>JAWWTY010000156.1:20057883-20094079 GCA_035222235.1 Margarornis squamiger
AGGGAAAGGGGAAAGGGGAAGGGAAGGAGAAGGGTAAAAGGGAAAGGGGAAAGGGGAAGGGAAGGAGAAGGGGAAAGGGAAAGGGAAAGGGAAAGGGAAGGGGAAGGGGAAGAGTATAGCTGTCAGCTATTTTTTCCACCATTATCTCAGATCCAGCTCCAACTTCAAAAGAAGGGAACATTCACAAAAGGAAATGGAACATTGGTAACTGTAGTTATGGGCATAAAGCTGAATTGGGATGACTGAAATTCAGTCCTAATCCTTACTGGAAAATAGTTACATTCGACATAGTCCAATGAAAGGCACAGTGATGTAAGGACAGATGGGTGCAAAGATTGTGACAGAGTTGGTGGGTGTGTAGAGCAGATGGAGGACTTCAGTGAAAAGCGTCAGTGGGAAATGGCACTGCTGGGTATGGTTAGTGTGGAAATGCAAAGTGCACAAAAAACAAACATGAGGGATTTTGTGGTTTTGTCATCCAGTTTTCAGCTGATAAATTACATTTTGCACTCCTGTCCCTCTCACTGCTCATCCAAGGCCATTGTATGGTCCAAACTAGGTGTATAAAAATAAGTGCTGTATAGTTTCTCCTATTCACATGCAGCTCACTGACAAGGCTGGGACTGATTTACCATTTCCACAGACTTTTCTCCAAAATGTTGAGCTCCCAGAATCCAAGTGAGAATAAAACACATGAGGAACCGTTGAGGGAACTGGGTTTGTTTAGCCTGAATAAAAGTAGTCTCATGGGAGACCTTACTGCACTTTAAAACTACCTGAAAGGAGGTAGTAGCCAGGTGGGGGTCAGTTTCTTTCCCCATGTCACAAGTGGTAGGACAAGAGGAAATGGCTTCAAGCTGCATGAGATGAGGTTTAGAATGGAAAGCAGGAAAAATTTCTTCACTTAAGGAGTGATCAGACATTGGAGCAGGCTGCCCAGGGAAGTGGTTCTTCCAGGGAAGGGTCATCGTTCCTGGAGGTATTTAAAAAGCATGTAGACATGACGCTTGAGGACATAGTTTAGTGGTAGACTTGGCAGGGCTGAGTTAATGGTTGGATAGCAAATGATTCCATGACCCAAATGATCCTATGAATGTGCCACCCTAGCTGACTGTCATGTAGGTTGGAAAATGAGAGTGAAGCCCTTCTGTGGACTGAAGAGGGTAACCACTGTGTTGTCTTGGAAGCTGCACTGCAGACAAAAGGGAGATGGGCAGTGAAACCCCACTGCCCGTTTCTGTGATCTGGCTCTGTAAGAATGAAACTGTCTGAGTAGGATGGCAGTCTTTGTGCTGGCACCGCCTACTGCGATGTGTGCTGAGCTACAGCCCAATGTGCAAAAACATTACCAATCAACAAAGACCCATTTTGTAAGAGAAGCTATGACCTACTTCTGTAAAGACAACTGTTCTCTTTCTGGTAGGAAGAACAGCTTATTCCATATTTAATAGCAATATATAAGGAAAGTGTAGCTGTAGTGAAGTTATTAAGGGAGAGAGGAAGGGAGAAAGGGAGGTATAGAAGGAGGAAGGGAGGAAGGGAGGAAGGAAGCATTATCCAGTGCAGTTCCTGACTGAATGCGTACATATAATACGAATAGGCTTTCCTTCAGATACTATAGTCTCTATGTGGCATGAGGAATAATCCTAAAGTGGTGGCTAAGTCTGGTTTGTGGATAATCTGAGGGGAGGATTGGGAATGGCTCCCCCAAAATGGGCCATTTGTTGTGACAGTGATTAATGGCCTGGGAAGGTAGAACATCAAGTATATTTCTGTGTTTTCCTCCAGGTGATGAGGCATTCAGAGTTAGGAGTCATGTCAACATGAAACCCTATTGGCTTTTTATGTACCTTTCCTTTGCCTAAAGTGGCAGTTTGAGAGATGAAGCTGGATAGTCTGAATTGACCTGTAGAGGCCATTTAGACATGCAGTTCCTGGATGCCATGGTATAACTTGGTTTCCTTCCCTATACTGTAACCTGCAATCCCTAAGTGTGCTGAGGAAGTGCTTGAATATTATGAGCAAAAAGGCTGAGGCAATAAATTGAGAGAAGAGGTATAGCTGGGCCATCAACAAATCATGGCTGTGACTTGAAGCACCTATAAAAATATAGAAACCAAATTGTTTTTAAACGGGAGAAAAAAAATTCCTTCAATAGAGCTGAGGAGGAGATGAGACTAATTTTTAATTAGTATAGTTTTTCATCTGATTGCTATTATAGCTTAATTTAACACAACTTCTTAGGAAAAGCAAGTGAAAAATGTAACCATAGTAAGGGATTAAGGCTACCTCCTGGGTAAGCAACACCAGAAAAACAAAGGAAAAGTAGTTGCTAATTGTAAATTGGCAGAGCAAAGCTCAAATAACTAATCAAAGTAAAAGGCAACCCTTGAGAAAACTAGTGAAGTATAGCATATCTCTCTGGAAGCACACTGTTACTGCAAATAACACTGGTACTCATGATACATAAAAGTGAGCTCTTGTGACTCTCCGGGGAATGCCTGCCTGGGGAGTTTCACTACAGAAGTAATACAAACCTATTGAGGCAGGTGCAGTTAGAAATATGAGAGATATGACACCACTTTGTCTCATATCTGCTATAGTGTTAGCAAAACCTCCAGAAGTTATGGCTTGATGCCTTAATCCACAGTGGTGTAAACACCAAAATTGCAACTTTGCAGAGCTGCAGATAGGGGCCCATCTCTTAGAGTGAATGCATGTGAAAGGTGAAATTCTGGGTGTGGCTTGCCCGGAACTTTTCCTTTAAGATAAGCAGATTGCAGTAAAACTGGAATAGAATTTTTGTGCGTGTGTGATTTTCACACAGCCAGCCTTTGTAGCCTTTAAAAACAGTTTGAGCATTACAGCTCAGACAAGTATCAGATGCTTAGTCTTTTATCTGTTTACCCTGACATCTGTAGAGTCAAGTGAGTTAAGTCAGCTAGAGCTTTGTATGGAGATGCACATAAAAGGTCACGAATACCCTTTCAGTAGTTGTACATCAGTATGGCCTACTGCATTAAAGCTTTTGAGTCATTCCAAGGCTTTCAAGGACACATGTTGGAACATAAAAAAATCAACAGGCAATTAAGTAGTGAATCTGAAAAGATGACATACATTGAACATTAGACAATAAATATGACTTTTTTCAGTTTCCTGGATAATCTCAGCTTGGAACAGAACTCTTGAAATATCCTTAACCTTTCCATAGACAGAAAACAGAGCTTGTGAAGCACAGACAAAATATTTAAAGAGGTTTCTGATAACTCTGATTTTTTTAATAGCAAAACAGCAAAATTATTTTGACAGACTGAACCCTGTATGTCACCTTCAAAGGAAGAAAGCCACACAAAAAAACCCAACCAAAAAACCCACCAAACAATGTATTTCTGCACAGGAAGATGCCTGTAAAATTATAAATTCATTGTGAGTTTATTACTCTTTGTGAGTCTTGCAAAATGAGCTACTGAACATGGGACAATTTATATTACTCAACCTTGCAAAAAGCAAGGGCATGTGAGCAATGCAGAGACGGTGCATAGAACCAGCAGAATTCATTCATTCATCCAATACATTCATTTCAGAAGCCCTTGCATTTTTATTGCCAAGTTAATGCATTAGCTTTCCCTGATGCAAATGAAACTGAATGTGTCAAGGAACACAACTGTATTTTAACATGCAGTTAGAAGATCTGTATTAATAATAGGCTCATATCCCAAGACAGATTTACTCTGTTTAATTTTGTCTGTTGCAAAGGAGAGGTTAAATCTAGATGCATTATTAAGTAGATAAAGCAACTTTTTACACAGTGCTTAAAAAAGCAACATTGGTTCCTGGGAGATTTGTCATACAGCATAGACAAACTGCATGTTTATCAAACAGCTCCTGGAGCAGTCTTATTAGCTAGAGGTGGGTATTATTTATTTATTTAATTTTAAAAGTAGATCCGGATAGAAAGACAGTTTTCAATCATTCTAAACTCAGTCACTTTCCCTCCCTCCTTTTCTTGCCCCAAATATTTTCCCTTTTTTCCCCTATTTTTTTTTTTTTTTTCAAGGTGGTGAGGAGAGGGAAGAAGGAAGCAGGAAAAGAGATAAGAGAGAGAGCAAACTTGAGAGGAGTAACACAACAAGTACTCTGGCTAGAGGTGTTTTTGGGGCTCAGCTCCTTCCTGAAGGTGAGGGGACTCAGAGCTGTCCCCCCAAACCCAGCTGAGCCTGGAGCTGGGACCAGGCACACACCTTTTACACAGGAGAATGAAAAAGTTGAGTGCCTGGCCTTGACGTAACATCACTTATAAAGATCTTACTGATCTGAAGCAGTGAAGCTGAATCACAATTAGGTCTTTTCTGTGCCATCACATTGAATTAGTGTGTCTGGATTGCTAAATCAAACTTAAAGCAGGGAAAGAAAGCAGGGAGCTGCCACAAGGCCAAAGTTCTGGAATTTGGAAGCAGAGGCAGGATCTTCCTCACCGTATGTGATGTACCTGGGTAACTAACTGTGTATTGCACAGTTTTGTCTATGGTCATCTCAGCTGCATAGCACGGTAGTAGATAGTTGAAGCAGTTTTGGGGAAGAGAGATATAATGCCTTTTCAACATATTTGTTCCCCAGATAATAGCAGTTAGTTTGTGAGCTTGATCTTTCCCATGGCAAAATTAATTTTTGTCTGTTTTTCAGAGCTGAGATGCTCTCTAAACTCTAGAGGTCAAATTTGCTGCTTACAAGGACAACTATTTTGTCTGAGCGCTCAAAGTATTTCCCACCTTCACGCTGATACCCAGGCACAGAGGAGAGACAGCTTTAGTCTAGCCTATCCTCCTCTTCTTATCTCTTTCAAGCTTATTAACTATTCCTCAGCAGACAGAATGAACCATTCTATATTTCTGTGTGTTTCCACAAAGCTGAAAGATGAACATTACCAGTGGCTTCATAAAGTTCACGTCAGATTGTTGTTATGTTTTATTTGTCAGAGTTGCTTAGCTTGTGACATCCAGAGGGCTCAGAATATATTGCTGTCTTCCCAGGGAGTGCAAGAGAGACATTTGCCAAAACAGAAAGCCTATTGTTTCTCCTGCCCTCACAGCCAGCTTCTCTTTGATGCTGAGAGAGATGAAGACACTTATCAAAGGGGTGAACTGATGCCCTACAAATTTACAAGGCTTAAGGTCAAAGATAAAAAAGTATCAGAAGGCACCAAGTTGTAAATAAACAAACACTACTGGCCTTGACTTTCAGCATACATTCAACTGTGTACTTCAGTCTGTGAGAAGAAATCAGAAAAAAACAAAGATCAATTTGCATTGAAGCTACCATACAGTCTATAAAACATGTGGTTGGGTATATGCATATAAAGTATGCATTAATATACATAGCAAAATCACATACCACTAAAGCCAGGCAATTTTGAAACATTCCAAGAATAAATTTTAATTTTTAACAACAAAAATATATGTTTGTGAGGGTAATAACCTTTAAATATTTATTCTAATGAGACTGAGGGCCTGAAAATTGGAGCTGAAGATCTCAGGGATGCATTCCTAAAAGATAAGGTAACTTATCCAGCCTTGTGGCTCATAATAGGAAGTGTTGATCTAGTAATTTTGCATGCGTCTATGTTTACATGGTTGGTTAGACCTTAAAAAGCTTTTTACTGTGACAGTGCCCTGCATTTCGGCATACGTGTGTTGAGTACTGAGAAACAAAGTCTTCCAAAATGCCGCGTCACTTTAGAAACGCACATCATTTGGCCTTCTTGCAAGAGGCATAGTATCTTCTTGTCACAGGATATTACAAAGTTATGACTTCATTATATTTTTTATCTATAAGCCAATTTAATCAGACACAAAACACAGAAGTCCTTTCACTTGTGCCTCATTTTATTACTCTGCTGTTTGCAGATAGTTTACAATTGTGTCATTGGTCCTTATTTCTGCGCCATGTAGCCTACATTATTCATGTGCTGTGTCTTATTCATTAAGATAGGACCCTTTGAAGTTGAGAGTAGCTTGGCTTCTCTGTGGACTTATAATAATCCAAAAAGGAAAAAACCTCTATGGAGCCTTCACATGTCCCTCTCTTAAAAAATGAGGGGGAGTATAGGATACACAGAAGGTCTTCCAAACTCTGATTGCTATAAAACTGAAAATTTCATTTCTACAAACCTCAGGGACAAACTGCAAGGAGTAAATTCCATGACAGTATCCATTTAATGGTGTGTATTTCAAAGGCTGTAAGACTGAAATGAGAGAGAGAGGCACTCTGTGTGTGTGAGAAAGGTGAATGTGGAGAAATGGGAAGGACTTGGTAGCACTAAATTAAATGACAAAAAAGTCCAATATTAACTACTCTGCAGTAGAGCTATTCAGAAGTTGTATTTCACTTTCTTAAAGTGAAATGTTCTTAAAATTTAAAATGAATGGCTTATAAGGATAAAAAAAGAATGGATAGCAAATTAGTACATCCATGTCAACACTGAATAAACAAACTTTCTGCAAGACTTGATTTTTTTTTTTTGTTTGGATTCATATTTTACAGGGACAGGCAGAAGTTTGCATAGAGCTGGGCCCATAAGGTGGATCTTGACAGTTTTTCAGGTGAGCAGTTTTCCATCCTGCAGAAAGTCTGCTCAGGGGACACTTCAGGCTTACAAATGTAACCGCAATTGATTTCTGTTGCCTTGAGACTGAGAAGATAGGGAGGGATAAGAGCTGTAGATGGAGAGCCCTGTGGAGTTCTGGGGTGGTCCTTTGAGCATCTGTGGGATCCAGCCTTTGGTGGCAGGCTTTGAGGCAGCAAGAGCAGCTTCTGGCATTGGCAGCACTGCCCACGTGCCACACCAGGGCCCCACTCCTTGTGAGCAGCACAAGATACTTTAATTTTCCAGGACTACTGCAAGCTAAAGAAATAGGCCAGGTCCTCCTATTTTGCTGCCCTTGCAGGGTAGCATGGCAGAAAACTGTCATCTTTGCTACATCCCGAGACTTAGTTATGTGATTACTAAGATGGAAGGAAATAAATGTCAAGTAGGCAAAAATATGGGAGTACAACATCTTTTTCTTTCTAAATTTTGAAAACTAACTTGCCCAGAAGGAACGGTCATTTTTAACACTGAAGGAATGGCACTGTAAGGCTGAAAGGATTTTGAAATGGAGATGGGGTGAGAAGGGGTGAGGAGGGGTAAAGAAAGACGTTATTCCAGAGATGCTACACTATTAGCAAGAGAGGTATTTTTTTTGTTATTCATGTCAGAGATTGTCTCTCTGCCAAATCCATCACAAGAAATTCTGGTAATTAATCCACACAGACACTTATGCATCTAATCAGACTTGAGATACTTGTGTTCTTGGCACAGCTAATGTGTTTTAGTTACTTAAGACTGGTATAAATTGGCGTTTAGCTGGAGCTAGCACCTGCACTGAACAAGTGAACTTTTGCTTGTCAGTAAACTACCTCTGACTTTTTTGATAGGAAAGTGGAGAGGAAGATAAAGCACTGAGAGATGTTGAAACTTTCAAAGAATCATAGGTTGGAAAGATCCCTGAGATCATCTGGTCCAACTGTAAAGCTAGTTCCGTTTCACTACTAAACCATGCCAATTCCACATGTTTTTTTGAACACTGCCAGGGATGGTGGTTCCACCTCTTTCCTGGGCAGCCTGTTTCAATGCTAGACTACCCTTTTGGTGAAGAAATTTTGCCAAATATCCAATCCAGGCCTCTTCTGGTGCAACTTGAGTCCATTTCTCTCGTCCTATCACTCGCTACATGTGAGAAGAGATGCCCAATTTGCTAAAACTTTCTTTTCAGGTAATTGTTCAGTATTAAGGATCCCCTTGAACCTCCTTTTCTTCAGGCTAAGCAACTCCTCAGCTGCTCCTCAATGACTTGTGCTCCAGCCCCTTCACTGGTTCTATTGCCCTCCTCTGGACTCGCTCCAGCACCTCAATGATTTTCTTGCAGTGAGGGTCCCAAAACTGAACACAGGATTCAAGGTGTGACCTCACTAGTGTTGAGTATGGAGGCACAATCACTGCCCTCGTCCTGCTCACCGCACTATTTCTGATACAGGCCAGGTGTTCTTGGCCACCTGGGCATACTGCCAGATCATGTTCAACCACTTGTTGACCAGCACACCCAGGTCCTTTTCACTGGGCAGATTTCCAGCCCCTCTGCCCCAAGCTGGTAGGGCTGCAGGGCGTTGCTGTGACCCAAGTGCAGGACCTGGCACTTTGCCTTCTTGAACCTCATACCACTGGCCTTAGCCCATGGATCCAGCCTGTCCAGATCCCTTTGTAGAGCCTTCCTACCATTCAGCAGATCAACAGTCCCACTCAACTTGGTGTCACCTGCAAATTTACTGAAAGGGCACTCAATCCCCTCATCCAGATTATTGGTGAAGGTATTAAACAGGACTGGCTTCGGTATTGAGCCCTGGGTAACACCACTAGCAACTGGCCACAAACTGGATGTAATTCCATTCACCACCACTCTCTGGGCCTGTCCATCCAGCCATTTTTTTACCCAGCAAACAGTGCAGCCATCCAAAGCACGAGTGACCAGTTTATCCAGAAAATGCTTTGGAAAATGATGTAAAAGGTTTTACTGATGTCCAGGTAGACAACATCCACAGCCCTTCCCTCATCCACTAAGTGGGTCACCCTGTAATAGAGGGACACCAGGTTGGTCAAGCAGGACCTGCCTTTCCTAAACCCATGCTGGCTGGGCTTGATCCCCTCCTAGCTGTCCTGCATGTGCCATGGTATGGCACCAGGATAATCTGCTCCATGACTGCTCTTGGCACTGAGGTCAGGCGGACATGTAGTTACCCATATCCTTTTTCTGACCCTTCCTGTAGATGGGCATCACATTTGCTGACTTCCAGTCAGCTGGGACCTCCCTGGTGAGCCAGGACTGCTGGTAAATGTTTGAAAGTGGCTTGGTGAGCACTTCCTCACCACCCTTGGGTTGATCCAGTCTGACACCACAGACTTGTATATGTCTAAGTGGCACAGGAGGCACCATTTCCTCCTGGATTATGGGGTTTTCATTTTGCTCCCCATCCCTGTCTTCCAGCTCAGGGGGCTGGGTGCCTTGAAGACAATTGGTCTTGCTATTAGAGACAGAGGCAATAAAGGCATTAAGTACCTCAGCCTTTGTCACTATGTTTCCTGTCACATCCAGTAAAAAATGGAGATTCTCCTTAGCTCTTCTTTCCTTGCTAGATCCCCCTGGCAAGAACAGATAGCACTACAGACTGTATTTTACCCTCTCTCCCTAGAAGCTGCATCTCAAAACAATTGCCAAACCCCAGCCCTAATCACATAATTCTCATCCCACACCACTATCCAGTTGAAAGAAAAGCTGATTTTAATTCTGATTATGATGGCCATCATTACCCTGCAGTATGAGGTGTGCTGGCAGCACCATGGCTATATCAGTGTCAATGGGAGGCTGCTCCAGTCACACATTTTGCTAGAGGCAGGACACTCTCCCAGGCACACGGAAGTCTGTGGAAGACCCAGGAATATAATCCATTCTCTCCAGTAGTCTTTTTAAAAGTAGTTCATCTCTTTTCATTGCGTTGAGGAAATATGCAAGGAGAACATCTTGTTTAAACAACTTATGTGCCTTATATTAGGAATATAACTGTTATGGCTTTCTTGTATATTCAAGGAAAAAAAGGGAAATTCTGTCCATCTCTCACCATGGGAAATGTATTATTTATTTTTTTTGACAAAGGGAAGCTTAAAGGCATTTATGCTTCCAAACTAGGGACCTTTGCCAGGTGCCTGAGGTTAGAGCAGGCTACCAGGGCTTGAAAAGTGCCATGATTAGTAAACTATTTGTGAACCTTGAGGTAAGTTTTAGGTTATTGACTCTGTAGTGACAACATTCAGTGACATCTTTGTTTTAATTGTGCCAAATATATCTTTATAGTGATCCTGATAGACACTGGAGATTTGTTTGGGGAGTAAATCAGACTCCTGAGCAGACACTTTTTTGTCCCGTGATCTCATATAAATATTGAAATTAAGAATTTTTACGAAGTATTTCATCGTGATGCTTTAAATAATATCTTCACCTGATTTGCTATAAATGTATTCTGGCAAAGTGGAATTGTGGCATTAAAAGCACATTGGAGTCAACAAGATAATTTCAATGTATAACAATCTGAAAGGCACTAAAAATAAACTGGAAAAAAACCCTGATATGTCCTTAAAATGCTAACACACTGGAAAATAAACTATTGCTGTAATATATTTTTATACCGTCACTAATTCACTCTCAAGAATGGAGCAAAAAGTAAAGGCTTTATTTGCTGCAAGAACTAGAAGTTGGTGAAAAAAAATTGCATTCCTTTGAATAAATTCCACTTAGATCATACTTATTTTGATGGAATTGAGGATCCTTTCATCAGACATTCAGGATCATTTATTAAACCATTTTTTTAAAGTAAAAGTATAGCTAAAATTATTATCATAGGTCTTAGTTCACTGTTCATACTAAAATGTCTGACATTTTGAACAAACAATATCTTATTTGCATATGAAAAATAACTATCTCCAGTGATTAGTGGAAGCAGTAAAAAAAATTATCATACAAGATTTTGCACAAAAGAGACTAACTAGTTTGAGACCCAAAAGCTACCATGTCAGTTTGATGCCTGACTGCATGGTGAGAATTATGTGCTAAAAATCATCAGCATGTCTGAGACAACAACTTAGTTTTAACAAGTCGTAAAACAATGTGCATTGGTGACTGATTGTCCGTTCTTGTCTTCACAGGAAAACATTCATCAAACAGGAGGGCTAGATGAGTGGGCTCAGATTAGACACTGTGAAAATCAGTTCTCATGAATTAGAGAAAGTGAACCTCTTGGTATCAGTGGTAGGCTTTTAGAACAGAGGTGGCATAGCCTCATAATACCAAGCTTCCTGTAGTCGCCAAGAAGTGCTTTTCTTTCTTCAATCCAGACAGATTTTCAAGCAGAAGCTGCAATATTACCAAGTAATTTACATATAAATTAATGCATATTAGACCATATGAATCATTCACTCCTTCACAGGAGTGATCACCATCCCCTTGGTCTGATCGCCTAAGCCAACATATCCATCATAATCATCTGTTTTAAATCATTAGGTCGGCACTCCCATTAACCGGCCTTGTGTTGCAGTTCTGCTGGAGATGGGCCTAAGCAACAAGGTCCAGCTCTGCAGTTCGGGTTTCCAGTTATTTGGCACAATCAAGAGTGATACTTAAATGTGCAATGCTGCTTTAGGTGGTGCAAACATGTTCTGATCCACAGGAACACCAGGGAAAGTCTGGATCTTGCTGACTCTAATACAGACTCTGGATGAAGGTACAATGCTAAATGTCCTTCTCACACAACATCAGTCAATTTTCAATGCTTCCAACTTTTTCTTTAGCAAAAACTGCCTCTAATTTCTGATAAAGAAACTGCTCAATTAATGCCTCAGCAGCAGCAATTTAATTTTCCTGGCATACATTTCGTCTTCTGGAAAAGTGGATCTGCTTAGGTTAAGGAGTGAAGGTATTTTGAGAAATCAGAAATTGCTGGGTACTCGAGCTATGAGCCTGACAATTCCTGAACTCACTCAGCTCCCTCTGGGAGTTACAAGTTGGTTTCTGTCACAGAAGACAGTATTTCAGAATTAAAAAAAACAAACTGCACAACCAAACAAACCAGCCCCAATCAATCTTGACTAATTTGCTGCAGCAGATGTGTGAAAGATATACAGAATTAAGTAAGGAGCTTTTCTTCTTTTTTCCTTTACTTTTTCTCTATATCTGGAGTCAAATTAAAATGCAATACTGTCATTAAAAGGTTATGTAGTGTAACAACCTAGCCAGCAAAAGGCAGAAGGAGAAGGTTATATTATTCTGTGAATTGTTTTATGAGTATCTCTGATACTGACAATCAGTGACCTAAATCCTTCAACAAGGAGAGATTTACAAGGACTTGTCTACAGAGGCAATGTTTCTACAGACTTCAGGCAGCCCTGAGACCAGGGATTAGCACAACTGCACATAAATATGGCTTACAGAAAGCCACAACTGGGAGCCTTCAATAGGAAACTATGTGTAAACATGTCTATGGAAACAGGTTTCACATACTGATCATGAAATGTACAGGGCTTTAATAGTTTTACAGACCTTTGTACTGGACTTTGCAAAGGTACTTTCCTTTATTAACTCACACTGTGTTATTTATGCCCATAGAATTTTACTGTCAGGCATTCTTTTCTTTCTGTTTGGGGTTATTTCAATCTCTCACACTTGGAAAATTCCAATGTGTTGTACTCCTTTTGGATCAAGGATGAGTGTCATTCTCCACCTAGCACTGTCTTTTTAAAGGGCTGCATTTTTATTGTTGGTGTTTCTTTTTTTTCTTTTTTTTTTCCTTTTCTTTTAATGAATGACAAGCATTATAAGATGGATCAAATAGAATTTAAATATCACAAGCTATTAAATAGTAAACTCTTGAGGAATACTTAATTAAGCAGCAGTACACAGCAGGCAGTCAAGTTCTGAGTGGCTATCACATCCTTGGGATGGTACCATGCTGAAAAAGCCCATCTGATTACCTTTATTAACCACCTCAGAATGGTAGTAATTAACTACTGCAGAAATGTGCTGTCTAAAAAGCGCATTGTTATCAATGAAATGAATGCAAGTTTTCACAACAGTGCCCTTAATGGGTATTACTGCCACACACAAAGCAGCACTGGCAAATAATTTTGCAGCCCATTTGAGTTCAGGTAATATTAAAGATGCTACATAATATTAATTTTAAGCAGGATTCAGGTGGGTAAGTAAGTGGAGTAGAGTTTTCTACTATCTGTGTGGTGCTAGAAATCTGTGATTAGCATCCTTTGATAAATGAAAGTGGTAAATCTTAGGTCTGATCTTCAGAGACTGTGGCTACATCCACCCTGTGAAAATGTATTCTGACTGCATGACTGTACTTTGACATTAACTGCCAAAACTGCAGCCACTGTGGATTTGATGTGGCTACACATATCATTACAGCAAGAAATTAATTCAAGAATCATTGTGTCAGGGCAGCATAGAGACTGGGGTCTGGTAGACTGCTGAAAGTACTGAACTTCCTGTCTGAGCAAGGTAAATTACCAGACCCCTACAATTAATGGTCACTTTAGTCATTGTATCCTCCATCACATTGCGGCTCCTAACCCCATGTGTTCAACAAGGGACAAGTCACTTTCCACATAACTAAATCCTCAGTAGAAGCAAGGAAAAATGCATGCTAGTGTGTCATAGCTGTTGATTAAACATGCCAAAATCTTAAATTGTCCTTTTTTCAGCTTGGTGTGGGATCCTTTTCACTTCTTGCCCTAAGGTGCTGAGTGCTTATGCACTGTAAAACAGTTACTACAGATACCTCATGGATCATTGCTGGGCAAAGTAATATCTTCATTTACTTAATTCTGTCTTTCCAGAATCCATTAGTATGCCAAGGAGTGAACTATTCCAGCCCCTTGAGCAGCTTCAAGGACCCATCATCTCTTTTAAAATCTGTCTGACAGAAAAATATGTCTTTCCTCTTCCCTTAGAGGGGAACAATTATCCAAGATAGGCATATGGAACCCAGGGTCAGCAATGGGTTTCCTAACCATAAAAATGACATGACATTGAAGCCCATTGTCTCACTGCCTTGGTGGGCCAAGATTTTTATCCATTTTGGAAGCAGAGAATTGCAACTTGCTAGCACTTGCTTCTGAACTCTGGAACGGGAAAAACCAACAAATGTATTTTCATGATATTAGTCAAGTGAAAAAAGGAATTTGAGAAAGGATGTTTTAACACATGCCAAGACATGCTGTTTGAGTCAAAATTACAGAAACATTAATCTTTACTTGAGTTAGAAAAATTCTAATATAATTACTTAAAATTATCTCAGATGTTTCTAAATAGTATTTTCCAACAGTTGTAGTGAAATGACAGTGGAAGGAAATGAAGCATATTTGTGTTATAACCATTCCAAACCAGTGCTGATCACCTGTTTGTGTCATCCTTTACCAACATATACTTTTTATATATCAAGTAAACAAAATACTGTAGTATCAATCTGGATTATAAGCAATACATCAGGGCAAGAGGCTATTATTTAATAATAGAGTTAATACATTAGTTATCAGATAAATTGGTGTCACTATTTATGCTTGCTATTTCATACATACTATTCTTCCTAAGGATTGAACATTGACTCATTTAGGCAGGTGAAAAAGACAAAAACCGAAGGCAGTAACTTGTGAACCAGGAAACATTTTTAAAATATGTTTTTAAATTGTACTGCTTTTTTTTCAACATCTGTCTCTTGTAGCCCTGTCGCCCTGGGCATTATTATTATTGCGTATGTGTTGAGGATGTAGGACACTCTTTAAAAGGCTTTATTTAAAAGAAATAAATTCTATAAGCACTCTTGTTCTCAACAGCACAGTATAAATATTTAACAAAATAAAGCAACAAAAATCTGGGGACCAGAGTGTGAAAAACAAGTTCAAATTCATATGCATTCTGATTGAACAGTTTCATCTTTGTTCTCTGTACTATTTGTTTCTCCTATTACGAAGAAAAAGGCTGAGTCAAGAGAAAGTGTGAGTCCCTGAAGGGGGTCAGAGTAGATGTTCTAGCACTCAAAAGGGATTTCAAAGAGACTGATAGTAAAAATAGCAGTGAATAACTTCTGTGACACTGAGTTACTACTGGAAGTACTGCACCACCAGCTTGCCTAATGCACTGACAGATTTTTCTTTAGTTCCCAGATTCCTGCAATATGTTGTTGTATGAAAAGAAATATTTCAAATAATGGTACCAATTAACAACGAAAACATACATTATAAGACTCATGCAATATGTTGAAGGCATAAGCACACACAATCCTGCTTTCTTTTGATACTATGGAGATATCTTTACAATGTAAGTTAGCATTTAAAGTCTCCATATATTCTTTTCCTTTTAGACTTGAGTTTTGGATTGACAGAGTGAAGTTGTCAAAGTATGCAAGGGTGAGGCTTAATGCAATTTCCAAAACTGAACTCTCAATATTTAAGGCTTACTGAACACCAGGAACATAAGCATCCTGGAGCTTTGCTCTCAGACCAACAACCAAGGCCGAGCTGTCCGAAGTGAGATAAGGTGGCATTGACATGCCTAAAGTCCAAGGCTGTTGTCCTTAGATCAGCTTCCTGCATCTTTTATAAATGCAGTTTGCAGGAACATGAGCTTTTGGCAGGAGGATTTTCTGGGAGGGCTGTCTCCACTTTGCTTTTCCATTCTCAGCCTGAAGAGGACCATAAGGAGGACCAAGCCTGTAAGCAGTATGTGTGGAGCCCTTCCTTGCTCCTTTGGATATCCTTACACAAGTGCAGCACTGAAAACCAAAATAAAGTGCAAAAGCCACTGTCTAAAACCAAACATGCCTGTTGGAAATAAAAGGTGTGACCGAGATGAAATGATTTGGACATTACAGGCTGATTGATGAAGGACTGGGGGGGAGTACTGAAACACAGACACTCAACAAAGTGGCAAAATCTTTGTAGTCTAGAAGTATAACATCACCAAGAGATAGAAAGGTGCTAATAGAACAGAATAATGAAGATTGTTCTATTTTGCTGCTTATATCAAAAAGCGTTAGTGACATGTAAAGAGTGAGAATTCTCTTTATGCTATTAAAAAGATGCTAGAAAAAGTTATGGCTTTTTCTTGAAATGTATCTTTCATACTGGACAAAAGGAACCAATTCAGCTTTCTCTAAGAGTTAAAGATTTTAGACTGCCTTTAAAATCAGCAATTTGATAGGAAACTTCCCCTTCATGCTAACATAAATTTGTTTACTCACAGAAGGTATTTAAATTTTTAACATTTGTACTTCAAACACACGCTCTTATCCTCAAAGTGCCCAAATCAGCTTTTTTATTTTCTCTCTTTCTTTGTATGAAATGAGATTTTGATTCAGATAAGACTGTGGATAAATACCCTTGGACTTGCTGTAAAGGCCACTCATTGACTGCAACTCCCACTGCAGTCAGTGGGAGTTTTTTCACAGACTTCAAGAAGGCATTAGATCTGCCTTGTCTCGGTGACTTAACAGTAGCAAAAGTGCTGTTATAAAAGTTGAATATAATGATACCACTATTTAGGAGGCTAAATACAACAGGAGCACTGGCTCCATTGAAACAGGCTGAGAGGAAAGTTTTCAAGAAGGTATCTAATTTTTAGGAGAAAATGTAAATAAAGGCAATGTAGAGGCAGGGAGAAATTGGTAAAATAACTGGAAATGAGGAGATGGCCGAAGTCTTAGCAGCTGAGGCTTCGAATAATAATGATGTAGGTGGGGGATGTGCATTTACAGGAACTCTCATGGCTCCATGCCAAGCTTTGAGCTGAATTGACTCCTTCCTGGAAAAGCAGCCATGTGCTGCTGAAGGTGCTCCCTCAGCAGAGGTCTGGAGAGCCAAGAGAATATTGGTTGTACAAGCATTTAAAAAATTTTAACTTTAGGGAACCTGTATCAGGCTGGTTCAGGTCATTGCCCTTCCAGTTTCTGCAGGAGCCACAGGCATCTCTGCAGTTATAAAGAGATTTTCTTTTTTTAAATCTAGGTCTTCTTGGTGCAATAGCAGTTAATCTGACAGCAGGAAGCAGGGAGTGTTGACATGCTTAAGCTAGTTTTGTGATACCCTGTGAACTGAAGACAACACCCAGAAAGTTTTTAACTGCATAAAGATTGTCTATTCCTAATTATTTATTATCCTGGCTGTTATAGAATTTTCCTGTCTTACATTTATGATATTGCTTCTATTGCAGCCATTTTGTGATAATATCGATATTCCCCTTCTTCCATTTGTATTATCTTCTTGGAAATATTTATAGACTATGTTCATGTTCTCCTGAGTCCTTTCTGCAGAGAGAATTAATTTTGTTTCCTCAATCATACCCTCTCTTATATATTAGACCCTAATCCTTCCACAGTGTAATTTTTTTGCCCTTCTTTGTATTGTCTCTACTTCTACAATATAATTTTTAATCATGGGCAAGAGAACTACACATAACTTCTTAAATATTATTGAATACATGTCATCTGCTGTTTTAGCTCCTTCACTGAACAAAGTGTGAGGTCAGGATGTTACTTTCAACTTTCTTGTTGTGGTCGAACTCTCATTTGGAGAGAATATATTGTATAAGCCCCTGACATTATTCAATAAACATATGGAAAAATGCAAAAGACAGATCTGGTTGTGTCTTTACAGTCCTACAGAAGGCACACAATTCAAAATGATCAAATGCAATTATTATCCATTAAGAATCTTGGAAAGGCAAGATAATAGTTATGGTCTGATCGTCTAATCAACATGAACAGCATTACTTAATCAATATATTAAAATGTGTGCATTGTTGGATTTCTGTGGCTGTAATTGGGTCTGAACTGAAGAAGCCAGATTACACTGATAGAAAGTTTTCATGTTTCTTCAGCTTTTTAGGAAAAAAACCAAAACCCAAAGAAAAATGTGCCACCCGAATAAATTCCAGAGCTCTTGTGTTTGCACCAAGAGGACCCATCACTGCCTCTGTGTCAACTACGTATGGCCACAAAGCACCAGCAGCCACACCAACCTGTAGTTCAGTGTCCTAGGGCACAGTCGGCAGCAGCAGATGGACCCTCTGGTATAGCACCACTCATGGTGGAGCAAGTGTCTGTGGGGAGGATGCTGCTGGCCTTTGGCTGTGGAAGAATTGGGTGTCCCTTGTTTGATAAGAAAAAGGCAGGATGGAATGACTTTTTGGGGATATGCTCAGTGCAACAACATTTCGTTGGAAATGCTTAACTGCATTTGCGTTATTTGAGTCTCAAAATACTATGGAAGAGAGAGTTTCAGTCACACAGCATTAACATTTCCAGTAGGTGAATGAGAAGCAGAAGGAATGAATTTTAATCCATTTTTATAATTTCACTTGTAAATTGGAGCCAGTAACAGCTATCATCAATACTTTTACTAAGCATTTTTCAAGACACATTGAAACAACCCCTGAGGAGGATTTCAACTGTTAACTGCCCTTTAATACTTGGTACATGTCCAGCTATTGCCCTATAGCTTAACTCCAAAGCCAGCACTTCAGGTTTCATTCAGATAGATGTTCTATACAGAAGCACTTGTTCAGTTTAGATTAGAAAAATTATTAAGACTGCAATCTGTTCTTGTGATTCATATATCTGTTCATTTGTTCCTGTAATAGTACCACATCTACCAGCCTCATTAACCATAATAGACCTTTAAGCTCCTGGTGGGTTATAGGTTTCTAAAGTGTTACAAAGTAATTCTTGTCACTCTAATTTAAACATGATGTTGTTGTTATTACTGAAGCTATTTTATGAACTTTTTTTCCTAACTAGAGATATGCAGAGATGCTTGTTTGCATATTGCACTTGGCTGCAATGGTAAAAAAATCTGTGTAATTACAGCTGATGAATGGTGGGTACCGAGCTCTGGAATACCTAGTGCAACCTTCTGCCCTAGCACTACTGAAAGTGCTGCAGTATAATCCTAATGAAGAATATTACACACCTGCTCTGAAAATGAGCCCAAATTGTGTTCATTATGCATGAAGATACTCATATTCACTGCCAGGAACTTTGCCAATGAACATTTTGATATGATCAAATGACAGAGCATTCTAAGGCATTATTGAATCCTACAGTGAGAACGTGTACATTTTTGCCTACAGAAAATAAGATTGCTCTAGTCATTCATCAACAGTAGTCACAAGAAAATGCATCTTCTATTCAGTGCAAGGAGATTCCAGTCAATTCCTAGATCTAAGCAAAGTCCTGCTTTTCCAACCTGATCTCCTATTATGACAAGGTAACTCACCTAGCTGATCATGGGAAGCCAGTTGATGTAATCTTTTAGGATTTCAGTAAAGCTTTCAATACTGTCTCTCACAGGATCCTTCTGAACAAACTGTCCAGCACACAGATGTATAAACACATCATGTGGTGGGTGAGCCATTGGCTCATGTCTCGAGCACAGAAGGTAACAGTAAATGGGGTAACATCAGACTGGTGACCTGTCACTAGTGGGGTTCCTCAGGGCTCCATCTTAGGCCCTGTGCTCTTCGACATCTTCATAAGTGACTTGGACACAGGACTGGAAGGGATACTAAGCAAGTTTGCAGATGACACAAAACTGAGATGAGCTGTTGACTCCCTTGAAGGCAGGGAGGTCCTGCAGAGAGACCTCGACAGATTAGAGGGCTGGGCAATCACCAACCATATAGAGTTCAACAAGGGAAAGTGCTGGGTTCTGCACCTGGAATGGGGCAACTTGGAATGTATGTGCAGGCTGGGGAATGAGATGCTGGAAGACAGTGCCATGGAAAGATGGAAAGTGCCATGGTAGGTGACAAGTTGAATACGAGTCAGCAGTGCCCTGGCAGCGAGGAGGGCCAACCATGTCCTGAGGAGCATCAGGCAGGACCCAAGTGAATGCCCTGAAGTTGTGTTAGTGGAGGTTTAGGTTTGATATTAGAAGAAGATTCTTTTGCCAGAGTGTGATTGAGCACTGGAACGGGCTCTCCAGGGAAGTGGTCACAGCACCAAACCTGACAGAGCTCAAGAAGCATTTGGACGATACTCTCAGGCACATGGTGTGGCTCTTGGGGGTGGTCCTGTGCAGGATTAAGAGTTCGTCTTGATGATCCTTGTAGGTCCCTTCCAACTCAGTGTACTCTGTGATTCTGCATAAAACAAACTCCAGTCAGCATCAGACTTGCATTTAAAGAGCATGAAGTGCACCGATTTGCCAACTATGGGTGACTGTTTCCCTTGATTTCATGCTCTGGACCTGTCTAACCCACGAAACTATCTCTCTCTGGGAAATGGTACAATTTTTATCTTACAAGAGGGCCAGAAAAATGCTTAGAAGTGCAATAACAGAGAAGTGCAACATTGATAGATGGCATTTCAAGGCAGACCAGGTGAATGCATGCACAAGAAATATAGCTAAAAGTTTTTTTGAGTTTTGAAACTCAAAAATTGATCATTTCCAGTACTCACTACCGGATTCATATCAGATTAGTTGTAAAAATGCACTCTGTTTCTCTGAAACCTGGGTAAACAGCATGAGCAACATATTTAAATTACTCTGGAGTAGTTATAGCAAGTCCTGCCTATGTCCCTGAAGATGAATGGTCAAAACCACTGGACAAACACCCTTTGTACTTAATAGGAAAAGAAATAGTAGGCTAAAGGAACATATTCATAGGAAAAACACAGGATTCAGGAGAACTAACTCAGTCTGCCCCTGCCCAGTATTTTTTTGCCTAGAAAGTAGGTTATTCTACAAGATTTTGGGTTTTCCCCAAGCCTGTGTTATCAGTAGTCCTGTTTTATAATTCTGTGAACTCCTGATTTGCCTCAGGGTTTTTTCCAATAAAGCTGGCTAGTTTTTGTTTCTGGGATTAATTTATCCTTTGTTCTTCTCTAACAATAGTACACAGAAGATGATAGAGGAATATATACAATCCAATACTAGTGGTCATGACAAAACCTTTGCCTGACAAACTGCACATCTCCTTACCATTTTAATATTTGTTTACTATATCTCACACTTTGCCAGTCTCTCAGGAGACCATAGAGCAGCAGATGTTGAAATTTTTTTCCTTCACTTTTTTCTGAACTAAAATGAAAAAAAAAAACAAAAAACCCCAATCAGGAATACATAATTAGTTTTACTAATGTTTCAGTTTTAACCTTGTGCTTCTCTCAGTCTTGTGTTTAAATATGGGAGATGAAGTTACCAAAACTGTGTTATTGCAAAAATGTCAAAATGTTCAAGCGAACAAGTGGATTATTAATAATCTGAAAGGACTCATCTGACAATCCATAAAAGGAAAAAGATTTTATTTCTGTGAAAAGTACCTATTTTCTCAAATTGGTTCCTCTTGGAAGACTGACAACATTGGGCCAATAATTACTCCAGTCATTGAAGCTGACTTTGAAACCTTAAATGAAATTCAAATTAGGACCTGGTGTGTACTAACCAAGAGCTTTCCTACTGCTTTGCAATACTAAATAGATCTCACATAACAGAGAACTACACACAAAACAGAAGTCAGTAGAAGCATCTTGGCTAAGATACAAGTGATACACTGTAAGACTTCTTGACTGGAATCCCCTCTTTCTAAGCACTTAGTGTTTCTTATAAAACCTCAGGTATTTTGGAAAATGATCAGAAAGAATGTTACACTCTAAATAAAGCTGGGCAGCTCAGAAGATGAAAGCAGCCAGAGCCATATCTTACCCTGGGGACAAAACTACAAATCTGCCTTCAAGCCAACACTGGTAGAATTTAATATTGAATGAAAATTCTCATTCATTCAGAAATTTTATGCCATTTAGAATAAAACAAACTCCAGGACAAGTGACTTTCAACCAACAGTGGCCTATATCTTCAATGAATGAAGTAATTTTTTAAATCTATAAAGAGTAGAAAATTTTGATCGCTTCCTGTGAAACTGTGGAGGCTTCTTTCTGTGCAGGTTCCTTCTTTTGAAAGTTCAGAGGAAGATTTTAGCCTAAAGGGAATGACTAAAAGCACCAGAAGGAAAGTAAAAGGAGTGCTGTCTTCTGTCACTGGAAAAATGTTTGTACTGCAAATGTACATGTTTTTCTGTGTGTATATTTTCCCACAGAGAGCATGGGTGGAAAAAAGTGACAAAAGTGAAAAAAAAAATCATTACAGAGTTTCAGTGAGATAAAAAAGTTTAAACAACTCTGCCCCTCTGTCTCCCAAGCCTGCCTGAATCAACATGGAGAGCAATAGTGCTGGGAAAGCAGCCCTGCTGAAGGACAAAGTAGCCTGTCTCTGTTGGCATGGTTATTGAACTTCGTGGTTATTGTCAAGGTTATTACCTTTGAGCAGGGCTGGATTGTGGCTGAACACCTGTGTCTGTCATGTCCCCACCACTGCCCACTTGAAGTCTACATGAAAGCAATCCTGGTACCACTATGTCTGGCCAAACACAGCTACACCGAAACAATAAATGGGGTCTTGCAACTAAGATGCCCAAGAGACCAGAAATGCTCCTCTACCATCAGCACTGCTCAGGAATCAATGTCTCTAGCAAACCAGGCTTCATACTGAGAACTCACAAAGCTGAATACCTTCAGTACATGTTGTATTAATAATCATTCTCTTGTTGAGCAATCAAACAAGATGTTTTCAGATTGCTTTGGGGGAGTAGAGAGGGACAGGGAAGAGGCAAGTGTTTTTAATGTGCAAATTAGTTCAGTTCTCTGGAAGTCATTAAGCTACAACACCAGATGTGAGCTGGGCTGTAAGAATTTTGTAGTGGGCTGATTCCTCCATGGGGGAAAAATGAGTGCTGCATATGTTTGGGAAATAATTTTAAGGATGTTTTATTCACAAACAACAGATACATAAGGTCATGCTCACCTTGTAAAGAGACTGCAAAAGCAATGAGCAGCCTACATATAATCAATCCATCATCGAGACTTGAGCTGGAAATGCACCTGTGTACCAGACTGTGCTGATCAGCAGCTGCTGCCTGTCTTTGTCACCTCCTTACAAGCACTTGTGATCACCCTTAGGAAATATTTCTCACTGATTATTTTTCGGATATATGGATGTTTTGGATTTTGAATGTGTTCATGCAGACCACTAGTACCAATGGAATGTAGCCCATGATATTATGGTTGCTTCTACTGGATGTGTGAATTACTATATCATCTCTAGTATAAAATAGCTGTAAACACACAGATTTCTCTGAAAAGCCAAGCCCAGTTATAAACCAGTGCTCTGACTCATGTTAGTAGCAAATGTGTAGAAGAAGATAACTGATGTAGCATAAAATATTATTATTCCCCTACATTAAAAAACCCCACAAACCCTGAACAAACCAACAACACACATTTGAATGGGTACAGTGTCTTTGTGCTGGTTTATGACTTTGCATATAGGGGCACTGACTTTTATGCAGTACAAAATACTGTTTCAATGCCCGAGGAACCACACCTTAAGGTTATTAGTCATCATGACGTCAAATCTCTCCTACCTACACATAGTTGGTATCAGCTGCTCTCTTTCCCCTAAACTTCTGCAGGCAGTGTGGTAGCTACAAGGTGCTCAGCACTGGACATGCTCAGGACCCTGGCACCCTGCTGGACAGTCTTGGTTCTGTGACAGGCAAGTGGCAGCAGCAGCTGGTGAACTGCTGCCACAAACTCCCCAGACTCCTTACTCCATGCTGAGGTGAATCTGGTGTCGGAGTAGTAGGAGCTATTCAGAAAGCTCCTTTCTCTCACTCCAGAGTGAGGAAAAACCTGTTTAAAACAGACGGAGGTCTCCTTCAGTTTTGGCAATGTTGCAGTTACTGAAGATCCAGGGTTCTTGTGTTTAATTTCTGGGAAAGATAGTCCTGGAAGACAAATGATGGCACACAGCCAAGTACTGTGGGCTGTGTCTCAGACTTGCATCAGAATGACTGTGATATGTGATGGAAGACCATATTTGATGCCAGTTATTTCTAGTTAATAAAGAAGATAAAATTGTATCCCTTCGCTCTCCTCCCAGCCACTGGAAAAACACGTATAAAATTTCAGTGATATTTCCTTTTAAGGCTGAAAGAATTTCTTATTAAGGATGAGTCAGGTGGGGAAAAAATAGTGAGCATTTTTTGTCAAGAGGAATAATTTAAGGACATTCATTTTGGTACAAAGGGCTGCCTTCAGGCATTGCTGCATGTTGTCTTGAAGGCACTGAATCAGTAAAGCAAAAGAGTTCAGTAGTACTAGGCATCTCCAGGTAAGCTTGTGTAGACTAGAGCCAATTTTATTTATGTATTATTTCTTTCAAAAGGTAGAGTACAATAAAGTTCAAAAGCCTTAAGGATACTATGGCAAAAAAATACCATATAAATAGAAGTAACAAGTCAGTACTGAATTATCATGACATGAGCTGTACAGGGTTATAAAAAGTAGCTGCTTCTTATGGAGACACACCTGTGTTTATTACTAATGAATTTTCAGAACACATTTCTTCTATTTCACTTTTTCATTCTTTCTAAAAACTGTTTTAGGTAGATTTTCAAAAAATATCCACAATTCTTTTGGAAAAGGGGAAAAAAAAAAGGCAGCAAACTCCATAGCAAGTCTTTTATGTCTGAGCATAATTAATACTCCGTGGCAAATTTTATGTGCATTGGGTACTCTAGCCCTTCTTTGTTAGCATTCCCAAACAATGCCTTTCAGTGTGGTATCCAAGGCATGGTATTAAATTATCCCCTACTACAGGAACCAATAAATCCTATACTTCAGGTATGATCCTCTTCCATTTCAAAAGTCAAGGTTTTCCACTCTTGTAATGTCAGTAATTTTTCATAAGTGCAGTCCCATGAAGAAAAATTGAACCTCTATTTTCAGCCACATTAACAGTTTAGTAGTTTCACTGAATTGACTAGAAATACTATTTGTGACTTGGAAAGTTCTTCCATATATTTGATTTCTGATGTTGTGTCATTAACATAAAATTATTTATTACTTGGTTTCCCCATACTTATAGAAAGTAATATGTTCTTACTTCTTAGGTAAGAACATATTACCTGCTCTAAATATGTAAGTAAGCTATGTTTTACAGTCATGTTGGTATATTCAGTTATTAGCATTATGGTGAATGTCATAAAAATCTAAAAGTTTATAATTATATTTGACAGTCTCAAAAAGCATGGATAGTTCTCTTTCACTGTAGCATAGAAAATATTTAATTGTGCACTAGCTAGCCTAGTAAAATAAAATTCTCAAATGTTTGTTGAAATTTAATATGAAGGAATAAAGTAAACTACATGAATTTCATTTGTGGAAAAAACAACAATGTTGTATTAACAAATAGATATGTTTAGTAAAAAAAGTACCTCTTTTATAAAATAAATGAAAGAAGTGTCATTGAAAAATGGTTTGTGAGATTGGTGCTGGTCTAATGCTGTTCATTCTGCAAGGAACATTATGCATTAGTGAGCTAAGAACAACAACCTAGAATTATTTTGAGATACTACATATTATTTCTTTAAAATAATACAATCAACTATTCCATCTCAGGGAAATCGGTCCCTTAAGCTATAAATGTATCCTGATTATTTATCTCATAACCAGCCAAATGGAATGGAAAAAAAAAAAAAAAGAGTTGTACTTTGTTACTGAATTTCTCCTATGTGGTAAACATGCTTTCAGAAACAATTAAGCACCCTGAAAAAACATCTCTCATTTCCTGTGATGCATAGCTGAATTTGGGAACCAGTGTCTGTGAATACAAGGAAATTGCTGCAATACCTGGTCAGTCTTTACATATTTATGAATAAATTGTCATTTACTGTGACCTTCATTGTGTATGAAATACGATCATGTCTTTTAGGCAGTTTTATCTTTTTTTGTTTTCAATGAACTATATAACTAGACTAAATATATTGTACAATATATTTTGAGAAAATCTGTCTTTTATTGGCACATGTCTTAGACTGGGCCTAAGTCTACTTGCTTATTTCTGTCTATCTTCTAGTAAAAACCTATGGAAATATTCCTATTCTTGATGGAAGCAATAAGTGAGCCTCTCCTCCTAATCACTGTAATTCCTCATTTCACGGGATTCTCCAGTTAGAGCATAACTCCATCATCCCAGCTGCTGTATCCCACTCCCCTATCTGAGGGGCAGCTGGGGAGGGATATGCATTCATCACAGATGAGCACAGACATCATCCTGGTGTGATGGTGAGGGATGCTGGGGAGCACAGTGTACAGCACAGCTTTTGAAATGCAGTGAAGAAAGACTGCAGTTGAAAAGCATGTGTTAAATCCCTGGAACCTCTTTGTCCCTAGTATATTGCAGGACGTATTAAAAAAAGCTTATCTGAATGAAAAACAATCCTCTGTGGGCCTGGTGAAATATTGTAAATATGATCTTGAGGAATGCAATGAGGAGACAGACTAATTAATTAGATAATTATTACTTGGATAATGATAACGCTTATCTTCACTTCCATGAAGCACTCCTGGATAAGGGACAACGTGGGGTCTCGTGGAACTTGGACATGCATTCTTTGCCATTTTTATAGTATTACCTAAATGCTTCTCAGAAGAGGGCTGAAAGCTGTGGTAATGAAGCTTTATGCTAGCAGGGCTTGTTGGCTGGTGCCACAGAGGTCTCCCTGTCCTAACGTGATAGCCACTATCATGTTAACTTCTTGCTTTGCATTGTCCTCTCCTTAGGGAAAATGACATTGGGTCAGTCAGAGCCTGGAACCCCCATCCCTTGTCTCTCCAGCAAGACCATGTAGGCACTGCTGCAACATGAGCAATGCAGGGGAGCAAGTGCCCAGGACAGAACAGGGCGTTAAATCTGCATTTGGGCTGCATTTGCAATGCAACCACTCCAGGCCTAAGTTCCAAGCTTTTCTGACTCCAGCATTTCTACACTTGTCGTAAACTGAGAATAACCAGCTTGGCTTGGGCTTATTTATTTAGACAGCTTGAATGGGGTCACATAGGGTAAGGCTTTTTCCAAGAATTTTCTTTTTTTGGGCCTTTCTTAATGCTGTGAATTTCCTGTGCTCCTTCAGTTATACCTAAGCACAATTTAGCTCTCTGTCTCACTAGGCTAACTTGACAGTTAGCAAGCAAAAAAATTAAATGCTAAAATTTCAGCAGGGAGTTGAAAAGCAGCATTGTAAAAATACCCATCCCTTCACAAAACAAAGAAGAAAGAAGATTTCTACGGAGTGCTAAAAATGACTGCTGTAAAGTTGATTTGCTCTCTGCTCTCACCTTCATACCTTGTCCCAGAATCTTGCTGCCTGGACCGACTCTGTGGACTCAATCAAAAGTTTTGAAGCACAACAATTTGAAAAATGCCAGTTTCTTTGTAGAAGAACATAAAAGCTATTTATCCATTACTAGTTAATAGTTAGTAGCAGCTACTTAACAGTGCTGAAATTTCTGTGTTTGAAAGTAGGCAAAGTGACCAGCAAAGTCAGCTCTGGACACGAACTGCTGGTATGACCTTAGGTCTCACGTTGGTTCTCTTGCCTCTGGCTGGGCGATAAGGCAAGGTGAACAGCTAAATGAGCAGGGCTGGGAAAAGCTAGGCTTTTACAAAGAATTGGTAAAAAGGTATCCACATTTTTTTTTTTTTCTTTTCACTGAAGCATTTCTAAGCAGCAACAAAAAAGACGGATGCTGAAGCTGTGGCTTGTTGTCTTGACTGCTGTAGGCTGATTCTACCAAAGTCATGTGGCTGGGCTCCTCTCTGCCTCATCTACAGTCCAGCCCTAGTGCTTTTCCCCTCACTTATGAAGGGTGTTGTAAAGGTTAATTAGTACAAAGCCCTTTGAGCAGAGATTAAAGGAGAGCAATGGTGGATGTTCCCCTCCTCTGACTTCAGGGTTGAGGCTGGTAGGAAAGCATTACCCTAAATCAGCTGGTGCTACTCAGGTGCTGTAAGACCCCAGGCTTTGAGCTACAAGCTCGTGGAAGGGGTTTTACTTCAAAACATAAAAGGCTCTAAAAATATTTTCCACCAAATTTTTTTAAAGGGCCTTCAGTTCTTTTGTACCTTGAGAGGGCACAAGGGAGAAGATCCTACACACATTTTCTCAGGAGGTACTTTTACTGGTAAACCTTAGAAAATAAGGGGACGTGGCAGAAGTTTAAAGGACAACATAATAAATAAAATAAAGCACTTCACAAAGCATTGACTCAGTACATGCTAACCCATACAATTTAGCAAAATCCAAGCCATCCAGCTTTAAGATACCCAAAATATAAAGAAAGGAGATTAGTAGAACAAGTAGAGAAAGAGAGGAAAGTCAGAGAATGACAGCTACCACCCCTAGATCCAGCTACCAGAAAAAGATGGCAGGGTCCAAATGCATGGAAAGCACATGTTGCTGTTTTTATTTGCTCTGGCCCCCTGTGGCCACACTCTCGCTTCCCCTGCTCTATACCCTGGGGGGAACACCCAGTGTGCCAGCCAATACGAGGCTGGGTCAGGGTCTCCAGGGTGTGGTACCGGGCAGTGCTCCTGGTGTCCAGTGACTGACAGCTGCTCTGGGGCTGCCCAAGGAGGCTCCCAGGGCCTGGGGTATGTATGGGATAGGGCATCACTTCACCTTCGTGAAATTTGACCTCTCCCTTCCACCCCGCCCTCTTCCCAATGTGAGTTGCTCCAAGCCAATAATTAATATATTAATCCAGTGTGTCACATGTGCCACGTAAAAGCACAGGCTACTCTCAAAGAAACCTCCTTGTAACGGATGGGAGTTTCAAATGCATCCAGCACTTTCCCAGCTCCATTTCAGCTCGGTGCAACTGTAAATGCTGAAAATTTAGAAAAGCATGGAATTAGGGCACATACTGAATCCACCTGGACAGTAAAAAAAATCCCGTAAGTAAGAAATTGCCTGAGGGACACCCTCAGCAAAAATCCCTTCTCTTGTAGTAGGAAGTCACTGCCTGTATTTTCATTAAAATCTCAAATAAATAAACAAATGTTTTATTTTCACAAGGTTAAATAAAACCTGTGTAGAAATCTTTAAACACCTTGCCATTTAAAGCACATCCTGAAATTTCACAATGAAATAATTCAACAAAACAGCAATCATAGGACCAAGGCTTTTTCATACATCATTGTATAATAAAGTCAGTGGAAAATGGATGTGAAAATTTGGGCTGATAGTTCTTGCTGGTGAATGATGTAGAAAATACCTTAAGAGGTACTAAAAGAAAGCAAGCAGAATAATGGAGAAGATGAAGGTGCATCTACATAAATGTCACAGATGGGAGCTGAAAGAAATTATTTCATGTAAATCAGTAATAATTCCCATAGATCATTAGTACTACATAGGTAAATACCAGTGAGAAATCAGAATCAGGACCAGGATATGGATAAGAAGTGAGAGCAAGCAGATAAACATTAAAAGGTGCACATTTTTGGCTGACTGTGCTAATGTGTTCTAATTAATAGCAGTAATAGGATTTGCACAGCTAAATCCCTGCACATCACACTGAAAATTTACTTCTGATGCCTGCCTGCAAGAAGATGGGTGTGGGGAGGAGGAGGGCAGGGAGAGGAAGTAGAAGAATAATAAAAGGATATTTCACCCCACTCTTTTGAAGGTATCAACTCATAATTACTGAGTAGGATTGACAACTGGATTTTCTGGAGAGGACTTTCTTTTTCTTTTTCTTTTTTTTTTTTCCCCCCTGTAGGTGGGGTAGCAGGGAGTGAGGGAAGGTGAAGTGCAGGATTAGTGTGGATAAACAATGAAACCTCAGTCTGGATGGTTTAAAACTCAGCATAATCCTAGCAAGTTGGAAGCTCTGCAGTGGGATAGTTTGAAATGTAAATGTGACATTCTCCCCCGTAAATTAACAAGACATGACTGCAGGCTCTCCTTGTTACTGCAGTCACATTCAAAGAGTCACTCTTTCTCGCTCTTCTCATCTAATACTATGACAATAGACAGTCACCAGGAGCCTGCTTCAGCTAAATATAAAATCAAGCCTTTACTGTATTCAGAAGTGACATATGCACTGAATTATCTTTTATTCATTTTACACAGAATTTTGTTGCTATAAACACCATATAACAAAATGCAGTTGGGATGCCAGTCCCTCTCTCCCGTCCTCTTAACACCAATTTCTTGCATGCTTCCAAAGAAAAATGGGCAGAAATTATCTAATTCATAATTATGAAGCAAAAGGTTAGATTTCATTATGCAATTGCCTAAATGGAGATGGTTGATCATGTTTTATTCCTGAACATCTTTGATGGCTTTTTTGAAATTATTATTCTGTTACTTTATAAAACATTGAAAAAAAAATGCCTTCACCTAACATAAAAATGTCCTGACAATAACAATCATAAGCAATCACGTCAGATGATATGAGATGACATCTATACAATACAACTCCTGCTAATTCCATCTGTCCAGAACATAGAGGTACATTCTCCTGTTCAAATAGAAATGGATGGTAGCATTTAAACTATTATTGTAACATCTTTATTTCTTCCTGTTTTCTCATGAGAGATCTGAGAAGGGGAATACTATGAAGATGGCTCTTGCCCTGTGTTTTATCTCAGTCTGAGGGCCATTTAGTGCAAACTTGTCTATGGTCCCTTGAGGGGGGTCATCAGGGAATAGTGGGCACGCACTTATCACACCCTGTCTCCACTCAATGTCTTTTTGACTCCAACATGCTTTTTAGCCTCTTTTCAGCCTCCAGCTCGCTGTTTAACTCTCTGGAGAAGTGCCAGAGTGGGAACACCTAGCTTTCACAACCAGCAGTTCTTAGTGGTATGAATTTATTCTTCAGAAGGGTTGCAGGGCACCTCTGTCATTACTAAGTGTATAGGCAGCAGTAGAAGGATTTTCTTTGTGAACTTTATCAATAGCTCCACAATAGTGATATCTCAGCATTTCAGACACAAAATACATTTTAATAGAATATTTTGAGGGTATCTTTTTCTCTGTTGCTTATAGCCCACAAGCTGTCCAGAGCAAGCTTCTAGCCAAGTTTGCGGCATTATCTTAGACAGCCATGCAGACATTGCCCCAGTAAACCCTCCTTTAAACTTGTGACATAGTGGTGCACAACATGCTTGAGCTTGGACATCCTCATAGAAAGAAATACTGATCTTTGCAAAGCTCTAATTAGTATTATTCTGGTTGTACATATCTGTAGTAAGGAGATAGCTGTTTTCTGCCTGTGGCATTGGTATTACTATTCACATGTGTTTCAAAAATATGACAGAGATCAAGGTGTCTGAAAATAAATTCTCAGAAAGAAATCACTACCAATGCTTTAGCATACTCATTAATTTCCAAAAGCTAGATTGCTCCCCAGCAGAAGCTGGCGTGTTATCAACAGCAATCCTTTCCCAGAGGGTTTCATGTAACTTAAGCCTTGTCCATATGCTAAAATACTTTCAATTAAATATTACTTTCCATGTGCTTGCATAAACTCTTGCATGTCTGAACAAAGATTTTTTTTTTTTCCATGGTGATTCTATGGGCTTCTATGAAAGTCATTACTCCATTTCAAAACTGAAAATATGATTTCTGTGTTGCAAGCAAGGGATCTAAACAGTACAAGCTGTCAAATTGTTGCTAAACTTTAAGCTTTCTTAGTCTTTTGTTAATCTGAGGGGCAAATTTGGACATTCCCAGCAACAGCAGAAGTGCTATAATAAGACAAGGTCCTTAAATAATAAAGGATAACAAACATCCCTAAGAAATTCCATCAAAACCTGCCTCTTCTGTGGTAATTCAGATAGCACTGCCATTCTCCAAAAGAATTTTCGAAGATCCCTTAACACAGCACTTTTGCCATCAGCAGCATTCTTGGTGTTTTCTTGCAAGCAAGAATATCATTACTCTTTAAAACATAACTTCTGCTTTTCTGGATACTTTGTTTCTCGTTGCTTTTGAGAACGTCCAGGTTCAACAGACCCTTGGTAATATTGGCATTCCCAGTCCCACAAAAGGGACTGGGATGTAAACACCTCTAGATAGAAGCGAGACAATGGTGACTCTGTGCCAGCAGAAACCAGACAAGTCTGCACTGCAGCAACTAATCACAATACATACCATTTGGTGCCAACTGGAGGACAAAGGGTTTAGAAATAAAGGTAATCTCATTTCCTGGCCTGGTTGGGTAAGGTAGCAAAGTTGAATCCATTAAAAAGATTAATCATAAACTCTATTACCAGGAGAGTCCTGGAGTTTCAGTGTTGCAGATGAGACGCTAAACTAAGGACAGTGTTTTCTGACTTCATTACCTGATCAAATGCCACTTAAAATTCCCTTGATCTTTTCTCAAAGGGAATACATGAGGCCTGTATTTATGTCCTTGTTCAAAATAATGTGGGTGTTAGAGATCTGCAGCAGTTCTGCTGTTTAAACAGGACATCGTGATTCATGACTTCGAGAGTCTCTTTCTCTTTCAAGTTCCACAGTGGCTTATTTGGCAAGTCATTCAGAACCAGACCTACACACACCTGGGAGTCTCACAGGACCATGAAGGTGTTGTGAGAATTTGGCTTCTCAGTGTTTCTGAAGTGTATTCAGCAGCTGAGTAACTCTGCTCTTTCTAGTCTACTCAGTGCAGCATTGTCCCGAGTGAATGAACTCTCCTGATGAACCTGTCTTTTTGTCTCGTCTGTGTGATGCTTGGCTGTGGCCAATAACACTTCTGATTCCTACAGCACACACAGACCCTCTGTGCCATGCTTTACCTGGCTTTTACAGTACTGACAATGCCACAGAGGCCATATGCTGTGAAGCTGAACTAATGCGCATTTGTAAAAATAATCCTTTGAGATCTGAAGAGAGAAAGAGCTTATAGAAATGCAAAGCAGAATAGCCTGTCACTAGCCACTATTGTTAATAGTTCCATGATTCATTTCAAACATAGCGGTTTTAATTCATGACTGAAATTTGCCCTTGTGTTTGACAGGAAATGGGCAACATCAGAGAAAGCACTGAAGTGACTATGTGCGCTTACTACTAGAACATGCAGGTTGACAAGTTGTTTTCGAATTCAAAAAGAATTTTTAATGTAATGTCCTAGCACAGCAGTCGATTCATATGTACCAGCTTGTGATCTGCAAGATAAAAATGCTGATTAACTATGATGCAAGGATGCTTTAAAGTAGAACCCTTTGATTTCCATACTTTCTGATAGACATAAACTAGTTATTGAATAATATTTGCATGATTTGTCTGCCTCATATCCTTAATCAAATTAAAAGATTTAAAAGAAAATGTATTATTTATAATGCTTTTATGTAACAGGATTTCATCCTAGCTTGTTGAGTATTTATTTATGTTAAGTACAGCTATTTTGACAGAAGCTGACACTGTCCAAAACCTGAAAAAAGAGGGGGGGGAATATAGTAAGGAGTACTTGATAGCATCTCCTTGACACTGTTGAAATATGTGAGTAGCAGCAAAAAGAGTCTTCTGAGGATCTACATTTGAACAGATATTTCATCCTTTGCAATCTTTTCCCTCCCATGTGCTGCTATGTTGCAGCTGAAAGTTTTTTGCTTACCCCACACCACGCAGAAATGATAACTGACCAGTAGTGTAACTAGCTTTTGCCTGTGATTTTGGACATTGTGATCAAATGATGATGTTAAAACCAGAATAGCATATTGCCAATGGGATAAAAAAAATTAAAAATTATAAATATCAGAATCAAACAAAAGAGGGTTCTATAGTAGATGACTTTCAAAGAAATATGCTAGACCTCAAACACTCCGTAAAAAGTGATATTGCAAAAGCAGGGTCAAATCTATTTTGTCCTTAGAAAGATGGTACTAATTGTAAAATTAGAAATTTATTAGCTTTGATTCACAAGAGCATTCATCAGCCTCACTTATTCACATTGCAAATCATCCCTCCTTGCACGCCTGGATGGACTTACATCCAGTTTTCTTAATTTATTTTTTTCATAAACTGTTATCTGACATTCATTCCTTTACTATATATCAAACAGTACATAAAATGATTTACAAATCTCATAAAATAAAATGTCTCTTTTCATTGACTTGTACAGAACTTTAATATTGATATACTTCATTCAGTTTGGCTTGGTTGGATATTTTTCCCTCTCCTGTCTCCCTGAATGTTTAAAGACTAAATGACAGATTCAGTGTTCATTGGGCAAAAGGATTTGATTTGACATCAATGTTCCAATAAACATAACACTGTCACTGTATTTTCCTTTGGATGGCTGAAAAGAAAGATACTTAAACTTATGACAAATTGTCACTTCAGTGACTTTGAGATAAGGAGAACACATGAAGCAGTTAGGACTCTATCAAGAGCAAGGACAAATGAGAACATAAGTGTGTTCAAAATACAAAGGAGATCACCTACACTGCAGCACTATACACAAACCAGGCTCTGTAGTGCTCAGACACGATAAGACCAGACAACTTTCTTAATGACTGTCACAAGAGATACTTCATGCAATTTCCTTCATTGCATGATGGCCTCCTGGGAGGCCAGGTCTCACAATGGAAAGTGGACTGGCTGCTACCAGATTTGCTGCAGAGCCCAAATCAGATGTATGCCCCTACTTTTTCCTTGAATTCTTATTAGATGTAACACCAGCAAAAACACCAAGAACCTGCCATTGAAAATATAACCTATCACCCTGAGAATGACCCAAGCACTTGGAAAGCTGTGGTTTTGGTAAGGTGTTCCAGCTCTCAAGGATGACCTGATCCATGTCATATACCCTAATGCCATAAAAATGGCATTTTTAATGTTTATTTGAACAGAATTAAGCATGGGAATATCAACATTTGGATATGCAAATATTTGTCCTTAGCAAAATGGATGACAAATGCATGAGGACACGAGGAAGACAGATCCAACTGGAAAAAAACGCCTTTAAACAGCCATTGCTAGCCCTTCTGCACTGCAGAGAAAACAAAAAATTGGAGTCCAACCATTTATGAGATCTTCTGTCAAAAATACAGCAGCATTGGTGGACAGTGTTTCCCTGGGCTGGGAACTACATCTCAGGTGGCTTCCCCGTTTCTGTCACTTTGCAATTCCTGTGGAAAAGCTGGGGAGAGGATAAGCCACAGCTCACAGAAGCAGGAACAGACACCATCAAAACAAAGAACTTTGGATAATCTAAGACCTTTCTGGAGTTTTGACTGGATTTTTCCCCATAACGTTCAGGTAGATACTCCAATAATCTGCCTCTTTGCATTTATTCCATAGCTCTTCTTCTCAGCCTTTCTCCTAATTTTCTTTTCCCTCCATGTCTTGTCACATCCTTTTCATGATATTAAAAGGGAACTAATATCTTCCCTTTCATTACATATGAAATGAAACAAAATAAATGTCAGTCAGTCATTGTGAAGGACAAGTCTATTTTTCAATAGTAAGAGTCAGTATTGGAGAAAAGAATTCCTGAAGGATGAGAGATAGGTGGCAACAAGAGGAGAAACAGCCTCTGAGATTTAGCAGTGCTAATGCACAGGTTACCATAGGGCACATGATCCGACGTTCAGTGCTGAGATCTCCTTGTCCAGTGGGCCCAATCTGTCTGAGCCCATATACAAAAAGAGAGAAACTTCTTACCTTGACACCGAGCCTCAAGCACCATTTCTTTGCACATATTTGAGGACAGTTGAATAATTGTTCTGAAACAAAATCACTTTTAATTGGAGACTGCTCTGGGAAGAACAATCTGCACTGCAGGAATGGTAGTTTTTCTGCTACAGTGATGACAGTCTATTTCACCATGCAGCAATCCCTACATAAGTCTTCATAGGTCAAACATGACTCCAAATGATTTACATGAAGACAGTTCTGTGAAACTTACTCAGAGTGCTTCTAATTAAACAGATTAATGAAGAACTTGCATGAAGGTAATTTTGTGAAGAAAAACTGAACTGAAATGAACAAGCAACAGATTCAGGCCCAGCAGGGTGAACACTGGTGTAAGACTCAGAAGACTGCAGGATACATATGGCTTTGACCATGTTTGACTCATGTCTTGGCTTAAGTAACTTCCCTCTTCTTGGTTCCATTTCCTAATCTGTTACGTGGGGATACTGAAACTTATTTTCCTTCTAAAGTACTTTGAGTTTCCTGTCTGAAAGTTTTCATTAAAAGTTGGTTGGTTATTCTCTAACTCTATGTATTTTGAAATTTCCACATCAAAATCACATAACAGAATCACAGAATATGCTGAGTTGGAAAGGTTTCACAAGGATCATCAAGACCAACTCTTAGCCGTGCACAGATCATCCCCAAGAGTCACACCATGTGCCTGAGAGTATCATCCAAATGCTTCTTGGACTCTGTCAAGCTTGGTGCTGTGACCACTTCCTTGGAGAGCCTGTTCCAGTGCCCAACCACCCTCAGGGTGAAAGAACCTTCTTCTAATATGCAATCTAAACCTCCCCTGACACAAATTCAGGCCATTCCCTTGGATCCTGTCCCTGGTCACCACAGAGAACAGATCAGTGCCTGTCCCTCCTCTTCCCCTCACAAGGAAGTTGTAACTGCAATGAGGTGTCCCCTCAGTCTCCTCTTCTCCAGGCTGAACAGAC
>JAWWTY010000156.1:20094179-20273817 GCA_035222235.1 Margarornis squamiger
CTCATATTCAACTTGTCATCAACATGGAACCCCAGGTCCCTTTCCATGGCACTGCTGTCCAGTATCTCATTCCCCAGCCTGCACATACATTCCAAGTTGCCCCATCCCAGGTGCAGAATCTGGCACTTCCCCTTGTTGAACTTCATATGGTTGGTGATTGCCCAGCCCTCTGATTTGTCAAGGTCTCTCTGCAGGACCTCCCTGCCTTCGAGGGAGTCAACAACTCATCTCAGTTTTGTGCCATCTGCAAACTTGCTTAGTATCCCTTCCAGTCCTGTGTCCAAGTCACTTATGAAGATGTCGAGGAGCACAGGGCCTGAGATGGAGCCCTGAGGAACCCCACTAGAGACAGGTCATCAGTCTGATGTTTCCCCACTCACTGTCACTATTACCTCCTGTCCTCGACCCATGAGCTCACCCACCACATGATGTGTTTATTCAGCTGTGAGCGGGACATTAGTTCTGTGTTAGTTTGTTGTCTCTCAAGGGTAGTCAATGATTGATTTACCAGGAAATTAAGAGTTATATAATCCACATAATGGCATTATAGATAAAAATAATTCCCATGAGAGAACATTTCTTCCTGGCTCAAACTGGTGATCGGCTTATGCTTTGAAGCTTGTGGGCTGATAGTCCTTGTAATTTTATCCTACCTACTGTAACCGGAGAAGCTTTTTTTACAGTATTCATATGTGTCTAATCCTTTTTTAGAATCTTGCTAAGCTAGGTTGCCTCAATAATTCACTTTGCATTTGCTCAGGTTCTGATATAGGTGAAGATTTATAATATTCAGGACTGGTTCCAAAGCTCAGCTTCTCGGTTCTTTAAAATTCACAAAGAGCCTTGCCTCAAGGTTATTAGCCATGGCTTCTTGGAAAATGTTGTGATTATACAGAATAAGATGAGGACGTTAAAGAGCATCTCAAGTTTAGCAGTATGCTTACTGTATAATGCAGTGGTTTGTTTACAAAGTAGAAAAAATGAACACACATCTATTAACAAAAATTAGTGATGAAAATTTGCTGTAATTTCTCCTTGTTTGGAAAATACCTCTTGCAAATAAATTTCGTTAACAGTAACTTGTGATTGGCTTTATCTTGCAAATAAAACAATGAACAATGTTAATGAATGTACTTCAGTAACATTAAGATTGAGGTACAAGAAGCAATAGAAATTTGTGGGCTGTTACAGGGAGTGTATGTAAGCAAACATAAACTATAGCACCTTTTTGTGCTAGATATTGCACCTTCATTTCCGACTTTTGTAGTTGACATGGCATAGAAATGGCTTAGTGAGTCTCAAGCTATTAATTTACTCTTCTGGGGAGACTGTAAAGAACTTCTTGTGTTGGCTTCAGGAAATTCAAGCTTTGTTCTAGAGCCTGGTCTAGACTACATCAGGAAATTCTGCAACACAAGACAAGACAGAATAAGTGTACAAAAAATTTTGATGGATAACTGCTTTAGGATTTGGGAACTTTTATAGTAGATTTTACTCTAGCTTCCTCTGCCTTCTCTCTTATGTACACATGAAAATGGCAAGTCACTGTGCTGTTAACAGAAAAAGCCTCTTTGCAATCTAGCAATTTCCTAGTGTTCTTTCCTAGTAGAGTACTGATAAAACAGAAATCTAATCAAATCAAATCCAGGAAGGAGTCGTCTCTTTGCTGAGGACATAGAAGGAACAGCAACTGAGACTGAAGACTGTGAGAAGTTAACAGGTGGTTTGGGGCTTCTGAACATCATGTGCACTCATACATAGGAGAGCACATCTCTGATTCACTGTTAATTTCCATCTTCTATTGCTTCCTCCCAACCCTTCTCATTTTTGAGTTTATATGTTTGAGAGAAGCTGTTGTGCAGCAATCCTGGAGAACTAAGTTGTCTAGATACGTCCCATGAGTACTACATGGCATGAGTACTTTAATAGTCTGAAGTTTTCACATTTAATGGGCTATGAACTCACCCCATTGACTATACTTCAGAGAAGTCTATGCTTATCTCTCCTGTCCTCTGTCTTCTGCCTGCGTCTGAAATTTCAGGTAATATCCATTTTTTTTCCTTTCTCATGTGAGTATTTTAATGATTTGGGTATTTTGTTCACGAAATAGTCTGACACCACAACATGCATTTTATAGTGGCCACAACACAGAGTTTCAGGATATCATTCGGGGCAACTACTCACTAATAGGCTGTATATTAATAAATTGCTTAGAAATAATTTGTTTTGTGATTTTTTAAATAAAACGCATTCACACCAGTTTTCTAAAGAATGCACAAATACTGAGTTTCCAAGGGAGTGCCACTGTGTCAAAAAAATTGGTCTCACAGGCAATGGTGTGACCAAAAATCATTCTTAAGCTCAGAACTGATAATCATGAGGCAGCTTAGGTTTTCAAAGTAGCCCAAGAACCAAAGCAATAGATACCATTTTCTGTGACTAAGTGTAAAGGGCTAAAGAAAAACAAAATGCTAAACAAGTGAAAAAAAAAACCTACTGAACTTGAGTGGACAATTATAGAAAACATGCTCTCATAATTGGACATTTCATGTTACAAGGATTAATTGGCTAAGCTTTTTTCCCCTTTTGAAGAACTGTTAGATCAAGCCCTCCAAATCCATGTGTGCCCTCTGGAAGTCCTCTTTGACATACCACTTGCTAAAGACCATTTCAGTGTGATCTCCAAACTGATTTGCTGTGCTAGCTCCCCTAAACAGTTGTCACTATCTGCTTATGTTTGTTGGAATGAATCCTGAATCCCAGAACCAGAGCCTTCCCAAGCCTGTTGGCAAGATACTGGAGAAACTTTGAAATGGCCAATATGCCTGAAAGAGAGACACTAGGCAGCACTTCAAAAGCACTCTACAAAAAGCATGGTAGTCTACAAGAAATCCACAATCTAGCTATCTGAAATCCGCTAAGAAAGCAAATGCCAGGGTGAGCTCTAAGACCGTTGGAATAATTCTGTTTTTCCTTGGTCCTGGGACTAAACACCAACACTCTGAAATCTCTTGCTGGGAGTCTGACTTAGCATCAGGAAGGTGAAAAGCTTGCTTTACATCAGCCATGACAATCTGTAAATATTAAACCCAAATCCTCTTTAAATCAAATCAACAGTTTTCCCCATGTAATTTTTGGTGTCACTGAAATTTGTACAGATTATAAAGAAAATGAAAGAGGCTGTTCATTGTTCATTAATGGAGCACAATTACAGGTATAAAAGGAATCAATTTTCTTAATGTCTCTTATACTCCTGGAATGTGATTGATGGTTGCTGCTACTGAAACAACAGAGAAAAATCACTTAATGACAAAATAATCTTTTTGTTGGCTGCAAAGGTGTCACAGGGATTGTGTTCCTCTAAAGCACACCTTCTTTCTATAAGACCCTCAAGGGATTTCAGGGTTTCATTAACAGTCTGTTCTTTCTGCATAAAGGAACCCAACACAGAGAGGAAGAAGAAGCACACTAAGGATCCCAGGTAAAAAAAAAGACAGAAAGAGAGGAAAGAGAGAAAGAGTGAAAGAAAGAAAGAAAGAGTGAAAGAAAGAGTGAAAGAAAGAAAGAAAGAAAGAAAGAAAGAAAGAAAGAAAGAAAGAAAGAAAGAGTGAAAGAAAGAGTGAAAGAAAGAAAGAAAGAAAGAAAGAAAGAAAAAAGAAAGAAAGAGTGAAAGAAAGAAAGAAAGAAAAGAAAGAAAGAAAGAAAGAAAGAAAGAAAGAAAGAAAGAAAGAAAGAAAGAGAAAGAAAGAATGAAAGAAAGAAAGAAAGAAAGAAAGAAAGAAAGAAAGAAAGAGAAAGAAAGAATGAAAGAAAGAAAATCTTTGTACTGAAAAAATTGAAACTAGAAAAGGTTAAATTGCAGCTATCCCTGTAATCCTTCCATCCATCCATCTCTCCTCCTAATTGACTCCATTAAATGAAACCACTTTTAAAATGGGGTTTGATGAATACTGTGATTGCATGTGAGAATAGGAGAAAGGAGTCCACTTCCCGTTTGGTGCTGTGTTTCTATGACTACTGCTGTGACTATGAATCAGACAGAACAAGACCAATCTCCTTTGTGTACCTATCATCACAGTATCTAAGTACTACCAAATATAACTCCCTTCTCTTAAAAGGCATGGGCTTTGTACCATGTAAAGAGTAAATAACGCTAATTTTAATAAAGGTTACTATGAGAAAAGCAGCAAGCTTTGATCATTATCATGAGAATATTCTCCTGATCTATTTGTGTCATTATTTATTGCTGTACTTTTTTCATAATAAAATTGTTTGCTATTAAAAACAATCTCAGAAATAAATGTTTTAAGATTACAAGATGGTGAGGAAAAAGGAGTCACAAAGTAATTTCTTAAAAGAAGATAATGGATTTATAAAATCCCAATATTAATATCTTCACAACAGTCATTACTTTATGGCACAAATGTCTTAATGAATCATCCTTATTTACTGTATTATAGTAAGACTTTGTCATATATCTAGGGGTGATGACTGCTTCTTCATTTTTGTAGGCAGTAAAATATAGATACAAACAATCAGCTATTATTATCACTACAAACTGAACACACCTCAAAGGAGAAGTAAGGACTTTTGAAGCCAATCGATTTTAGTTACTTGTAAGCATTTGCCATTGTACCTAGTCCTTGACCATTACCTGGCTCCTCTGACCTCAAACTAAGCCACCCACACTAAGCCACCCCACTTCACTCACTTGAAAAAGGAATATTTATTTTCTTCTTTTGTCCACAATGAAAGATTGGAATCTGCTTTTGCAACTTAGCAACAGGAAAACAAAGGAAAGGAATTTTGGCACTGTTTCCCCTAAATGATGGCTTAAACATCTGAGCCCACTGGCTAGGTGAACTCCACCTTGCAAAGGTCTAAGAGCAAGTAGAGCTAACACACATAAACTGAGAGAATGTGTGTAATGTGTTGTTGTCACCTGAGATATCATAAAGGAACATCCCTTTTTATGGACAAACTTACTGGTATTTTATCCCCTGTTGCTGGTTTGCTATGTACCCCTCATTAAGGCTTTTGTCCAAGGGATGTGCCTCACATTAAGCCATGACAAACTGAGAGAAATTACTCAGTTCAGTGAAAAAAACAGTGTCTGCTGATATTTCACCAAAAGTGAGGATGTAGCTGTAACAGATGCCCGGATCGTACAGATATATTGGTGAAAAATCAAGCATATGATCGACTAGGGTGACATCAAAAGAGTTGAGAATCACTATACCTTCTATTGATGATTTGCAGGTGCACATCCAATAAACCAAGCCAGCTAGGCAGTATCTTGACAAGGTTTTACTACTTTGAGTGGAATATACAGATAGGAAGATGAAAGATGATTTTAGAAAAGTACAATTAAATCAGTATTGAAAATGGAGGAAATTGATAAAAAAAATCAAAGAAAGAATTGCATTAAAATTAATCATACCAAAGTCATAAAATCAGTTGTAAACTCTGATCTATGAAAGAATAAATGTGAAGGAATTTTATGTTTTAAATGAATTTAAATTTTTTAGTAGAGTACTTGATGGTTTCAACAGACTTTGGCCTCTCAGAGTATTTACTACAGTTTCAGGTAAGCCTAGTTACCCTACAGGCAGCTGAAAGAATCATCGAATCCAGAGGAGGGCCACCAAGATGATTAGAAGGTTTCCTCTCCTATGGGGAAACGCTAAGAGAATTGGGATTGTTCAGTCTGGAGAAGAGAAGGCTTCAGGGAGACCTAACTGTGGACTTCCAGTACCTGAAGGGAGCCTACAAGAAAGATGGAGACTGTTTACGAGAGCTTGTAGTGATAGGACAGAGATAATGGTTTAAAATGAAAGACAGTATGTTTAGATTATACATTAGAAAGAAATTCTTCATTGTGAGGGTGCTGAGGTGCTGAAGCAGGTTTCCCAGAGAAGCTGGGGATGCCCCATTCCTGGAAGTGTTCAAAGCCAGGTTGGCTGGGGGCCTGAGCAACCTGGTCTAGTGAAAGGTGTCCCTGCCCATGGCAGGGGGTTGGAACTGGATGATCTTTAAGGTCCCTTCCAACCTAAGCCGTTCTATGATTATATGAAAATATTTTATGCCAGCCCAAGTATTCAAAACTCAAGGTTATTAAAAAAATCCCCACAAAGAGAAACAAAGTCATGGTTTGACTAAAAACTGAGACATAGTTAACCAAGAAGAATATTGGCCTTTTCAAAGAGGATCCTATTTTATAGCTGTTGAAGTCACTGGTCTGGATCATTCTCCATAATAATAATCAGATGAATGATAGTTCTGGTATATTAATCAGCAGATCTCTGGTATTTAAAAATTATGATGCATCAGGAACACTACTATGGATGTATTCAATAAGAGTATGGAGTTCTGATATTGCAACTTTCCACTGCAAATCACTTATATTTTTGTCACAATGGGTTATGCTGGAAAGGTGGTGAAGTACTAACTATTGATGCAGTTTTCATTTTTCTAAGGATGCCTGATCTATTGTTTAGCAACCCTACATTACTCAGGATAGATTCAGTAGAACATTGTCAGATCACTTTCTCTGAAGAGGGTTTTCTCTACAACATTTGGTGCTGAATGCTGCTAGAGGAAGAATAACAAATGAAATGGCTCATTGATCTGTTACAGAACAGAAAATTCTATGTTTCTCTGTATTTACTGTAGCTCATATTCCTTAATACCCAAAGGCTTAATGTAACACTCTCAACAACTTCATATGAGAATATGTGAGAAGGCTTTGGAATTAGAACAGTCCTGTAAGAATCAGAGAATCATACTATTATTAAGGTTAGCAAAGAGTCTAACCATCAACCTAGGACTGCCAAGTCCACCATCACTAAACAATGTCCCTAAGTGTCCCTAAGCTGGGAGGACACAGAGCTGGGACAGGTGACCCAAACTGATCAAAGAGATATTCCATACCATATGTCATCATTCTCAATATATAAGGGGGAGGAAGAAGGAAGAATGGGAGACATTTAGAGTGATGGTATTTGTCTTCCTAAGTCAGCATGACCCATGATGGAGCCCTGCTTTCCTAGGGATGGCTGAACAACTGCCTGCCCAGGGGGGCAGTGAAAGAATTCCTTATTTTGTTTTGCTTATGCACATTGCTTTTGCTTTCCCTATTAAACTGTCTTTATCTCAATCCATGAGTTTACTCACTTTTCTGATTCTATCCCCGATTATGCTGGTGGGGGAGTGACCAAGTGGCTATGTGGTACTTGGTGTCTGGCTGCGGTTAAACCATGAGCATCCTTTTGGTAGCAGTGGATGGTTTCACTCTAGCAACCTCTGGGTTATGGCCTCAGCATGCATTCACTGTGTTAAAGATATACTAGCCACTGTGATGAAAATTAACTTGGCCCCATCCAAAATCAGCACACCTGGGCAGCCTTTTCTGATGCTTGATAACTTTTTTGGTGAAGAATATTTTTTCAGTCCAATTTTAACTGGCACTAGTGCAGTTGGAGGCCATTTACTTTCATCCTGTCACTTGGTACCTGTGAGGAGAGACTGACCCCCATCTCACTACAACCTCCTTTCAGGGAGTCCCCCCCAAGCCTCCTTTTCTCCGGGCTAAACAATCCCAGTTCCCTCAGCAACTCTTAATAGGACTGTGCTCCAGACATTTCACCAGCTGTGTTGCCCTTCTCTGAACACGCTCCAGCATGTGTGTCTTGTCACAAGGGACTCAAAACTGAACAGAGGATTTGAGGTGTGACCTTATGAATGCCAAGTACAGGGGGCTTCCTTGTTTTCAAAATATTGCAGTTCAGGTAGACAACATCCATAGCCTTTCCCTTAGCCACTAAGCAGGTTACCCTGTCACAGAAGGAGATCAGGTTGGGTAAGCAGGACCTGCCTTTCACAAACCCATGCTGGGTGGGCCTGATCCCTTGGTTGTCCTCTGTGTGCCCTGTGATGGTACCAGGATGAGCTGCTCCATGACCTTCTATGGCACCAAGGTCAGACTGACAGGCCTGTAGTTTCCCAGATCCTCCTTCTGATCCTTCCTGTAGATGGACATCATGCTTGCTGACTTTCAGTCAACTGGGACCTCCCTAGTGAGCCAGGACTGCTGGTAAATGATTGAGTGTGGCTTGGTGAGTTCTGCCAGCTCCCTCAGTACCTTAGGGTGGATCCCATCTGACATCACAGACTTGTGTGTGTCTAGGTATCGCAGCAGGTTGCTGAGCATTTTCTCCCGGATAATGGGTGTTCCATTCTAGTCCCTGTCCCTGTCTTCTGGCTCATGGGGTTGTGTACTCCAAGAAAATTGATCTTACTCTTAAAGACTGAGACAAAGAAGGCATTAAGTACTTCAGCCTTTTTCCCAGCCTTTGTCGCTATGTTTTCCCCCCATCCAATAAAGGATGTGGATTCTCCTTAGCCCTCCTTTTATTTCTAATGTACTTACAGAAATATTTTTATTGTCTTTTACAGTAGCACCCAGATTAGGTTCTAACTGGCTTTGGCCCTTCACATTTTTCTCCTTGCATAAGCTCACAACATGCTTGTAGTCCTCCTGAGTTTCTTTCCTCATCTTTCGAATGTGATACATTCTCTTTTTCTGAGTTCCAGCTCTCCCTTCTTCAGCCAAGATGGCCTTCTTCCCTGCTGGCTCATCTCTCGGCACATGAGGAGCGTCTGCTTCTATATCTTTAGGATTGCCTTCTTGGAGAACATGAGACACATCTGGCACAGCTACACAGACTATGTAATTTCTGAGAAGAACAATTCTGAAATTCCTACTTCCAAAAGGATTGTTCTTGTTAGGCTTAACAGTCAAGGCTTCAGAATTAGGTCCAGAGCCTGTTTTGGCACTGATGATCCCAGCAGAAGTTAGATGCTTTAGAAGCACATTTATACTAGTACTGTGGCATGCCATTTGTTTAATAAGATTCATTGTGCATCAAATTCAGCTCTCTGGAGAGGTTTATTCGACAAGCATCATGCAGAACACTTAAATTCAATTTCTGTCCTCCAGTTATAGAAAGACTTGTGCCTAAGTCTCATGCTAGCCCCCTATATGAGGTGAATGTTATTCAATGCAATTTGTTGTTGTTATTGTTTGGTCATAGGCTGTCTCCATAAGAACTCCAACTTGATTAGCATGTGTTTCTCAGCAGATACAAAACACTCATTAAAACAAATACTTTATTTGGAAAAATGAAAGGCTGTGGTATATGAGAAATTTTTAAGCAGAACTTTTAATTGAATATATGCCAGCAATTATTTTCAAAAGCCAAGCTAAGCCCCAGTACTACATGGTTAAAAAGATAACTAAACACTTGGCCATACCCCCTGCTATTGTCATACTGGAATGAATAGAGCAGCAGCAGTGAACATAAACAGGGGATCTGGCATTTCATTTATTGCAAAATTATGTTTCATATAGCTTTATTGACAAACAAAATCTCTTAAACCTTGTGAATAAGATTAAAAAAATCTCCATCAACCAACTCTTTAGAGATTAACAGTATACTAGAAAATATCTCTGCATTTTTGTGGAAGATATAATTGTAGTGCATTTAAATTTTTACAGTTATTAACAATTAATACAATAGCAATTTTAGGATCTGTGTACCCATTTGAAAATGAACATTGCTATATTCAAATCAAGTAGAGGACAGACACTTTCACAGACAACAGCCTAAACTATGAAAAATCTCAGCTCCTGAGGGAATCAAGGAAAATGTCCACAGATTATATAAGTGGCAGTAGTACTTCTTTTCAACCAGTACCTACAGGGTATAGTTGGCCATTGATTGTATGTTTGGCTGTGTTGGAAGGGTCTCTGTGGTCCAAGGTATGGCTATAGTGCATCACTTCCATGAGACTGTTCCTTTACACTGCCAGTGACACCACCACCAACGCCCAGGTTTTATACTGTTTTCATGAACAGCAGTCAGAATATTTAATCTAATTAGATGTTTTCAATGGGACAGATTTACCTCTCGTGTAACTGTGCAAAAGTCAAAAGAGTAAAACTATGGAAAAGCTTGGTCTGTTGAGGTTTTTTGATTAAATCTGTTCCATAAAAATTATGAGCCATGTTCTGTCTTTGGCCACAGAAATTCAACTTACATAGCACCTAGTGAAAACCATAAAATTACATCTGCTAAAGGAATATTGTTCAAAAAAATTGTGACTCATTAGCTTAATGCAAACATAACTGTCTCTGATGTGCAAAGCAAGCAGTGTTCTGACTTCTAACCTTGAGAAGAGCTTCTGACCATATGTGTGAGTTGAGCAACTCACTTGGCCTCCTGTGAGCTTGGAATCTGCAGGAAAAAAAAAAAGAATCACTGACAATGAATTAAGATTTTCTTTGTAAATAAATTTCACTGTTGGTACAAAAATATCACATTATATTTGAAGCAGAGCTGCAGAAAGACCTGAATAGATGCTAAAAATATATGATACTGACAGGAAGGTACAGTAAGAAAAGGCTGGGGTTTTCTGTTCATAATTATTTGCTTCTAATGAGATGCTATGGAACAGGGCTTTGCAATTTAAAAGGAGATTTTAGCATCTGGTCCTTTGTTACATGCTACTGAGATTATTCAGATAATTTATTCTAGAGACCATTCCTGACAAAGCAAGCTTGTCTGCAAGGAAAGTGAGCATCTTCCTTGTCTCAGAAATACAAAAATCTTTTATTTCCTTCTCACAGAAATATGAAGTGTCTAAAAAGGTGAACTAAAAGAAACATAGGCAGCTGGGCTGCTTGCTATTGATGTGCAAAGTTGATCAATGTGGTTGGATGCATCTTGAAAAGGACTGTAATATTTATAGTATATAGAAAACAGGTAGAAAATATTAAGGAAAAGCTGTGTCCATCACTTAATGAGTTGCCTTGCTGTGCTTAAAAAAGAACTAATGTACCCTAGTGTATAATTTGTCATATCCCCCTTGGCATTTTCATCTCCTCACAAGGAAGAGGAGTGTTTAAAAAATATTATTGAATACAGAATCACAGAATATTCTGAGCTGGAAGGGACCCACAAGAATCATCAAGTCCATCTCTTAAGTGAATGGTCCTTACAGGGGATTGAACCTGTGACCTTTTGTAACTCTACTACACAGATGAGAACAAGAAGTCTATGCTGCACCAAGAAAGCAAGCAAAATGAGAGCTGTGAGCTGCAAGAGGCAAGCACAGAAGGAGACTGCATCTCTGAGAATTGACCTAGGAGCCCTGCTGGGGTTTTAAGACTGTTTGTGAGAAGATGGTCAAATTCTCTGCCTCTGGATATGTCATTTCATTTTATTCGTCAGAATAATTGCACTAACAAAAGCTGGCACTGCAGAAGTTGTGGCAGCTGATCAAGCCAAGGAAATCCAGATGGTGAGAGCCCAGTGCCCAGTGCAGGCTAGAACAAACAAGGTTTATCTACCTTGGGTCTGGCAGCACCCTCTTCCCCAGAGCACAGGGATCTGGAGACCAGTGAAACACATGCTATGCTTTTTTCTTAAGAGCAAAGTGACACAGACTGAGAGAGCCTTGATAAGGGAAGTGAATTAAAGAAACCAATTCTCATTGCTCCAGCTCAGCAGAGTATCATGCTATGTTCCTGTATCTGTTTCTGTGATTTTTAAAGAAACTCAGTAGAAAACAACTCTTGTCAAGCTAAGGAAACCACTATAGGTATGACTATACTGGCGTTCAAAGTGTTAAATCTGATCTTCTCAAAGTATTAGAAATACTAAATCTGCAAGTCTCAGTGAAAGGGCAAATACTTGGCAATCATTGTTACAATCAACAATTTCAGTTACTTTATTTTTATAATAAGAGAAAGAGCCACAGCACGTATTTAGACATGGTCTTTACAAGTGTATCCTGGCATTTCTTATCAGATTGGTCTCTCTCTAGTTTGAACAAATGTAAGTTTTTTTCTGGGCTGAGAACTGACGTTCCCAACTGCTCCCTCCTTCCATACAATACAGGTTTGAAAAGATAAAATTAAGGCACTAATCAAAGGACCTGTGAATCAGCTGCATATTTCCTATTTGTGCCAGCAGGAGTTCCTTCCTGATGCAAGTGTACAGTTTATGCTATAATATCAAATGATATATTAGCTGGGTACTAGCAATGGAAATAACAGAGGTTGTCATCTGGCTCTTAGGAGTCTGAGCATCATATTCCCTGTCTAAACACTAATGATGTCTTATAGCATTCCCACCTGGGCAGATACAGGAGTCCTATCCAACCTAGGTATTTCCTCTTACAAATACTGCAAATTTTACCACGACTGCTCTCAATTGTGACTTAAGTAGATTAATCGAAAGGTCCTGTGTTCTGGTTCATTAAAACACTACATTGGAGCATTTTTCTCTTGAAAGGCCTGGATAATCTGAGTCTGTATTATCCTGGTTAATATTCTTCTCTTTCACCATATTGCCTAATAGAGGAAGGAGAAGGATTTAATACCAATAAAGAAAAAGGGGAAAATGCATTATTTTAAAGAAATAAACTGAAGAATTCTTGCTGATTCCTGTCTTCAGGAACGTGATAATGAGGATCTGAACAGGCATTTTTATTTATTATAATGAAGTAACAAATGTGGAAAATTAGCATAGAAGTCCTTAGTGGATGTTATGAAATAAGTAAGAAAGAAAATATCAACCCCAAAACAAAAAAACCCAAAAATAACTCTGGAGAGGAAAAGAAATTAATTTCAAGAATAACATAACTCTACGCAGGCCTGCTCTTACAGAAAACCATCAAGTTAATTTAATTCCACAAACCCCATTGCTCCAAGAAAATGTTGTTTAAATCAATTCATTCTTTCATTATGCTGCTTAAGAGCACCATGAACTGATGAGAAATTACTGAGATGACTTTCATGTATCAGAATCCCTTCAGTTTCACTTCATTTTCTATCCTGACATGGGACTAATGTGCTGTATTTGCATGCTAAAGTAGTATATTTAATTGTAAAAGTGGTGTTGTTAAATTACCTTGCAATGAGTTTGTTTTAAATGGTTCATTAAAGTTTTTAAAATAGCTTGCTGCACGATTGCATCTCTGCTCTGCTTTAATGTATTCCATCTTCAACCAGCAGCTGCAATGTAGGAAAACCTAACTTGCTGTTTGACCATCAACAAAAGATTTTGGTCTAGAAAGAGTTGCAGGCTCACATGATCAGATTCAAATATTTACAACACCTGAACAGAAGTCCATCGCTTTTCAGAACTGCACAAAAAATAGTGTTGAACTGTTATATACAGAATCATGACATTGGTAAGGTTAGGAAAGACCTCTAAGGTCATTGAGTCCGACTTTTAATCCAGCACCATCATGTTCAGCAGTAAACCATGTCCCCAAGTGACACACCCACACTTATTTTGAACACTGCCAGTGGTGATGATTCAATCATTTCCCTGGGCAGCCTGTTCCAAAGCCTGACCAGTCTTTTAGTGAGGAAATTTTTCCTAATATCCAATCTAAACCTCCCTTCGGTGCAACTTAACTACATTTCTCCTGGTCCCGTAACTTGGTACCCAGGAGAAGAGGCTGACCCCATCTCACTACAACCCCCTTCAGGTATTTGTAGAAAGTGGTGAGGTCTCCCCTGAGGCTCCTTTTCTCCAGGCTAAACAACTCCAGCTCCCTCAGCCATCATTATAGGACTTGTGCTCCAGACCCTTCACCACCTTGTTGCCCTTCTCTGGGCTCATTCCAGCACCTCAAAGTCCTTCTTGTAGTGAGGGGCCCAAAGCTAAACAGGGATTTGAGGTCTGACCTCTCCAGTGCTGAGTACAGCAGGCTTCCTTGTCTTCATTCTCTCTCATTCCAGGTATTTAGAGACTTTGATAAGATCTTTGATAGGAATTTTCTGGTTTGCAGGCTGAAATGTCTTAGCCCACTTAGACTTTTCATATATCAAAGATGCTCCAGTCCCTTACTCATCTCTGTGGCCCTGTGTTGAACTCACTCCAGTAAGTCCATATCTGTCTTGTACTGGGGAGCCCAGAACTGCACCCAGCACTTGAGGTATGAGAGAAATGCTGAGGATCAGTGCAAAGCATAGCAGACTGTCATTAGAAGCTATGGCAGCAAAGTCACCTAAAAATCAGTTTCTCCAAGCAACCCTATCCATGCTCTGTCTGGTAATATTCACATTTATTTATGTCTACATGGTGAAAAAAAGCTTTCCTCTACATTTAAAAGAGCAGAACTCAGTTTTTATTTTCAGTTTCATCTGTGTACTTCCTATTATAAAAACCATGACTTGAAGACTGTTGCAAAAATGTAATTTTTAAACCTGGCCTCTATTTATATCTTTGTTGATGTTGCTCATGTCAATACACTCAAAAATGCAATGGAAGCATCGTTCTTCATCTCAATGGGAATTAAGCACTAAAATATCTTTGAAGAGTCAAGTATTACTCCTTGGCTTGTAGAATAACAGTCCTATTTTGAATACTTGCTGTGGCTTTTCAGGGAGTCTTTTGCAAATATGCACAAATAGTTGTCTAGATTTAGGTCAGCTATATGCTTGTGCACTGAAATGTTGCCTTTCTTACATGGTGATAGGGAGGAATATCATCCCTCAGGGAAGAATTCTGTATCATTAAACTAATCTATGCTATTACATTTCTATTATAGTTTCTGCGTGCATGCATTTTAAACCTAAAAATGGTGCAGATAAATAATACACATTTAGAAAGCCAGTATTATCAGTGTTAATATCTACTCATATTGGTTCTGATTAACTGCACACTTCTTCCCTGCCATCACCTGGCGTATGTTGATTAACGTGGAGGAAGGGAGAAGAGGAGATGGAAAAGTTTCTCTGGTATACTGAAAGCAAAGACGACTGGTACTAGATGTAGGTTATCTCACAAATCTTTGAGTCACACTGAAAGTGTTCAGGATGGATTGGAGAGTCAGGCAGGTGCAGTTACTGTCTCAGGTCCTATGCATGTGGATGGCACATATTCAAGCTGCATTCTTCTGTTGTTATTGTTTCACTTGCTTTCTGTACTTCACACAATGTCCGCAGGTATGCTTAACCTTAGACAACAAAAGCTACTTTTTAGTTTTGTGAATACCCACCTTTAAATTATATATGACCTCTACATAGTGAGATGTTTCAGTGAGAAAGCTACATTACATGATTACTCCTATATACAGATGTCTGTCTGTAAAAGGACATTTTCTGCTTTCATACAAAAAGAGTATCACAGCCCTTCCTAGGTACAAGTGGATGTGCCACAGGCTGGACTGTCAGATGCTTAATTATTCAATATTGTTTTCCTATGATTCATTGTTTTACTATTATAGACAGGTTGCATGCTTTGCATGATAGTTTCAGTAAAAGAGCACAGTACCCTTTCAGCGAAAGAGTAGTTTTGCTTCCTAGACACAGAATATGTTTTTGTAGCAAAAAGTGCAGTTCTAATATATTGGCTTTTGGAGGATCTGTTTCTTCAGTCTACTTACACAGTCTGCCTAGCTGTGGTCTACGTGTAGAGAGTAGAAGTTCTTACTGGTGTATCTGCAGAATGTTTTCCAGGTAATAACCATGAGAGCTGCTTCTGGTTTTAGTACAAATTGCAGAATGATTTTTGATGATTTTTGTTTCCTGTTGCTATGACAGGAAGAGTTTTAGTCCAAGGCTTTTAAAGTAGGCTCTTTTTGTTCCTAATGCAAGTACTCAATGGCTCCCTGAAGAGTCCAGTAAAACAACTTAACAAATAGAAGAAATGTTTTCCTCAACCTTTTCAGTCTTCTCTTGACAACAGATGTGCTTTGCTAATCTCAAAGCTATAACTGAGTAAATGCTTTCATTTCCTGTACTAATTTACACAAAAGCAGGCACAAGTCTCAACTTTTACTGTGGTTTGACTGCAGACTGTTCTAGACAGAGGAAGCAGAGAAGTCCAAAACCATTAATGTTAATCAAAGCCAAATGTTAATCAAAGTCAAAGGTTGGCAGATTTCACTTTATAACATAGTTATCTCACACCTTAAGACTTTCCAATTCCAACCGAGGCTACCAGAAACATCCTGTGATATTTTTTTTTCAAGTACTGGCTCGGTTGCTTCATTCTGGGCTAGTTGGCAAATGAAGTCTTATAAGATGGCATATGTAAATCATGGATCTGATTTCTAGTATTGAAGTTCCAACATCCTTCTCTCGTTCGTACAGCCCAGAACTACTTAGCTTTGGAAGTCTCTCTCTTCCCTCCCTCTGTGGAACCTGGTGGGAAGGCAGGGTTGAAGCAGCTGCCTAGATGCAGATCTCGAGACAGGAACAGCACTACTGGAAGTCACAGCTTTCTGCCCCTGCCAGCTCACCCTCGCTTTCACTGGGAGTGTCAGAATATTAGAAACAGATTTTTCAGGAATTAAAAAGAGAAACAGAAGATGAAAAAAAAAAAAAATCTCTTCAGATAGGAAAAAGTAGAATTGGGAGGACAGTAAAGGTGTAAGGTGAATTGACTCAAAAAGGAAAAAAAATAGAAGATGAAGAGGAATGAGATAACCCATGTACTAGAGGGGAAATCTAATTAGTTTGAGATATATTTTTGAGGAATTAAAAAATAAAACATAGACCTTTTAAGTAACTCTTCAATTAGGCTGAGAGCTTACCAATGCATATGGCCTCTTCTTGCTGCCTGCTCAGAAGAAAAGGAAATGCTGAGTTAAGAAAAATTCTCTCCTCCCAGAACACAAATCAGATAGTCTACTGAAAAAGACCCTCTCTAATTTTCTAGCAACCTCCTCAGCCAAAATTAGGTACTTTCTCCTTTCATTTTAAGAGGTTGGATGTTTCTCCTATAGGTCCTCAACTCTAGAACTCTTGAAAATTGGATCATCCTGTCCTCAGAAGCCTGAATCTGCACTGAACTGCCCTTTGAGCCTTTCTACAGACAGTCCCAGCTACTTTTTGATTCTTATGGATTACTGACTTGCAAGGCTCACTCTCACCAGTGCAACCCTTCTCTCTACAGAGTTTTTCCTCAGCTTCACACAACCCGAGAGACACCCCAGCTGTTTACAGACTAAATTTTTGCACTGTGAGCTGTTCTCCTCATCCTTCCCACCTGAGATGAGCCAATTGTAGTGCTGCTGAACAGCAGCACCCCCTCACCAACCAGATCCACTTTGAAGCAGGTAAAGAACACATGCCATAATAATAGAGAAATGCTAATGTCCTTCTTCTGGAAATATCTCTCATTTTCAGCTTTCATTTCCCTGCTTCCCAGACCTCATGTTTATGGGTTGCTTACTATTTACCAGGCTGTCATCGTCTGGGACTCTGGCATTTGCCAGCTCAACCATTGTCTCAGAGTGATGTATTTCAAGAAAAATCTAGCCTCTCTCTTTAGCTGAGGTTTTAATTTCATCTGTTCCCCACCCCCTGCAACTTGCTGGCATACTCTAAGCCAAAAAATGCACTTCAAAGGAGCAGTTACTATTATGTAATTCCAAGGCTCATTTTTCGACATCAGTATCAAAACCTGACAGATGGCTGTCAGCTAGACCTTCAGTAACTGTTGTCGATGTAGCACTTCCATTAATTCACTGACTTGACAACTGCACTTCAAATCATAACAAAAATGTCACTGTAACTACACAATATCAAAAGCAAATAGGCCATGGCACCACCTATATGCATTCATTGTTTTCTGAAGAATCAACTCGCAGCAAATGGTTTACTTGGACAGTTTTACAAGGCATGCAAAACATTATCTCTTGAAACTCACGTTCAGATTTGTGACAGCATCTATGAATAGCTTAGTCAGGTTCAGTTTCTCTCAGTAAAGTTTCTACATGCATGCGTCATTCATAAAATGTGAAGCAAACTTCAGCTTTGCAATTCATCAACCTTCAGATAGTGATAGCATTTCTGTTTCCAAGATCTCTTTGGAAGCAAACTTCAGCCCTCTACTTAGGGTGGATGGAAGGAGAAGTTGCCCTGCCAAAATTTGGAGTGAAAATTAAGATACTGCGGAAATAACACCATATTTTGAAAAATAGTGAGAAGCAGTTTATAGACCTACTCTCAGCTGGCTTCAATGGTTGTTAAGAAAGGGCTTTCAGTAGAGAAATTCCTAGAAAAAAAAGTAGAGAAAAAAATATTGTGTTTTTCCACATAAATAGACATGAAATACAATGGAATAATTTTCTTCTATTAAATAAATTGCAACAGGATTAAAATAAAGCAATTTTGCCTGTGTATTATGTGCTACTTACTGTAAAATGTCTGTGAGATCATCCAAGATTTCCATAAGAAAGAGGGATCATCTGGGACCTCAGCTCCATCAAATGTGCAGATTTCAGCATGGATGCCCAGAAAGTGGCATATACTTAGAATATTCTGTCATTTCCTGGCCTTAACAATTTCTGGCAATTTCTACCTCGTAGCACCCCCAACACACCAAATGTACATGTTAAATCATGCTTGTACGAAAAAGTACAAATAATTTATTTTTATAGAAAAAAAGAATGGAAGGGGAGAGTGAAACATGAATGAATGCTGTGCCTTATGCATGAGGAAGGCTTTGAGAATGATAGCAGCTAAATACATGCTCCGGAGAGTTACTCTCTGCTGCAGAGGTGGATGTGAAAAGAAAGTGCATAGATTTCCTGCCCAGTCACCCATGGACAGTGGCAGCTTTCTCGCTGGGTTGTATGCTGGGGTACAAATCAAATTATGAGAAGCCCTACCAGGATGAAAGATTTCTATCGTAGGATTTAGCTGATAGGCTGTAAAGTGCTTTTAAATCCATATACGTGTAGGTGGGTATTAGCAAAGTTGAACTGGGAAAACACTAAGAGCAGAGATAACACAAAGAACATTAATTTAGCAGGACCCATTCATACCAGAAACTACGAATTAAACACAGGTGAAAGAAAGATAACAGCAAAAGAAAGTGAAGACAAGTGGATCAAGTGGGGATAAGGAACTTGTACTTTTCACGCAGCCTTGGAAATGATGGATGTTCAGTTTTATGCATTTTGTTTGGTGTGAATGTCCAGTCCCTACCAAATGGAGAAATGTAAGGCATTATCTGATATAAATGTATAATCTGGATTAGATGAAAAGGAAGAGCTACCCTTGAATGACTCCTATTGTTTCATCCCTGCACAAGCCTTTTCAGGGCAAATGATAGTCCTCCAGTGCTGATGCCAGACTTGAAGCATCAGTCCACAAGCTGCATAAAGACAGTTCAAAGAGCTGAGGCTTACTAAGACCAGATGGGAACTTTTGCTGTGATTTGGTGGCAGCTGTTTTTCTAAGGAGGATTCTTTTTATTTGGGTTAGTCTCATAAGGTTTAATTAGCAGCAAAACAATCCTGAAAGTCATTTACTGTGATAGACAACATCACAGTAAGCCACAATATGCATTTATGAGAGTCAGGCATTCTGATACTTTTTCAGTACAACCCTTTTTGTGAATAAGAATTTTCAGCATTTCCCCAGATAACTCCATGGTCTACTCCTGACCTTCTCTTCTCATACAGTCACTCTAAATGGTGGTTAGCTGCCAGTTCTGAAGTGCTGTGTTGTGTCACTCCACCTATAAGAAGCCTTAAGAACCTGAATAATCAACATAAATAAGAGAAGGTGAGAAAAGGACAGTGAGGCGTAAGAGCTTTACAAGGCATGTCTCCCCATACTGGGTGATCCTGGTGATGCTCCAATTCTTTGCTGCACAGCTGGCTCACGTGATTTGGTAAGTCACTGCATTCTTTTTTCAAAAGCTAATCTTCAGCCCAAGCTGCCTGTTATCTGGAGCTTGGAATTTTTTAACTGCAGTCCTCTGGCACATGATACTACCTGAAAGCAAAACTCTGCTGTGAATCAGATAGAACTCAAATCCTCAGCTTATATATCCAGGAATTTTGGTGTCTGGTACTTTTATCTGCTGCACAGCACTGTGCCCTGCTTGCTTGTGTGGTGGAGAGGAACCCAAGCCAGCCTAAGCACTGACAACAGACTGTCAACCACAGCACGGGTTTTTCTGCACGTTAATTTGCTCAGTTCCCCCATACAGTCAAACCTAGAATTGGTTGTGAGAAATTTGGCATTTTTTATATTTTTGTATTTACAGGTACTGTCAGCTGGAGGGCCAGTGCCAAGTGCCAGGCTGTCTGCTCCTCACAGCTACAGCACGTTCCCTTCTTTCAAATGGCACTCAGAGGTGCTGCAGAGAGATGGCAGGAGTGCAGTGTTCAGCTTTGCTTCTTCTGATCATCAGCAACACAGCTACTTACTCTGTGATTTACCTGATCCATTCTCACAGTGTATCAGTGCAAATTTCACAGAAATATGGTAAAGTGGTGATTAGAGAATGCTCATGGTTTCTTTTCATCTATTATTGACCCAGGATTGTGAAATAGCCTACCGTTTTTAATACTACATATCCTATTTTCTCAGAAGATAGCAAAGACTGAGACATATGACACTTATCCTAGAATAAGGAGCCAGAAACGGAGATACTCATATGATGAGTTTTGCTGTTCATCTTAAGATATTGCAAAAGTCTCCATGGGTTAGTCAAAACGTTGTCTTTTCTCTCAATTGTGTCAATCTCTGTGAAGTAGAAGCTTGCTTATCAGAAACTCTAGGATGGAAGCAAGCAGGGAAATAGGAACATTTCTCAGTTCAATGGTTATTAGATGAAAGCAGTTTACAGCCACTGCTGACTTGAATTAGAGTGGCTTTCAGAAAGACCTAGCATTAAAAGCCTGTGTTATCTCATTACAAATTTTGCAAGTCATACATCCATAAGAGAAGCAATGAATTTGTTTCCTTTGATATAAAGAGTCTTAGATAATTAGCATAGTTGAGAGAAAAATATTATTTACTGTGGGATTTTTTATATATGTGTAGATGTCTTACTTGAGTGATGCATTTCAACTTTATTTAAATTTCATATGGATGTCAAATGCAGAGTCTGTTGTAGTTTTCTGCTTTTGAAATGCTTCTGCCCTCCTGAGTGTTTAAAAATAGAAGAAATACAGCATAGCTTTGCATAACAGCACAAGCTCTTTGTACTGTAAATTTCTATTGTCATTTCTATACACAGTATGCTCAAAATCAAGGAATTTACACGCTGAATTTGAATAATGGACCCAAATAAGATATTCAATCTTTGTTAACAGAAACATATTAGTCACTAGCACACATAACTCTTCTTCAGTACAGAAATGGACAACTCAAAGTAGGGATAATTGCAAAAGACTAACCAGAAAGGAAGATATGTTAAAAGAAAATTACATCTGATTGATGTACTTGACAAGTAGGTAATAAAATTAGGTTCTGCTCAGAACAATTTGGAATAATTGATTTGGTTTATGACTTTGACCAAAATATGCAGAAATGCAACACTCTCCACAATTGCATTATTATTGTTCATCTTACTAAGAGAGCAAGAAGTGTGTGTGTGGGGAAAATGCCTATTACACAGAGATTTATTATGAAAATGGGCCTATTAGACAGAGTTTCATTATGAAAATGGCTAATTAGAGAATCTGAATAGGATATTTGAAATATCATATCCTCTACAATGCTCATGGTCTCTGTGTGTTGCATATCCAGTACACATGATACCAGTGACTCTTGAGGACCTAATTGTGTACAGAGTTTTTCCGAGACCTCTTATTTTATACCCACTGCCCATCGTGGGACATCACCGAGATGCTTGATTCCCTTGCCTATGTCTCTCCAAGGCTGCTGAGACCAGCTGATAGGCTTGATTTGCCTAGGCTCTTGAATTCTTAGCCTCTGTGTCTGGAGAGAGATTATAATCCACAAAAGGTCCTTAACCCTACTTCTCTTCTAAGGGAAAGACAGTGAAGTTAGTTGATTGGCAAAACTGGACAGGGCTGACCCTTGCATTGGTATTACAGCTGAGGAGCTGATTCTTTTTTGTAGGTGTTAAAACTCTCTGCTGCCCTGCTGTGTGCTGCTATGGCACATAAGTCACTTCAAACCCTCCCCAGAGGGCACAGGATGGGACAGGAAACAACCCAGGAAAAGGCTACATGCTTCCCTCCACATATGAAAATATGCAGAAGCCGGTAGGTACAGAACTGATCTCAAGAGAGATATAATTAATCTTTTCACAGCTAGGCTTGGTAACAGCAAGTGGCAGGGTGTGAAGGCGTTGTTGGACCCAAGAGAACACTTTGTTTCTTGCAGTAAATAGGTACCACAAAAAAATCAGAAACAAAAATGTGGATATCTTAGTTCAGTCACCTAATTTAAAAATGTGAATTTTGGGCTAGAAACAACTCATTAGCTACAGCCTGAAGCTTTCCCAGTAAATCTTAGGAACAATTGAAGGATTTCATATTATAAAAAGCTTATTATTATAAATGGATATTTTAAGTGCCAGGAAAAACTAAAGAACAGTACCTTGCAGCAAAATCTTGTAAGTTATGCACGCACTTCCAATTACATGCTGTCTTGACCACTTCTGCGTGTGTTCCGTTGCTTAGCACCACTGTGTACACTCACATTCTCAGCAGGAGAGTTCATATTTCTCAGCAGAAACACATCCCTGATTAGGAAAAAAAATGGCTAGAAAAGTACAGAGAAATGTTTTCAGGATATGCTAAAGGTGATAAAATGCTGGGGATTGACACAACCCCTGTAAGATAACTTGCACAGAAAGAATGCAACAAAATATTTTCTGTGAAAGCTGGGAAGTTGGTTCTATTAACAGGGTGTACAATTTACTCTATATAAACATTTGGATAGAAGTAGATCTTGGGAGATACTGTACTATATTAGGAGAGTACCTTGGGTTTTTTTCATTCAGTTGAACAGCAATAAATAGCAATTTTTTCATGCATCATCTTTCCTCACTTGCTTGCTAGGTGTTCATTAAATAACAGCTTTATTTTTTTTATTTATTTTCATTGACAGGTTAAAAAATTAGTTCCTGTGAGGAAACCTTAAATTAGAGATTATAAGCTTCTGTGACATAAAGCAATTAGTCCTTCTCCTTTAAAAATCTCTGTCTGCAGAGGCTAGAATAAAGGAAGAGCAGAAAGGAAGATGTGGATACACATACAGATCGCTTACTCTTTACTCAGGTATAACTGCTAGCAACTTTGCTGGAATTTTCAAAGTAAAAATTGGAAATGATTAAGTAGGGGTCAGTGAGAAATAAGTAAGAACTCCAAGCAGGTAACAACATTACCTGTTGTCCTGATTTCAGGTAATTTGAATCTAAAGCCTCCTTACCAGGTACAGGTTCTGTAAGATTCTTTGCAAGCAAGCAAACACCTCAGATAAGATGCCTTGGCTCAGCAGTGCTTTAAGCTTAGTCTTGTTTTCAAAGGATTTGCATTAGATCCCCAGCCTACACCTCTAGTCTCCTATATCCAAAAGTCAGACATTTAAAATGCTGGGTTAATGTTGCTCTAGAGCATGCAGAGAAAGGGACATGGGACTTGTCCCAGCACTTGGTCTCAGATGACCTGGGTCCAGAGGAGACTGGCTGAAGAAGAGAAAGAGAAAGCACCAGGTCTGTCGCTGGCTTTTTCTTAACAGTGCTCTCTGGGCAGGCAAACCTTAAGGCTGTTTCTGCTGGATGCTTAAGATGCTTCCATGTTCAGATTGGGGATCCTGCTTTCAGCTCACTACCTTTTCCCAGTAGCTGAATAAGCATCTTCTGCCTCAGCGTACTTCCTGGAGGAAGCATGATGGTTGAAAGTCAGGCAGTCCTCCTGGTCTTTTTTTTCTGCTTGAAAGCCATAAGAATTTCAAACTCTGTCAGCCACACATTTTAAAGAACTTTTAAGTTCCTTCATAAGTAGGATAATTAAATATAAAGGAACTCTTCTTCAGTATGTACTGTTGGCCTTATACTTACTCTCTGTGGGGGGAGTGAAATACACAGGTGTGCAGTTGCCTGTACTAAGTTACTGTATGCCAAATAAAAGCTTAGTCAGGGAGCAGAAGCTTTTCTGCATGTTATTCTTTAGGCTCTGATCCAGAAATGTAGGCACTTAATTTTATATGTGTATATGTCATATCCATTGACAGCCACAAAACAAATTGTGTATGTAAATGTGCTCATATGCTTTTCTGGCTTGCAGTGTAAATCCCTGATTGAACATCTGTGGCAGATTATTTTATCAGAGAAAGGAAATTTAATTGTGTATAGAATAAATAGACATTCAGAGTACAAAAAACTTGCCAAAAATAATAATTCTCTTCATAGAATCATAGAACATGGAATCATAGATTCATAGAATTTGGGATCATAGAATCTTTAAGTTGGAAAAGACACTTAAGATCATTGAGTCCAACCATAAGCCTACCACTGACAACTCCATGACATCACAACTACACATCTTGTAAATAGTTCCAGGGCTGGTGACTCAACCACTTCCCTGGGCAGCCTGCTCTAAAGCTTGAAAACCTTTTTGGTGAAGAATTTTTTTTTAACATCCAGTCTAAACCTTCCCAGCACAACATGAGGACATTTCCTCTAGTCCTATCACTCACTTGCCACTTGGCAAAAGAGACTGACACTCACCTCACTAAAACTTCTTTTGGGTAGTTGTGGAGAGTGATAAAGTTTCTCCTCAGCCTCCTTTATTCTCAGCTAAGCAGTCTCCATTCCCTCAGCTGCTCCTCATAAGACTTAGGCTGTTTCCTATTGCACAATTTGTTTTCTGTGAGGGAGGAATGTCTCAAATCCTGTACACAATGTCTCTTTATCTTGTACCTGAAGAAATCATCCTACTCTGACTGAATATAGTGGCAAAACCTTCACTGACTTAAGCTGGTGCTGGAGTAGTTCAAGAATTACATTAGAATTTTGGAAGCTTTATTTTAATGTTGCCATTCTTCTTGATACCGAATACCACCAAGTAATCACTAGACTCGGGGTGGGTGAGCAGAAGTGCAGTTGTCAGCAAATGGTTAATGGTTGGATTTGTTCAAATAAAATGGATGCAGTTTTGGTGCAGGATGTCAATTTGATTAAAGTCTGTCAATTTGATTAAAGTCTGTATACAATTATTTAGGAATAAGTTGATAACAGTACATATTTTAGAGAAAACTGAGGATATAAGAAACAGCAGGAGTAGAGCATGAAAATTACAAAAAGAACTGAAGTGGGCTGTTTAACAGCTAATTAGAGCCATCAACTGAGTAATTTTAGTTTGCATAACTGGAGGCATTATGCCATCGAACAGGGATGTGCATGGAATGTTTCATTAGTTTCTGGGAATTTCAATATTCAAAACTTACTGAGAAATATTTCAAGAGGGAGAACAAAAGTCACCAGAGGCCAGGGATCAATTTAACAGGGTGTCTAGAAACAAGTACGAAAAATTCACGTGAACAGGTTGGCTAAATATTAGCTAAAATAGAAATATGTTAATAATCTAGCAGCTGAGTCACTTGCTCTGTTCAGCCTGGGAAGAGGAGACTGAGGGAGTCTCACTCCCTCAACTACAACTACTCCCTACAACTGCAGTTGTAACACTGCAGTTACAACTTCCTTGTGAGGAGAAGAGGAGGGGCAGGCACTGATCTTTTCTCTGTGGTGACCAGGGACAGGACCCGAGGGAATGGCCTGGAGTTGTGTCAGCGGAGGTCTAGGTTGGATATTAGAAAAAGGTTCTTCACCCAGTGGTTGGGCACTGGAACAGGTTCCCCAGAGGAGAGGTTGTGTCACCAAACCTGACAGAGTTCAAGAAACATTTGGACAATGCTCTCAGACACACAGTGCGATTTTTGGGGTTGTCCTGTGCAGGGCCAGGAGCTGAACTTGATGATCCTTGTGGGTTGCTTCCAGTTCAAAATATTCTGTGGTTCTAAGAAATTCCTGTATCATTTACACACTTTTATCAATAATTGTCTACTCTTTTGATGTCATTTTCCACAGTGTTAAACTGCATGAGGGCAAGAAACTACCCTGAGGACCCTGCTAGAAACTTACCCTTATTTTCAGCTGTATTTGGAAACATGACTAAGGGAGTTTTCAGTACACACAGGGTAAATTGTGTGAATTTCTGTACCATCTGAATTTCGTGCAGTGATTCACAACCAGACCTCTTTTGTGAATCTACCTCACTGGTAGTTGTCCTCCGGTTTCTACTCTTAAATGCTCTTATTGCATGGCCTCACTTTTCTCTGAAGAAAAAAAAATGTAAATCTCACAACATAGTGAAAGAAAGCTGCTATTCAGTTGCACAACCTAAGCATTTAAATTTAACATTCTTAGATGAATGCTAAGCAGGGTTCTGGAAATCCCTTTCCCAATCCATTGTTCACCACAGTCTCCACTTCAGTGAGGCTGGAAACAACAGACCTCAGTTTACATGAGTTGAGAGCCCTGTTGCCTGCATTTTCAATTATTCATCTGTATCTTAGAAGTAAAGAGGGGTAAAGTGGGTAAGGCTTCAACTGTAATCTCTGGTGCTGCCAGTCTAAAAATCCTCACCAGCAATAAATTAACTTAGGGAAAATAAACCCCAACAGCAGTGTCACTTTAAACATAAAAACTTATAACATGCTGCTCTTCGGTAGTAGATTCCAACCATGTAGCAGATTAAAATAATAAAATGACAAAGAAAAATACACTTTCCACTTTTCAGACACAAAGAAAGCATTGATCAAACATAATACAAACAGCAGAATAGAGAGCATGGTTCTTTTTAAAAATAAAGATTAGCTAAAAACATTTAAAAGGCTTTAAACACAAAAAGCCCCTACAGGGTCGGCTCTCTGAATAACGATTGAAAATGTTATCACAAAAGAATATGATTTATTATTATGGCTTTTATCAAGATGACTTCTCACATAGCTCTCCAAATGAATTCAACCTTGGGAACTAATCCTCCTGCTGACAAGTGAGTTTATGCTATTTGGACCTCCAGATCTTGAGTCTGAATGAAAAAGGCTAGATCAAGAAAACATGGGTCAACCCAAGTCCTTTTTTTTGCACCCTGGACAACATTCTCAATGTCACTACATGGGGTGCAAGTCTAACACTTTTAAATAACTTTCCCAAAGTTTTATTGCAAGCAACTTTCAGATTTCTCCTGATGGGTTTGATGCTGCAGTAGGTCTGAACACAGAGAAATCTGGCTAAATATTGACTCAACAAGAGTTAAGATGTCTGAATAATTTAATTACCTGTATTTATCCTTTTTTTAATGTATTACACAGTTATTAAATAGATCTATCTATGAAATATTGAATTATATCAGGATTTACCCCTAATGGCTGCCAGTGCTAATTAAAACCTGATCAACATTAAAAGCAGATCTTCAGTTAGGGACAGCAGGCAAATGCTTCTTTGGAATTGCCGCATCACCTGAAAATTGAAGGAAGCTTGTTCCACTAATGGAACCTCATCTTGTGTAAAGTAACCACACTTTAAAATAGCATCAGGGCTGCAAAAAACACATGGATCAGCAGCGGATAGTTCATACTCATTAGATGTGTAGGCTGTGTCTCCATTAGAAAGCCAAACTCCAGTTAAGGGTTTCCATGTGGAAACAGTATTCAAGTGCATAACAGTGCCAAAGGCATGATCATATATTCTTTGCAGTCCAAACAAGCCTCCATCCGGCCTGATGCTCTCTACCCATGCCACCAAGATGAAAATTTTTCAAGAAAGGTGTCTTAACAGATTTTACAGACATAACTTTTGTTTACCCTTTATCCTTTCTCCTAGTTGTCTTCTCTGTCCTTTCTCCTAATTTTAATGCTACAGTTTCCAGCTAAGTCTAAAAAGTGTAGGTTGTGAGGGCAAGTTAAAAAGTGGGTACAAATATCCTAATGATGTTTCTCCTATTTCAGCCCACTGTTGGATCACATGTGTCTGTGGTAAATCATTTAGAGACACATCTTTTCTCTATATACCTAACAAAGTGTTTCACTGTTGCATGTACGCATTACCTCATTCCAAGGGTTTTCACATTAGGAAAACATCCTTCTTCCCCCTCCTTGGATTAAGTTCTAAAAATGCTGCTATCAAATGTTGATAGAGACAGGAAGAGCACACCTAATTTACAGCCTTATGGTCATCTCACCTGTAGTCATAGCCCAGCTCTAACGCCCAAGGACACTCACCTGTATCAGTCTCCTGTTTCTTCTGGAATGAAGTTTTATGATATTAAGGCAAAATACTGTCATTTTCTCTCTTGATATAAAATTCTCAATCTTAGCAACTGTTTCCAGCCTTCTGATCTTGCATTTTTTCCGTGCCCCTTTCTTTCCAAACTGCATGTCTGTTGTGGACCTTTGGGAACTGCAGTGTAGTATGGATACCGGTCTCATTTAAGATTTGTTTAATCCTCCTGGCTAGAATTAACAATGTGAAGAAACAAGACTTCTGAGTCCAAGCTACAAGCACAAAATAAGCAGTATTTTTCTGCACAACTTAGGTTTGAGGTGTAGTTGAATGGTTGCAACTGCATTGTGTGCAAACTGCTACACAGCAAGTTCATTGCAGAGAAATCATTAACTGAATGCTATGTAGGAGTGCAAAGAATTTTTTTTTTATTAGTAGCATTCTGTGTTATTCCAGGCTTTGTGTGACTGATGAATTTAGTAAGCAAAAGCGTTTCCTCACACGGCAGTGCTGAACTTTCTCCAGCTTGAGGAATGATGTCATGTGTGCTGCATAATTGCAATGATTCACAGAAGCCAATTACAAACTAATTTTGAAGTTACTCTATCCAACCTGAAAAAGAGAGAGTGTATATGAAATAGAACCAGAATAAATACATGGTAAACATAATAGGCTTTCAGGACAGTGCACAAGAAAAAAAAATATCTAGGCAGAGAGAGTGATATAAGTGCTGAAAATACATTGCATATATGAGACTGGGTTGCTGAAGTCCTCAATTTCTATATTCCTCAGCACAGTATTTCCCATCTCACACCCCTTCCCTGCAAGTTACTTCTCTTGCCAACACAGCTCAGCTATGAGAATTGCAAGTGGGAATGTGGTGGGGGCTGAACTCTACCCACGTGCAACCATAGCCTGTCTCCTGAAGCTGTCAAAGTGTCAGTCAGTGACAGTTTGGGTAATAGCCTAGGAAGCAAACTTTGGTGACTGCAAAGGGACTCCACGTCACTCCTATTTCAGACAGGCAGTCATGCAGATGTCAAAATACTACTGCTTCATAACTGAAAAGGGCTAGGTTTGAAATGGTGAAGGTCACTGATTCTTTTTATAACTTGTTACTGTTTGAGCTCTAGAAATGCAGGTGATTCACATTGTTTTCTCTAGTATTTACATCCTTGCATTGAGCAAAGGCTGGAGTAATATTGATTCAGGTTACAAATCTCATCAGCAAGTAAACAAATGCACTGTTTGTGAGAGGGAACTCATGAGAGAAAAAATAGCTGTTTGGAAAGGATTAGCCATGCCATCATGCTGCCTTTTTTTCCAGATCAGAATTAACATTTCTGATGCACCCATGCAGCAAGCTCGTTCCTTCTGGCAATTTCCAATAAAGTTGTGCCCTTCCCTCATCATTATCAGGGACAGCAGGTGGAAACAGAGCTTGAGCTGTTGGTGAGGTTATGATACACGAGGTGTATGGGAACCCAGCTTGCTCTTCTGCAGCAGTATTGATTCTGAAGCACTGACAGTAGTAAAGCTTGGTTTGCCAGCAGATTACCACACACATGATTTTGAAGACACACAGGAAGCAGATACCACAGTAGCAAGATATCTTAAATAAATCCTGCCAGGATTTATGGCTTTTTCATGTGTTTATCTGCAATTTTGACCGAAGGCACTACTGAGACTCTGGTGAACCTCTTTTGAACTTTCTCCAGAACTCACATTCAGTGTGAGGAAATCAGCGAAACTGCCTGCTTGGGAGAGGCTGCAAGGAGATTGTCTTTGCTTCCCTCCTGCTGAAACAGGACTAATTCAAACTTGAGACATTAGTATAGGCTGAGCTGAATATATATATATGTATATATATAAGAGGTATGAACTTTAAGAATACAGATTTCTGTACTCTTTTCTTTCAAGCAAAAGACATTATTTAATGCATAGTAATTTCTTCTTTTGAATTATTCCAGCAGAATTATATTACTTACAGAAGTGACTACTGAAGGAAGCGATGAAGGGAATGCTATGGCAACACTAGTCTGGGCCCGAAGAACAACTGAGTCCTGTTTGCTGTTCTTTTTCCTCTTGCTTAAACATTAAGAGTTGCTTAAATTACATAAACATGCAAGATTCCCAACAAAGTGATGCCAAGTGATGTAGCTCTGGACTTGGAAGCAATCCCTCTGCACAAGTGTGGCACTGTGCCCAAAGCAGCAAGCACTGTTAGAGAGCTGACAGAGCTACACTGCTCTCAGGTCCCAGGCTACATTTGCCACCACATCAACAATTGTCTTGGAAACCACTTCACTGTTTCTCAAATAATGCTGAATTTTAACAAGGAGTCTGCAGCTCCATGAAGACATTTGACTGCCTAAGCACTGACTTTCAGGACTTCATTTGTTTGTCTCTACCTTATGAGCATAGAGGCTACAGCTTTGTCTTTCTTTTTCACCTAAGCTGTATATCTTCAGAGCGAGGTTACTTTCTTACGATGCAGTACATCCTTGCACAGTACCCACATAATTTTGAGGAAGGTCCCTGGCTTCTTGTGAATTTTAAATAACAGTAGCAATCTGATTGAGTTTATAAACTACCAACACACAGGAAAGAAGAGACAAGCTGCAAGAAAAGAAGTCACCCATATTTTTATGGAAAGTTCTCCTGAGGGCAAAAAATGAAGGAATATTTTATTCAAATTATTAACCCACTCTTTAAGCTTATGTGGATCATCTATCATTGCCAATTCACTAATTGTAGGAAGGGCACTCAATCTACGTTTTTTTTGTTCTGCCTAACCCAAATCCAACTTATGTTGAAGGATTCGCTAAAACCCCTGCTTTAGCAGAGAAAAAAAACAGGGATTTAACATCTGCTTTTTTTTTTTTTTTACTTTTTTTTCCTTAGGAACATTTATTACATTTAAATAGGTATGTTTTGAAATACTCAGATAACCATCCACCAGAATTTATTGCAATTGATTAGAAAATTATTAAATCAATTTTCAAAACTCATGATCTTTAAGCCCAAGCATGGCTATTTCTGGTTTTTATCAATAAACTACAGTAATCAGATTTCTAAAGTTCTAATCTGGCTTCTATTGGCTTTTGTTGTGATAAAGAGAAAATAGTAAAAAATGCAATTAAACCAGACAAAATTAGAGCTTCACCACAGATGCTCACACAGAGGACGAGGAGGTCACAGCTTTCTCCTGTACAGTTACTCTGATCACCACTCAGCTATTCACACATTTCTTGCTCTAGCTAGAAAGGGCTACAAGCAGCTTGAAAATGCTGTTTAAATTTCACTGCTGGGCACATAGTCCCAGGCCATTTTCAGTACCACAGCTCTATCTCCCTCCTACTATAAGCTCCATCTCAGCAGAATGAAGGGCAGGTAGCAGCTTAGCAGGCATTACATCTTCCAGTTGAGTGTTTCCATTTGGAAAAACTTCCCCAAGTGTAATTTAGATAACCTCAAATTATTGGTGTCCCTTGAAAGAAGAGTGGGACAGTGAACATGACCTGCTTGGTTCAGCTTCCTACACAACATGAGAAAGGAAAGAATTTTCATAGCATCAAATAATCCTAATGGGAGTGCGCAAAGGTAAAAATCATCATTCAAAAGCCTTCCCTATATACTGCATTGGCATGCTCTGTGTTTTATACAGACTTGGATTATTTTTGAGTAACTGGAGAAGTATAGAAATGCCTGCACTAAGAAATTATTAATATTAGCTGAACTTTCTGATGCTGTCATTTCTCTTGGGTTTGCTATCTTGGCTTTTGCCCTGAAATATCCTATGGGAATAATCTTGTTCAGTTATGATTGTGGAAAATCACAGCCTTTGCAATTCTCTTTAGAAACAGACATTTGCTATTGGTAAAGACACCAGAACACTCCCCCAAGGAAATTATCTTGGAAGTAGCAATATATTAAGAGCTGAAGCCCAAAGCCCTGTGAAAACTGTGTAAGAGGATTTTTTTTGTACTCTAAGAGTTCAGCTTTGGCCTTTTGCCAGAGGGACTGTCTAATGTTTGGTTTATGTGGAGGTTTTATTATTTTTTTTTTAATAAAGGATTACAATCTGGCTAGCAAAGCTTATAGCCTCAATGTATCTTAGAAGATGCAATTTTTAATATTATATATCCTGGGTCCTATATCTTCTTTCATTCTGCCAGTATTAAAAACAGTCTCTTAGACTCATTACCAGTGTTATTATGTTTTGTTCAGTAGTAATAAGAAATATAAAAATACAACTAGAGAAACATGTGCCAGAGAAGTGTTAAGCCTGTTAAATACACACCACTTACACAAATGTTTAATTTCATTTTTCTGTTTTACTCATCTCATTACGCAAAGACACTAAGGAACTGGAATAAATTTGCAAAATTGAAGCTGAAATGGAGACAAAGTCTCCAGTGAACCCCTAAGAGGTATTTTGGCTATGAGCATATCCTGGGTATACACCATTAATGAAAGAACATCATTAAGGTTCTTAATGATTCTTAAGATCTTCCAACCCTTGACCCAATACCACCATGCCCACTAAACCATATCACAAAGTGCCATGTCTATACTCATTTCTTGAACACTTCCAGGAATGGTGGCTCCACCACTTCCCTGGGGACCCTGTTAATGATTAACCACTCTTTCAGTGATGACTTTTTTCCTAATATCCAACCTGAGTCTCTCTTGTTGAAACTTGAGACTGTTTCCCCTTGTCCTATTGCTAGTTGCCTGGGAGAAGAGACCGACCTCCACCTCGCTATGATCACTCCCATTGAAAGGACACTGACTTATAGGTAGCATATTTCACTGATTATGGCCTAATTCTCCATGATGTTAAAGGGAAACATCTTAAATTGAGACATATTCAGCCCTTATATAAATCACTGACTTCTATGGAGACTGAGAATGCTCATTATTTTGCAGAATGAGGCTTCTCAATGTAAAATGGATGAGTAGTTATAATTAACAGATAGTTCACATGTGTGAATACTTTGTTGAGTGGAGCCTAAGGTAACTTCACATTTTACACCTGTCAACAAACCAATATAGACACAAGCTAACATTTTTGCATGGTATCAGCAGAGCTATTTATTATATCTCTGGAAACACCCTGCTGTAACTTTCAGTGGAAAAGTACCTCAGACTTGACTTTTGGATTCCATGTCAAATTCAGTATCAGTGTTTTAATGTGCAACAAATAAGGAATATTGACAAAATAAATAGCATCATCAAGTCAGGAAATTTCTCTGGTGAGCACTGGAAACTGGGTAGAAGGACAGAAGAGTCAGCTGTGCTTTCTTGCCCTTCACGGTCCTGGAGGCCCACTTGAACTACTAAGCATGGCTCACCTCTTCCTGTTTCCAAACATACGACCGAGATGACAAGCAGCATGGTTGAAAATAGAGGTCTGAGTAATGGAGATTTCTGAACACATCTCAATTTGACAACTTTATTTTTAAGATTTATCCGGTTGTCATGCCTAGGAGTCAAATGGACAAGAGTCTATTATATAGCTATATTACAAACATAAAAACCATGCCTGTCCCCAAAGGTTACCAATGTGTTGTTAATCCTTTTGAAAAACCTAGAGTCTAGTGTTCCTAACAGATAATTATGACAATCATGTCACTGCATCTTATTTTGCCCAAATACCTGTTAATTATTAAAGAGACAAGTAAAATTTAACATAGCAGGAAATGTTTATTTATTGAGTCTGCATGCACATAACATTTGGCATTAGACTTCCTCATTTTGATTTCATAGTTGAAAGAAAAACATTTGCGGGTGTTATTAAATCAATTATTCCAAAGTTTAAAGCACAGCTATGTTAAATAGTTGTGGTGGATTGGACAACCACTGGAGAACTAGAACTCCAAATAAGTCACTCTCCTTTTGTTTTTCCTCCCTCCACCCCCTCCAGTAATGAAGGAGCAATACAGTGAAATATAGGTAAAAATAACAGATTACTAAAGCAAATAGCAATAACTATAAAGATGCAGAGCAAAATGGTTTAAACCAACAAAGGCCAAGAAATATTGCCTGCTCCCTCCACCCCTAGGACAAAAACAGGCTGGCAGAGTGGCTTCCCCCTCCCTCCTGGGCCACATGGGCAATAGAACAAAGAAACACAGTGTAGCAAATGAAGTTCCATCAAAAACAACATGTGGGATAGAATACATAATTTGGTTGCTCCCACCTACTGCTAAACCCTGCCCCCTTTCCCTTTAACTAGGACAGTAACACGTACTTATTTCAAGAAACAATGTCTGTTATACAACAGGTTGTACAGCAGCAGCAGAAGCACAGTGCAGAAGAACAATTTATTTTTCAATATAAAAATGTATGATGTGAATCCTTGCACTGAAATGCAAAAGACTGATCATTCAGCTATCTAGAAAAAAATTCCTGGACAAATTAATTGCTAGAATCTGGAAGCCGGGAGACTCAGCCAGTTAAACATGTAAATGAGGTACCTATAGTGTTCATTTTCAATGTTCTTCAAGCTACTAATTAAATGATAGCTTTTTAAACTACTTGTTAAGAAAACTGTCAGCTGTTAGCCTGGAATTCACAGTGGCTTTAAACTTGTGCTGCCACATTAATCTTTGAATGACAAAGACAATTCAGCTCCAAACCTTTGCCTGTTCCCAGCTCAGGGTACTGGACATTAGAGATTCTGCTTTCCATTGTGAAATTTACATGACTAGAATTACTCTAAATGACAGTATATGTCACGTGCATTCAGAATCCTGAACACCTGGCAACTAATAACACTGAGGGCATTGAATAAGACTGTTAAGGAAAATTCCCTGCTTGACCATCCAGGAGCCACTCTGTCAGTCACATTTGCATCACTACACACTTTCACTGCTGGGACCAAAGACCTTTTTCCTCAGGCAGCTCCAGTGACTCAACAGGTGCCATGCTTGATTCCCTGCACACCCCACTCACACAGTCGGACAAGGTTTCCTTACTAGCTCAACCCTGGGTTTCCCACAGCAGAGTCCCAGATGTCTGGTTACTCTGAATAATTTAATTAAGGTACAGCGACACAAAACCAGCTCATGTTGGTGCCTCTGGGGAGGGACCCCCAACAAAGGAATCCATGGGACTTTATAGACTCCTAATCTGCATGCCAGACCTGTTTCTCACACACTCTACATGCCCCTTATATGTGCCTCTTGGTCCATGATAATATTTGGTGTGGGGTCTTCTTGTCTGTTTGGATTCTACAGAGTCTCTGAGTGATCAGCCACCCCTTGGACAGTGACACAGGTGCCTGTGCCCTTTGTTGTACAAAGGGTCAGTGCCAGGTCACAGGCCCTTGTGTGGAGCTCTGACCATTTCCCCCCAGCCAGGGCACAACCTGCAGCTCATGCTGCAGCTGCATACCCAGTTACCTGCTCTAAATGTATTCCTCAACAACATCACTCTTTAGGTGGCAAAAGAGCAGTGACTGTAACATCTTTCTACCATAACCAAGAAACAGTTGAACAAATCAATTCCTGCAGCTTCATCTCTAACTGAAACAGCCCCAGAAAGGAATGATCATGATCTGTACAGGAAAAGCACATATTGATCACTAGTATTTATCTGTTATTGTCACTTTCATTTGCATTTTTAACTTAGTTACATGAAAAAATCACATCTTCCCCTGCAAATTCTTGGTAGTAGTCTTAAAATTATGAGTTTTAGGAGTAATCTATAATTGGGACTCAGAGATAAGAAACCCCAAGGTTCGAAAACTCTGGACAAATGAAAAAGAACATTTCATGGCCTCACATGACTGAGAGGCTGCCTCTCATAAGAGGAGCTATTCTCTGTTACTGATGGAGAAAAAAAAAAATCATGTCTTGCTTTCAAATTATATTTTTGCCTGCAAATCTCTGAAAAATATCTGCATGGTTTGGTGATAAGAAGCAACTGAACAAATTTGACTACACAATTTCAGTGCAAAGCTTCTTGCCAAAATGTACATTTTTAATTCTTATAGTGCTGCTTTCATGAAAAAAAAATCCAACTTAACTGAGTACCCAATGCTGCATATAACAAATCAGTGTTTTTAATTATTTTCACTGAATTCTAGTTTTTCCAGTCATAAGTTTCTATGATTGCCAGTTAACTATTTCTGCAATAGCTCTGATAGATGGCCCTTTATAAACCTGTCAACATACACTTCTAGGTTTAGTGCTTTTAAATTAGCACTATTTCATTGAACCTAATGAAATGAAAGTATATCATCTGCTCATCTGAAGCTGTTTTTGTCAAAAAACATTTTTATGTCTATTCATATCCATCATTTATACAGATTTACAAGGAATAAGAAAAGTCAATGAGTCATGCAGGCTCAAGATACAACAATCAAGAAGCTTTTCTACCAGAGGTGTTAAGAAGAAAAACTGAAGCCAGCTGAAGTTAAACTGATCATGATTTAACTATGCCAAAGGGGTTTATTTGAATAAAAATATTACTTTAAGTCATGCATTACAAAGTCTGTGAAAGATGTGTCATACAGAATAAGTTGTCTTCAGACATCAATAATTTCTAGGTGATCTATTGACGATCTGTGAATAATCTTTTAACTGTTCACGTTTCTAAGTTATGGTGTCTGTGTTGGAGTTAAAGTCCATTTACTGGATTTTTTTCCGCATACGTGGTTTCATACTTCATGCAAATGTGGGAAAACCTGCTTAACCTTTACTTTTTGTTTTCCAAAATCACAAATGATTCTACAACACAGGAATATTGTTGAGACCTGATATCATAGTTACTTTAGTGGTTCCAGCTGCACCCAATAGAAAACATCTGGCCAAACAAGTCTGAAAGTACAGGGCAATGATGACAGTGAGAGTGTGGGGAGAACAGTGAGACCAATGAGAGAGCGAATGAACCCAAAAGTCTGCACAGTGCATCCACAAAATGATGATTTTCCAGATGAGTAGTTGGCTCACCTGGGAAACTGATAATGTAAAACAGCCTTGTAAAGTCACTGTCATAGCTGGCTATGGCTTGTGCTGATAGACAGTTATAACCAGAATCAAGGCAGTTTTGAAAGGTCTGATCACACAGCTTTATACTCAGCATTTCCACTTTCTTTTCTTTGATTAGAGATGAGTGTTTCCAGTCATCTTAATTATGAGGAAAGTGCATAATTAACACAATCAAAACAGAGGAGGGACTGGATTTTCCAGAATTCTGAAGATAGTACTAAGTGCTACTGCTTCAGCCAGGTTGCTGGCACCTAGAGCTGTCACCTCCGAACTGAAAATATTTCAAATGCTTATATAATTTTGAATGGTAAAAACAGCTAGGGGACCCACTTCCTTTTTTCCCCCTCCTGTCTTGCAAACACCCTGGAATTCGTAATATTTTCTATCGTTCATTTGCTTCATTGAGAAACCAGACACTTGGGGATTTTAGTTTTCTCACTCCGTCTGGAGCTGCATCTAATCCTTCAATGAAGAAATAATTGGATCACAGTGCTCATAGCACACCCAGCAGAACCACTGATATAAATGAATACATTTAACTGGAAACAGTGCAACTATACCACTTGACAATCAGTGAAGAATTTCAAAGCTGGCTGTGGGCTTGGCTGTAAAGGCAACACAGAATCAAGAAAGCGGAGCACATCAGCCTGCCTGGAGTAAAAGCTATCCTCAAAATTAAATCACTTTGAAATGATTTGATCTGAATAAAATATTTCCACTTACAAGTCTCAGCCTGTTTGGGAAGAGAAATGGGGTTAACACTTGAACAATGTTGGCATTGTTGAAGCAGGTGCTGATGTTCTGAAGTGTTACCTGAGTTCCATGACTGCAAGAACACTACTTAATCATCTTTGAAGTCCCACCCAGGGCACAAGTATCCACAGTGCAGGTAACAACGGAGGAAGTTAGTACAGTTCCCATCTGTGGGAAGGCACTTTTTTTTGTTGGATTACTTTAGAACCCTACACACAGTCTGATATGACCTGATTTAGCATTCTACAAAAAGCCTCAGCTTATTATAGAGGAATTCTGAGGCAGGAGCTTCATCATGTAATCGTTTATAAGAAAAACTGCTTGGAACTAAGAGTTGCACAAGAGATTTAGATTTTTTTTTTCCTCTGAAACATAGCCTCAAAGTGATACTTGTATATGCTTCTATGTCATATTCTGGCTTTTAAGGTTAAACCCAGGAGTCACACTACCAGAAGACTGTCCAGCCTGCTCTCTCCTACATTGCTTTCTGATCCTACTAAAGCCTGAGTCTAAAATGCATCTCAGAACTCTTTACACTTTCCAAACCTTGTTTTGGCTGCCAAGCAACTTGAAGTTCAATCCCTTTGCTACTTTTTGCTGAAGACCTCTCCAGCAGTATCATCCTTTCCTTCTGAGCACGACTACTCTGAACTAAATTATTAACTGCTTTCCCATGATTTGTGAATATTTTTGGTGCTAACCAAAGGAAAAACATTAGTTTCAGAGAGATAAAACACCAACAACCTCACCTTTTCTTCATGATTTCTTGTGTCCCAATAAGACAGTGTTTCCACAAAAATCTCATCTCTTGAACCAGTATATTATCTTAGAGGGATCACTATACTTAGACTATCTGGTGAAATGTAATACCAAAAGCCAAACATATAGCTGCAGTTTTAACAACTATTCGGTGAGGTTACTTTTTTCTTGGCTATGTCTCCACTAAGATTTCTTAAAGCAAAAAATTATTAGAGTGCAATACCTTCAGCTGTACCTGATGATGTTTTCATTGTTTGTAAGTAATACACATATAATTTTAAATGTTTATTCAAACAATATGAATCTTTTCAGACTATTCAGTTTCCAGAAATCAATTGAAAACATTAATGCTACAACTACTATATATATATACACAACAGGTACCTAGGTAACGTGTAGCTGCTGCCTAGGGAGGTTCAGACTGGACATCAGGGGGAATTTCTCCATGGAGAGGGTTGTTAAACATTAGAATGAACTGCCCAGACAGGTGGTGGAGTCACCATTCCTGAAGAAATGACTGGATATGGCACTTAGTGCCACAGTCTAGTTGACAAGGTAGTGTTCAGTCATAGGTTGGACTCAAGGCTCTCAGAAGACCTAGGCAAATGCTGAGTGAATGATGGTGATCTTTCCATGCCCTGTGCAGTTCTTTGATGGACTGATGTTACCCTTTTGCTTTTTTGTCTACCTGTCGTTTGACACTGCTTGCCTCTTAGCACTCCCCTGCTGACCCATTTTCTCTTTGAGATTCAATGCCAGATTAATTCTTTCCTTCAAGCTCATGAAAATACAGATTGCTTCCTTTCCATATAACTCTGGTACACCTTCTATTCGGGAATATGGAAGGGTTCTTCTTGGTTTGTTTTTGTGGTTTGGTTTGGTTTTGGTTTTTTTTTGGAGGGGGGGAGTATGGGGTGGGGCAGGAAGGAGGTTATAGTCAAAAACATGTTAACTGATGAATTACATGTATTAAAAAATACTAAAAATACTCTCAGATAAGTGCTACCGTGATGGGGAAGAAGTGGGACTAGTGCTTCTGAGATCTATGTGCAGCACTTGCTGTCACCTGAAGCAATTTTTCAGTTTCTCTACCTCATTTTATACCTAAACCAATACCTATTCCACTATCACAGGTTTTAATTAACTCTATTTGTAAACAACAAGGAAGAAATTTAGTTAAATGCATTGAAAAAATTGAAGAACTATTAAGAAAGCTTATCTGAAAGCTTTGGGTTGGGGCATTCAGGTCTGCCACATGTTCAAGACAATATAAACAAGAAAAGAAGTGGTCCCGCAGTAAAGGATAAGCCCCCAACAGGCATTATGAATGTATTCTTAGAGGTATTATTTTGAGTGCAACATTATGACAAAATTTGCTAAGGCACTACCTCTTACATTGGCGAAAAATCTGGCATCATAATCTGGTTAAAACAGATACATGTAAAGCTGCATCTTGAAATATATACACAGCTACAGACCTCCTTTTCTAGATGCTGCCATTTTTGCCCTCTCCTGGGTCACAGGGGCACTGGTGCGTGGATAGAGCAGAAGGCAGCCTCTCCTCAGCTCTCCTCTTCCTCTCCCAGTGCAGGCAGGGGAGGCTGCTGCCTCATCTCAGACCAAACACAGATCTCTAAAATCCCCCTCAGTCTGCCTCAGAGAAAGCTGCTTGCCCTTATACATCACATGGAGAGATGAAGCCATCAGAAAACCACCATGGTCTGAAGTATGTGGGGCCACAGATTGATTTAATTGTGTCTCAGTTGTGTCGTATTCTTAGCCAAAGGAAATTTGTCTATAAAGCATCAAGGATTAAGCCTTATGTTCAAGATGATGGAAAATGCATCCTAATCAATATTTATCTTTCCACACTGAAAGTATATCCACATGGTCTGTGTTTGCGTTTACCCCCTTGCTGTTGGGAATAAGTTGTTGGGAACTTTACACAGGGTTAGCAAACACTTTTCTTTGAAAAGAAATTCCCATGTGTAAAAACGTAACCAGAATTTTCCAAAACAAAGAAAACACTAAACAGCTGAACAAAATCATGCTACACCTCTTCTGCTTGGAACGACTTATTCCATAGCTGGCATAAGGCATTTTAGAAAAACATCTAAAGACATATTGAAGCACATGGAGACTGACAAATTATTGTAAATATTAAACCCCCACCTCTCTTTCAAGGGATCCTAACACAGGCACCCAAGCAAGAAGCATAAGGTAGGGCTCACCAGCAGGTAACATTACTGTGCAAATTGACCAAGCTGAGCAAATTATGCCTTAAATAATCATTGTTCTGATCTGTTAATGATCCACTGATTCACCACCTGCTTTTTAACTTCAATATGACAGACAGACAACTGTTTATAGATCACTCAGGGCCCTGAGATGGGAGGTTGGTTCAACGTATGCTGGTGCTTTACTTTTTGAACAGTTGAGGTTTGGCACTGTGGGAGCTCTCTCCTTCTCTGTCAGTAGCCGTCCTGGGGCAGTTTTACAGCACCATGAGAGAGAGCCCTCCCTGGAGCTTTCTTGGGTCACACCTGACTGATCACCATCCCCGCTCACAGTGAAATAATCTCAAATAAGTGACTGGAAGCTTCCTGAAGGTCCAGGAGCTCGACTTGTCCCACCAGCTACCTGGGGAAGGTGTGCAGTGATTCTGGGGACCAGGTATGGGCTATAACTTCTGCACAAAGCTAATGCAGCTGAACAGAGGAGCAAAACTGGCACCTGAGCCAGGAGCAGAGCCAGCCAGCACCTACCTGTCATCTGCGTGGCTGCATACAGCTGGAGCTGGAAAATTCCTCCCTGTCTCCTATGGCCATATCCAGGAGGCACTATGGAAGAACTGTAAGACACCCTCATGCCAAATGAAAGGCAACTTTTGATTGAACTTGGGGAATTTGTGAGGATTGTTACTGATGAATATAGTGAAGATGAATTCAGAAACTAAAGGCCTGAAGTTGGTGTAACAATTTGGCTTGTCCCCACCCTGCAGCTACCAGATACATTCTCACTTCGAATTGCTGTGGAGCATTTTCATTCCTCTGTTCTTCTTCCCATCCCTCCCCATTTTTGTTTCTCCACCCTCTGTTCCTGAGGGGTTTCCAGTCATCTAGAGACTGTGGCCCCTGCCTCGTACTAGAGCAAAGGGACAACAAAACTCATTCATTTCTGATGAGCTGGGAAATGACTGCAGACGGAAGTGACCTGATCTTGCCCCAGGTCTTGTTCCACGTGGGCACCTGCTATTTATCTGCAGTTTGGGACATCAGGAGCCCTAAACATGCTCCTAACACCAGCCAACTGTGAGGGGACGATTACAGGAGGAAGAGTGAGTAAAAACAGCTATTTCCTCCTCGTTATCGTGCCTTGCCTCCATTTTGTTCCTGCTGGCTTTGGCAGGAGCACTGACTCTACCAGTGAGTTCAATTAGAAATTTAGACACGACTAATCCTTCTTCTTTCTGATAAGGATTGCTAAAGTAAATGCACCTGTAAGTTAAAAGTCTCTTTTAATTGGGAAAGTACTTGTAGGATTTGATCAAGACTGTCTCGTATAGCACACTCATTTTCAAAATGTTGCATGCTTTTAATTATTTTTTCTCTTGTACATCCAAATCAACACATCTATACAAGCTTTGTAGTGTATTTGTTGGTAAACTAAATAAACTTTCACTTATGTATTTAGACTTCCAGGCCTTGTTGAATTGTTTAATGTGCCGGTTTGTCAGGGTCATTGTCAGGGTTGTGTTTGCATCTTTAATTTTCTGGATCCACTTGTTACCACAAAAAAACCCCAAAACAGGTGCAGTCCTTGATGATTGGCATTTCTTTGTATGGATTGCAGAGTTAGATGCCCTTTAGATATCTGTTGTGCCAATGAAGCAGTTCAGTCACAGGTCAAATGACATCAATAAGATCACCCATCATCAATATTTGGATACTCAGTTAAGTATAGAATATAAAGGGCCTTGATTTTCTATGCTCTTTATTTCCAACAGGGTACATATACCCTCCAAGGTGATCCGGGTTTGTCATTCAAAAACAGAGGTACCTAATGCTTTTGAAATTGAAAGCTTGTAAAATTTACTGCTCCTTGGTCATTTATTCAAATCTGCTTTGTCTGACTAAGGAAGTCAGTTGCAATAGTGAAACATCTGCTAAGCCCAAGTAACTATTCTCTGGTGGCAGATTTCAAATACAAGTAAATAAATATTATTTGTAATTTGTCTCCCGCTGCCTTGTGAAGTACATATGCACAAAGATTAACTTTGTTAAATGAACTGGCAGAAAACTGACTTCCTGCAAATGATAAATTCAAACTCCCAAACTCTGTGTTAAAGGAAGGGACTTGGCTTTTTGGCCACTTCCCCACTGATGAGTTGATGCTTTGGAGTAAATGGCAGCTTGCAGCTTTACTCCACACAGCATTTTTTTGTGATTTAACCCCAACCAGCATCACACAGCTGCTCGCTCATTCCCCACCCCAGTGGGACTACGGGAAGAGAATTGAAAGGGTGAAAAGGAGAAGACTCATGGGTTGAGATAAGAGAGGTTTTATAACTGAAACAAAGCAAAATAGTAATAATAATACATACATAATAGTAATAATACATAAAGAAAAACAAAATTACAAAGACAGAGAATAAAATCCCTAAAAACAAGTGATGCAGATGAAAATAATTGTTCTCCACCAACTAACTGATGGCCAGCCAGTCCCAGACCACTGTCTTCCCCACCAACCTGCCCTCCAGCTATATATGCTCAGCATGATGCCATATGAAATAGAATATCCCCCTGGTCACTTGGGGTCATCTGTCGCAGCTGTCACCTTCCAGCTTTTTGCACTCTTCCAGGCCACTCACTGGTGGTGAGGAGCAGAAAAGCCCTTGGACTCTCTGTGTGACCATTACTCAGCAGTAAAGAAAACATCCCTGTATTATCAACACTGTTTCCAGCACAAATCCAAACAGAGCCCCATAGCTGCTGCTATGAAGACAATGAACTCCATCCCAGGCAAAACCAGCACGCACCTGCACAAGTTTGTAGCCAGACAGGGACCACTCAGCTCAGGCAGTTTGTGTCCTTAAGGGACAGCAGCTATACAAAAAGGTGGTTTTCTTTTTTTTTTTTGTACTTTTTTTGTTTGTTTGGTTGGTTGGTTGGTTGGTTTGGTTTTGTTTGGTTCTTTTGGTTTGGTTTGGTATTTTCTGGTGGGAGGGGGAGAACACTGGAGAAGCAGTCTTAAAATTGGAGAAAATCAGAGATAGCTAATACTTTGGAGCTTCTGCTTTAATCTTCCATTTTCTGCCCAGCAGAATCATTCATAGGCAGCTTACTCATTATTAAGACCTTATTTCAGATCAAATCCTGTATGTCAGTAGATTAGGACATTGGGGAAGATTAGCTTGTCACTGTAGGTGGTGGGAGTAAGTTCTTTATCTTATCATTAGTATGGACTTTCATGGGTTTTGATCATAATTATTAATTCTACTTGCAGACTTCTGAGCAGGGATTAAAATGCAGATAGATGTCATTTAAGTAGCATAATCAAGCTGAAAGTGAGGGGTTTGTGGCAGGAAAATCCTCTTCACAACAGTCAATTTAATTTTTGGATTTTTCGAACTAAATTTGTTGTTTGAAATTGGTTTGTTTACCTTATATGTTCTTGTAATAGAGTTTTATTAAATATTTTTCTCCTCAAAGAAAGATATTCTTATTACTCAAGTGAAATTCCATTCTGATTAATATAAATTACATGTAAAATTCTTAAGCAATGCTTCTGCACATCCTTGCATTGTTGAAAGTGGAAGCCAAGCATATAGATGAAGAATTACTGAATGAATTAAAAAAATCCCCCTCTTTCTCTATTTCCTTTTTTTTCCCGTTCCTTTGTCACTTTTTGATTTTTATAGTGTTTTTGCATTTTATTCTCTCTGTGAATGTGAATTAAAGGCATGGCTCTAATTACGTAAGAATCCAAAAATTTGTCCTAAAGTCAAGGTGAACATTCTTAGAACTACAGAAATTTTAAGCTTTCCACATTTCTAAATACTATGAACAAAACAGCAAATAAAGAGCAAGAAATATTCCATCAGCAAAAGCCTTTTAGTTAGGCTTTAGATAAAAACCTCATCAAGGCAGGGATCTGCTTCATTTGCCGGAGTATACAAGTGTTTGGGTGCATAAAGAATGATAATACTGTATATCATTGAAATGCTTGTAGAACTCTGATTTTGCAAAATGTAAAATGCAGGAAGGTGAGGAGCAGATACAGCCCTGTGAAGAATAAGTAGCTGCAGCTCATACAAGCAGCTGCAGTGAAGATGGCTAGTTGGCAGTTGTTTCTGTTCTAATTTTTTTACTAATCACATAGTTGATATGATGAACCATTAATGGCACAGGTAGTGATGACACATTTACCTGTAGAATTCCTCTCTATCACATTTAATTTTTTTTTGCTTGCTTCTTACATTCCAGCCTACCTTGCATGCTCTTTGGGGAGAGTTTGGCTTTTTGTCACATTTTGTACAGCATTTAGCTTAACAGGTCAGAGTCTTTTGGACAGCTTGCCAATTAACTACAAAGATATGCATTTAAGCTGAACGTGAGAGGAGGAAGAGCTGAATGCGTGGTCCCCTGCCTCTGGTTATGCAACAGCTTCGAAGGTGGCAGTGTTTTATAGACCGAGAAATGGCAGTGTTGTAGTGTTACTACAAAAGGAGGTCGAACTCACTGGAGGTATTTTAACAGGCTAATTTGGATGAACGCTTAAAAATATGTACAAGTTTGTCTAAAGTCTTACAGAAAGTTAATAGTACAGAGAGAGCCTAGTCCTAGTCCTCACAGACACTGACCTCTAACAGCAAAATACCATCTAGATAATCAGAAGGTTCCTAAGAATTTTTGCTTACTTGCCTAGCTTTTCAGTATTTAATGAAGATAATAGCTCCTTTCAGACTCTTGGCATATTTAAACACAGAGCTACACCCACACTATATTCTTCTCCTTGCTCCATAGTTCCTGAAAGCTGTTTCTTGGTATTTTTATGCTGACATAAAGCATACAGCCTGGGGCAAACAGCACGTGCAGGACTCATAATGCTATCAGGGGAGGATCTGACATGTTATTCTTCCATCATCTGAGAACATGCTGCCGGGCATGTGCACTGAGACAGGGCAAGGTTGTACCAGAAAAAAAGCAGCCAACAACTGAAGCTTGAGTAGTGAAGTTAATTTTCATTAAGATGCATCCCTAATGAGTATAAAATGCTCATTTTGAGGCAGCAGATGCACAAAAATTCTAAATAAATTTCCCATGACTGGTATAGGTGTAAGGGTATAGGGATATAAAGCCCACATGTTTATTTCTCTCCATGTAAGTACAACTACCAAAACTGATATTATGCTTTAATGCATTCCTATCTGAGGTATGTTGCAACTAAACAAAAAGTGCAGCAGGGATTAAACAACATGGAAAACAAAATATTTCTCATTGCTCATTGCCATCATTTACCTTAGAATTAATTGAAAATTGGTGCAGCTTTTCTCTCTGTCTGTTTTCAGCAGCAAAAGAATTTGAGCTTTTTCTTCTGTGACATGGCAGCAGTAAATCAGTTTTGAGCAGTAGATTTACCTGCTTGTTCAGTAGGGTGTTGTAAACCCTCATGATTTAAGAGCGCTAGCTGCTGCTGTGCATATGTGAGAAATCCAGCTGTGTCTCCAAGGTCTGTTAATGCTGAAGAATTTTCTGTACTGTTCACTCATCCCAAGGTTCAGGTCATATCTTATCTCTCTGTTAATGATATGATTTTATAGTGCCAAACACATGAAGAATTATAACTTTCTCTCACTCATTGGGACCAGATTCTGCAGCCGTTTAACACTCATTGAATTCAGAGTGATTCTGGAAGTTTTCCATAATTATCAACAGAAACATTACTTCTTCTAAGGGAACCCAGAAACCAAGTGAAGACTTTGGGAATTTAAATGTGCTATTCATGTGCTCTTCAACCCCAGCTCTGCAGCATGTTCTTAAAAAGACAAATATGCATAGGAGATCTTAGTCCACCCTCATGTCTCTCCTTTTGTCTCAGAAGAATAACAGCCTGTGGAGCTGAGTGTTTCTGATCTTAGTGAGAGTCCTGGAGAAGATTGTTTGATGTGCTTGGGGAAGATAGAATTTGATGCCACACGAGGGCAGTAATGGAAAGAAGAAGAGTGAGGAAAGCCACAAAGACGTTTTCCTTAAATGTGAGGGGAGTGTAGCAAGGAGGGAACTAAGGAACAGGGAGAAGAGGATGCTGAGCAAGCTTCTGTGCCAAGAAATTTGGACTTTATAGGAGGGGAAAAAGGGCAGCGAAAGTATTCAGAAACTATGTTATATTTGACTAAGGAAGCTCTGGAGATTTTCAACAGAGACAAGGTAGAAAGCAAGACCAGAAGAAGGGAAAGATGTGGCTGTCATCATGATACTACATAGTCACCTACAGTAACCTTCATTTTCAAGTTAGTTTAACTCTTTCCTTGTTGGAATTCTAAAAAAGCCTTACCATTCTATGTGGATTTTTTAAAATGCTTCCCCTGGGCTGGAGGGTGTCCTTGAGATATTTTAAGAGCTTTTGATCTGTTTACCAAACAATTTCCACTTGCAACTTAAATGTAGAAGAAAATTAGCATTTGAGTTATTACATTTGTGTTCTCTCTGTGCCCTTTCCATATGCAGTGAGTAAGCTATTGCAGAGAAGGAGGCTTAGTTTAGATTACAAACTCAAACTCAACATACACATGAACAAAGACATACACAAATATATTCACAGGATAATCTTATATACACCCTAGTATACTCCTATAAAGTTCTCAATATATAAGGAAATAGTTACAGTATAAACTCATAAGGAGAAGGATAATGATAAATTATGTTCCTGGGCTTTTTGTTAATGGGAGTATCGTTTGCAGAGAGAAGGGCCAAGTAACTGGCTTTAAATAGTTTAACCACTTGTCATGGTTTAACCCCAGCCAGCAACTAAGCCCCAAACAGCTGCTCACTCCTTTCCCCATCAGCAGGATTGGAGAGAAAATTGAAAGAGTAAAAGTGAGAAAACTTGTGAGCTGAGTCAAAGACAGTTCAATAGGTAAAGCCAAAGCCATGTTTGGCAGAACAGGGAATTCCTTCATTACATCCCATGGGTGGCTGGGTGTTTAGCCATCCCCAGGAAAGCAGGGTTCCATCATGCAAAATGTGACTTTGGAAGACAAACGGCATAACTCCAAATGTCCTCCCTTATTCCTTCTTCTCCCCTCTTTATATACTGAGGATGATGTCATATGGTCTGGAATATCCCTTTGGTCAGCTGTCCCAACTGTGTCTCCTCCCAGCCTCCCATGCACACCCATCCTCCTCACCAGTGTGGCAGTACGGAAAGCAGAAAAGGCCTTGACTACATGCAAGCCCTGCTCAGCAATAAAAAAAAAAAAAGAACAACTCTTTATTATCAACACTGTTTTCAGCACAAATCCAAACAAAAACCTTATACCAGCCACTGTGAGGAAATGTAACACTACTGCAGCTAAAACCAGCACATTTTGCCCCTTATTCTGCACCATTTACATTGTGCCCAGGTTTCTCAGTGTTCGAAACAATCTCATTAAGCACCCCCCTAGGTATAATTCAGGGACATTGTTCCCTTAAGTCTAAGGACTACCCCTGCAAAATGTCCATAAAATGTCTGCAAATGTCTCAAAATGTCCACTGAGTTCATTTACTCCATGACTTTGGGCTCCATCTGTTATGGTGTTCACTCAGGACAGCAGAGGTGGTGTGCTGTATGGAGTTATTGGACATCAAAGCTAGCTCAGGTCAAGTCACTGCTGCATTTGCACTGCTTCTGGGTTTGGGTGGTTCCTGTTGTAGTGATTATAAATATAATATAAATATAAATATAATATAAAACTTAAATCATGGAATATAACAATTTAAAGGTTCTTTTGGGCCATGTTGTAGGGCAGTGAACTCCTTGTCTTGCCCCCAGCCTGGCTATAACAGTGAGTTCCTGCTGGAGTCCACCACTCTTATAGTCCACCTTATAATCTTCCACTAGCTTCAGGGAGACAGCCTGCCTCACCATGGTCTTCACCACGGGCTGCAGGGGAATCTCTGCTTCCCCTGCTCCAGTGTGGGGTCCCTTTCATTGGAGATAGTCCTTCTTGAACTTCTCCAAAGTGGGTCCTTCCCATGGTCTGCAGTTCTCCATGAACTGCTCCCAGTGGGGCCAGCAAGCCTGCTCCAGGGCAGGCTTCTCATGTAATCACATCCTTCTTGAGGCATCTGTCTGTTCCAGCGTGAGGTCCTCCATGGGCTGCAGGTAGATCTCTGCTCCATCCTGGGCTCATCCACAGATCGCAGTCTCCTCAACTCAAGTTCGTGCTGGAGTTTGAATGCAGTTTAACTGAGGCTGTTAAACTACCCTGCTAACTTACAGTAGCTCAAATAATTTAGCTACAAAGGAGATGGCTGGATATGGTGAAAGACATTTTTCAAAGAATAAGTCATTATCCTTTGACTATCCAGTGGTTATTTCACGCTGGGGCAGCTTTGTTTGGTCTGGGTTCCTGCATCCCTTCTGATACCTACAGAAAACAGGCAGAATTGGACCCATACAGCTGTGCTGTGTATGGACTCCTGTTGACTTCACTGATAGGTGAAGAGGGAAAGTTTAGGGCTAGTAGTCAAATAAGGTTTGTTTGCACATCGAATGTGCTTTTGTCATTTGTTCCTTAACGTCTCCATTTGGTTGTATGAGTTCTGACTGTCTGTCTCTGTGCAGTTTTTGATTATAAAAAGACTCACCATAAAGAAAAAAAAAAGAAAAAGAAAGAAAAGAAAGGTAGCTATTTTTCTTAAACACAATGCAAAAAAATAGTGTTTGAAGATGAGGAAGCTATGTTGACAGCAGATGAATGAATACATAGGAAGTATGAAATAGATCTCAATTTTCTTTCACTTGGGGGGCTATAATCATTTAATCTTAACAGCCAAGGCCAAGAGATCTGTCTGTGACAATCAGCATTCTAGCAGATTGTAACCTCAGTGTTACTTGCTGCTGTGATGGGGAAATGGGTAAGAATGTCAAGAAGATGAAACAAATCTTAACCTGAAGAGACAGGACATAAAACAAACAGAAACCTAAAATGAAAACAAAAGGAAAGAAATTAATGTAAAGCCAGGTAACAAATGGCTGAATCCAGATGTGGGTGTGTTGTCACTCAGAGCACAGTCAGAAACCACGGATTCTGAGGTTTTTGTTCAAGTTTAACATACATCATTATGGAAAACATGTCATTGGGAAAGGGACAGCATAGAGGTGCATAGGGTCCTGAAGGTGCATTGTAAAGAGTTGGTCACTGGCTTTAGAATTAGGGGATGGTAGTTTCCTGTCACAGAGTAAGAAAGTGTGTATTTGAGGCATGAACTCCTTGAGTTTTAGAAAAGATGTTGTGGATTAATTTTCACTTAGATTCAAAAACTGAACTAATAGTTTCATGGAAGAAAAACCTGTAAGAACAGTTAAATATAAAAACAGATAGGTGAATAAGTCCTAGGTGGAAATTGTTGAAGTCTGTCAGAGTGCTGTGGAGAAGTATTTGCATGTCCTTATTTTAAACTCCTTCCCAGACACTTGCTGAAGTGTTGGGGTTTTTTTGAGTCTTCCATGTTACTAGAATGTATCCAAGAGTGGATACGGTAATTTTCTGTTCTGATGACTTTGAATCTTCTTTTTTCTGTGTGAAAAGGTAAATATATACATACACACACCTTTGAGGCATTTTTAGCTTATTGAGAAATCAATATCTGAGTTATTCCTTAATCTGCAAAAACTGCTGCAGAATTTATAAGATACTTATCATTAAAAAAATATTTTGCTTTATTTTTAAAGATTTTTAATAGTGTTGGTTTTCAAGATTCTCAACAGTGTTTAAAGAGTGTGTTGTGTAAAGATATACAAGCCATGTGGGAAATTAGAATATCGAAAAACTGAAGGGAAAAGCTCCCAAAACAGAACTTCTGAGAAAGAAGAAATACTTCCCATACACTGAGGTGCAGAGAAAAAAAAAAAAAAAGAAAACCACAAACCAAAAACGTACCACCTTTGTCCTTATCACTCTCCTCAAAAACTTTGAATCAGCCCATGAAAGGGTAAGAATCAAAATAGGAGCAATTGCATTAATTTCATTACTGAAAGATCAAGGTCACAACAACAGCAATTACCTGCAATTTTCCATTCCTCCAATTATATTATTATGAAAATGAACACTTGCTAACTACAATAAAGCTTTCAGGGGCACTAAAGTGAATTTTTTTCATTTCAACATGCTTGCTAATTGTGTCAGGACTTCAGCATAATGTGATTATTATTGCTTTGATCTCCTCAGAACAACACAGTAGACAGATAGTGCCTGCTTTTTTAGGCTTCATCTACACGTAACTTTTAACCCAGTATAACTATTTAGATTAGGAACACTCTATTTCACTGAAATATTTATATCACTATATATCCTAGTACAATAAAGCATTTGGGAATGAGCTATATTAGCATAGGTTTGTTTATACCAGTGTAATTGGGTCCAAAATAAGCAGTTGTACAATTTTGTGACAGTATAACAAGATGCAGAAAAATGTCATGTTTCTGATCCAGTGATGTTGGTGGAAGAAATTACCACATCTTGCTGCTATTCACCTGGATCTGCCAGCAAAGTATTTTTCATGAGCATTCCCTAAATTGCTTCAGGCAAAATGAGCCAATGTATGTCAGCAAGAGAATTTAAAGTGACCTGGCAGTTTTTGCCTGCAGTGACTCGAGGAGCACCCGCACAGACTGCTCAGCTGCTTGCCTGGTTTGGGAGATAACTTCAGCATGGGGACACTCACACCAGCTGTCGGAAGCAGTTGTTGCTTTCATTGGCAAGGATGAATTTGTAGTGCATGTCCACAGCCTTACAGCTGTGTTGCATTCTAGTGAAGATAAAGCTTTACCCATACTGAATTTATACTAACAGATGCACAATTTCAGATGAATCTCCCACTGCAGGCAGCCACGGCCCAGAAAATTTTCCAGTCTCCTGTTGCAACAAAGTACGGTTTTTGCTTCTGCTGCTATGATAGTGTAGAAATAGGTTATTACAGAGTTTTACTCTTCTAATAGTTAGAAAGCTCATCGCTTCCAGCCTATATTTAGTCAGTCTGTTAACAGCTCCATGCTCTGTGCTCTGTTTACATCCTTCAGTTAAGCAGCTCTCTTGCCACACTGGCATTTATGTTCCAGAATTTTCTGTATAAAGCAATCATATCTCCTCTTAGTCTTTGTTTTGCCTAAGCCTGTTCCTAAATCAGACTCTCACAAGCTCTGCTCTCCAGCCAAGTCCTGCTCCTAATACCGCTCCATGAATTTCTTCAGGCTGAACTTGTCATTCTTGAGCATCAGTATCCAAAACTGCCTGTATTTAACATTTTTCTGTGTGCATTTACTACATATAACTTCTGTGTTTCTATTGGAAATGTTTTTCCTAAAACATTCTTGATAAGTCTTTCCCTTATTACAGCTGAATCATTGTAGTGTCTCATTGTCACCCAATTATCTCTGGACAACTCGATTCTAGTATATAGCAGAAATTCTCTTTTACTCCTGCATGCATGACTTTGTATGCTGTCCTTTTGTCTTATACTCTGATCCCAGAGGACATGCAGTTCTTTTTTTGTGATATTCCAATTTTTCTCTGTATTAATATTATCTCCCAATCATTGTTAGCAGTGAATTTCATTAACACACTTTTTGTGTCAAAATAATTAATTCTTTTTTTAAAAAAAAATGCCATTAGAACTTATACCTGTGCTTTCTTTTCAGCATGGTCACTTGTTATTTCTTCATTAGCTAGTTCTTATAATTCTTGGGGAACCACGTTCTTTAGCCTATAGTTTGGCAGCCTACTAGCATTGTCTAATAAGACTAGATCTCTCATATTGTGCATTGTAAAGAAAATAAATTTATATTTACACAAAGAGATTGTATTAGGTAAGACAAAAATAATAATAGTAAAAAAAAACAAAACAAAAACAAAAACAAAACTGGGAGAAACTACCACACTTGATAGACAGTGAAAGAGAAGTGCTTTGAACTACCACTGGGTAAAGAATATCAAAAGATAGTGAAGAGCTGAGGGTTTCTGGGAGTCAGTAAGGCCAAAATTACTAAACAAGGTTGCAAAATCAGCCAAACTGATGCCAATGGGAATAAAACAAAGGTGGGTGGGTTGGTTGGTTGAGGAGAGGGAAACGGGAAAAGAGAACTTGAGGAAAATCCAAGAAAATGATCAAGGCAGCTGGAGAATGTCTGCTGAGCAGCCCTATGCCCAACCAGCAGAGCTCTGGCATGACAATAAGCTGATGGTGGGACAATACAAAGGATTAGACTTGCTTCTGCAGTCAGCTAGGCATTTCTTTGTAAAAGGCATTTCCTTGTTAAAAAAGGCAGTAATGGCATCACTTTGGTTGTTTTGTGGTTCTATGCTTTTTGTTTGACTTTTTTCTGAACAAATACCAACCTTCAGGGAACACTGAACATTTGTGGACTTGGCTCCCACACTCTAAGCCTGGGTTCCTATCCTTTTGGGGTCTGCAGTTAGCTACTGTTATGTAGCTCCTTGTATTGTAGCTCTCCCATTTAGGGTGTTCTTGTGTGGGAGAAAATGTATCTGTATTCCTTTTGGATTTTTATGAATCAGAATCCAAAACTATCTAATGGCTTTTCATTCTCATATTGTCTGTTAATGAGTCACTTAATTCTTTCTACTGCCAACTTGCAAAATATTTATCTGGAATTTGTATCTTTTATAATATTGCAGATTTATAGAAGAAGTTTTGGCTATTTTATTCCCTTTTTAATGAAATATTTTTTTAATTACATGAGCATAATTCTAGTGACTAGTGGCAATTCTACAGACTTGAAGACACAGGCAATAATATATGAAGTTACCATTACCATCAGGAGTTGGTGTAATAGGATAATTCAGTTGTGATCTTTTACAGTTTAAGCAAAACCCATGATAGTAGGTAGCACTAACAATAAAAGTGATGGATACTGTAAGGTAGGACTAAGAGACAGAACTGAATTGCATCAGACAGCACAGTTCATTGAATAGTGTGTCCTCTGATTATATTGCCATTATACATACAAACTGGATTTAAACCCAGATCATTTGTATGTTATCTTTGATACTTAATGACATCTAAATGTCAAACTGCAGTTCTTTTGTACTTTATAAACCAACTGCATGCATTATTTTTTTGCTAAGCAGTTTCGTGTTATTTTTTTTAATCAGTTCTTTTATTTCATTAGATATGTTCTTTTAAAAAGAGAAGGGAAAAACTGGGGAAAAGTTGTTGTTTGTGATAGTGCTTTTAACTAACACGAGAACCTGCCATTAGAGAACTCTTCAGTTAGTAAGTTAATGAGCTTATATCCATAAGAAGCAGTTTAGAAAAATACAAATTGACACACATTTGCAGTTTTTAACAAGTCTTTTCACATTTATAGTTAGTGGAGAGATAGACCATCCATCAGAGATATGAAATGATTTTCATTATGACCTAATAACATCAACTGCCCGTAGCTAAACCTTATCTCTACTGGAGAAAAATACAATCTTATATTTGTGTCAAACTTGTTACACAATTTGTTGCACCAAAAAAGTGAACCTATATAAGAACCTAGCAAACGAAGGAACTGTAGCTTACTTACATGAATGTAGCTGCTAAAAGTCTGGTTTTACCTCCAATAAATTTTTAGATCAAGATTATTATCTTAATGCAGGAAACAGGCCTTTATTGAATGGCATTCCAGCAAAACTCTCAAAGGGAAAGTTAATGGCTCATACCTGGAAGGACAGGATGGTTTCAGACTATGTACAGTGACTAGCTTCAGGTTATTGCCTATTTAGAATTTGATCTATAGAGAGGTTTCCAAATGCACTTGGCACACAGGTCTGTATTTGTATTGTAACTCAGCAATTATCAGTGACAACTTGTTTATCTGTGGCACTTTTCTTCTGTAATCTCTTGCTCACTCTAGGTCTGCAGCTGTTACCTGTTCAAGTCTCTTTGAAGTAGGCATACATACTTTTATTTTTACCTTGAAGAAATTGAGGAACAGATAGTCAGAGAAACTTAATTATGGTTTGCTTTCCAAAAAAAGTGAATGTAGGTGCTAGAAACATATATTGCAAAGATTGATTGCCTACAAAATCCCAGAAATTCTGAATTTCCTGTGAGGTAGGTATGGTGAAGTAAATAACACAGATATTTCTCCACAGCTGATCTTACCAAGGAAAGCTTAATATTTATCATGATGGAAATTGTATGAAGTGTATGACAGTTTGGATCTCCCATGATAAGATTAAGTAATAAAAAAATTAACTGAAAAAGATCACATTTAAAGAATTGCACTGTAAGTGGATATGAGTGCCATGTGGATTTGTGACTAGGAGGAAATCCCTTCATTGAAAGAAACTTCCAATCAGAATAACATTTTGGCAATGAAAGCTATTATAAATGATAATGCAATAAAAATCACATTACAATCCTGAAAAGCCCTGTAATTTTCACCCTGATCTTGCACACAAAACTGAAAGGAAATAGACTTGTATCAAACACAGGGAAAAGTGCAGTAACCCTGCAAATTAGCTGTGTGCCAAGTTACTGCTGTATTGGCCCTGTACAACCATTTCTGAATTCATGTTTGGCCTTGTTTGACTACCACTGTGTATAAACTGTACGGAAATCTGCAAAGCACTATGCAATTCTGGATTTGTTTAAAGGGAACATGCACTCCTTTCCTTCACTGGTGTAGCCTGAAAGCTTATTACACACCAGATCAGCTATTACAGGGTCAGAACCACCTTGCGGGGAGTGCGTGCGTGTGTGGAGGGGATAGGGCTGGGTCGAACCTCTCGGAGATGAGGTGGTGTCATATCCCTCCTGGCAGCCCTTGGAGCCCACGCGGGGAAGCCCTGGAGCAGCTGCCCGTCACAAACAGCCCAGGAAAACTATAACACCCCACAGCTCCTGGAGCCCCTGACCCAGCTTGGATGGGCAGGGACAGTGAGAACACAGCCCCTCACCCTGGCCTAGAACTCCAGAGTGGATGGTGGGTCAGAGGCCCCACCTGGGGGGTTTGGCTGTAGAGACCATAGCAGATAAAACCAGATGTTTTGGGGTGCCGTGTGCCTTGGCCTTGCTGCCTGGACCTATGAGAGCTGGTCTGCCACAAACTCTCAGTGGTAGCTATCTCTCCCTCTTTATCTTTCTCTCTTCTTGCTCCCTCTGCTTCTTTTTCTTTACCCCTTTCTTGATGCTTTGGGTGACCTGGAGCTGGGGGGATTGGATTTGACTTAAGTGTTGTGAATTGATTGAATATTGACTTGGGCGTTGTTGGTGAATATGTACTGAGTTGGCATTGTGGTGGAACATTTTGTCTAGCTTGTGTAGTGCCCTTTTTGAACCTTTGCCAAGTTCCCTTACTTTCTTCCCTAAATTAATAAAGAAACTGCTTGGAATCAAGACTGTGGCTTATTTTCTGGACATTTTCATAAGGTATTAAGAACCCTATATATATAAATATTAAAGTAATCTTAGCAGAGTCCGTGAGCCAGCAGCTCCAAGGCTGGAGTGTTAAAAAGCTGAAAAACAGGAAGCACATCATGCCTTCACTAAGATCTAGTATGAAATAAAATGCAATCTTCATTTATACTGGTAGCATGCAAGGTAAATAGAAATGGTGTGCTATTCTGAAAGGTGCTACTTCCTTATGCCCAGGCTGTTGATTTATAAGGATTCAGAATATGGTGCAAGATGCTGCTCAGATTTTTCTTGTTCTGGAATCTAAAGTTTCAAGGCTCTTTTGAATTTGGCAAGTCCTATAATCTAATACCTAGCTGCATGTCACTACCAACAAAGTTAAAGAGGTTTGCTATTCCCTAATAAGGAGACAGTTTATAGTTCAGACAAAAATCTAGTAATTTTCCAAATTTCCAGATGTTGTTCATTATGTCTATAAACAAAACACACATATAAAAAAACCCCTTAGTCCAAATAATGGGAGAATGGTAGAAAGAGTATTAAAAAGTTGTCAAAAATATTAGAATATAATTTGCCATTTACACATTATATAAGTAAATCAGTATTAGTAATCTGGCTCAAATAACTACAGACACATGTTTATCTCACTGTATGTTCAGGAGGTGGAAGAATTGCATACAGCCATTCCCCATGTCCCTTGTCATTTGATGCCAGCTAGGTGACAAATTGCACATTGGAATCCTTGTTTATGGCTTTAAAGGTCATCTGCCCCCAGAGCTGCTGCTGTTAAAGTCACACAAGTAAAACTGAACATGTGGGGAGAGTTGAAGAGACATCATCATGCACAAAGAGTGAATATGGATAAATAACCCTTTTAGGTTGAAAGCTTTTTCTGCAATGTCAAGTTATCATTGTATTCAGTTTGCAATACTAATCAACCCTAGATAGACAGGAAATCAAACTGCTTAGTGCTCACGGGGTAAACATGAGGATTTGTATCAAACTGCAGCACTTACTTCCTAGCTAAGCCAGATTGTCCCCCTTGAGCTATTTTCAAAATGCATCAGCAAGAAGGAGGTTATGTAAAAAGGCCTTAAACCATATGTTACCAGGTTGTACCCACTTACATCAAATACTTTAAGACTGACTAGATGTCTCTGCACTGTGTATGACACTTGCATGAGATTAATTTTTGCCAGATAGGGCTGGATAACCTGTCACTAACTCCTAATGACAGAAACTGGCTTTGCATTTTGCTGATTGAATTGCCAGGGAATAGAAAACCTGTATATAAAGCAAGCATTTCCCTGATTTGGGAGAACAAGGGTTTAGTGTATTTATCCCTAATATATTCAGTGGGCTGCATATAGAAACATGAAACACTCATTTTCAAAATTAAATATTTTTCTAAATTGCAAAGGCAGTACTCAGCAGAGCAAGTTAGGCCAAGATTGTGAGATAGTGAAGGTCAGACTATCTGCTATTTATTTCCTTCTGATGGCTAATGTGAGCATTAACTAAGGAGTGTTGGTTACTGTTTTGTCTGTAATTGCTAATGATCAAATGGGGCCAGCAACTGGATATATTCTATTCATGTTCCTGGTAAATATTCTAAGGCCTTCATCCAATCTGTGTTTATTTTTTAACCCTGATCTCTATTCTGCACCCTTATTTCTGCCCTATTATATTGAACTTTCATCAATGTTTTATCCTGTTTTTCTAAAGTTTTACAGGTGATTTTTAAAAATATATTATTTGGGTTGACTTTTTTTTTTTTTTAAGCTGTTTACAGAAACACTGACTTCTATAGCTCAGTTGGGTGTTAAATAAAATAGTCTCAAATTATGTGTATTGCCTGGGCAGCCATAACTCAAAGAAAATCAGTTCCCAAGATAGTATCTTTTGTTTCTATATGTTTCCCTAGTTGCAGGCAGGTAAATACAGACAGAGCAGCCTTTTTTTATTCCCCCCCCCGCTTTGGTCTTCTTCATTGTATACCGTCATTTTCCAGGTAAGCTGTATTTCTTTCCCAGATCTGTATCAAAACTTGTGATGTATTGTAAGCCTGGAAACGTGTGAAAAGAGTGGTTTTGGTTTTATTTGGAGCCAATTTGTTCAATTCAATTTGAAGTAATTTTGAGATTGCATTAGTGTTTTGAAACAGAGTGCATTTTACAGCTTATACATTATGCAGTAGTACCTAGAAGGTCAATAAATGTCTGATTAACCACTCTGAGTAGAATACGTTTTGCCCTTCATTTCAGACAGATAAGTGTTCTGTTCTTAATTAATTAAAAAGTAGTATCTTTCTTTAGCCAATAAGCTAATTAAGTAATGATATCATTAAAGCATGGGCATTGTATTATTCATCATAAAAATAATTGAATCAAATTAAGTGGGAGAAAAGTGAAATAATAAATTGAATTAAAGGGAAAAAACACTGGGCTGCTAGGCTTGATTCTGACATGTTTAGAATATACCCTCCCTCCACAGACTGTTCCCCGTGGGCTTCAGAATGGCTGCTGATGAAGAGGAACAAAACAAGCAATAAGAAGCTGGACATATTTCATAAAGTTAGATACAGAGATAACTGATATCCTTGAAATCCATTTGTGTTGTCTGGATTGAACTTGAAACTACCTCTGGAAGCTGCTGAAAGAAAAAATTGCTATTCAGCACAGAGGTGTTTCTGCACCTCTAAAAAAAGCCTCCTCTGTTGTTAAAAAAGGAAAAAAAATACAATATAAGATGAATTAATTTTCATAAAGTACAAGGAGTTATAAGGGAAGTAAATATAGACATAAAAATGAATGTGTTTGAAACTACGTTTGATTTTAGTTTTGGGTTTTCTGATTTATTTAAATAAAGACTATGTGTACAACTTATTTGTAAAAGATTTTCCAGAGAATGAGTTCATTTCCAGATATGAACAGAGATAGCTTTTTCACTGGAAATGGTGGCTGCTGAGCATCATGCCAGTAAAAAACACAGTGCTGCTCCATGTCACTAACTGCATTGGAGTTTTGCTGTGGGAAGGGATATGAACATAACATGAACCTGTCGATACTTCTTTGACATGAACTGACCTTTCAGCATTTCATCTTAGCCTTGAGATGATATTGTAAGGAGTGCTGATTAGCAAAATCTTTTTAATTGGCTATTCAGCTGAGACCCTCAAGTGCTCCTGTTGTATAACATGCTCTTTAAGAGGGTTCCACAAGTGTGGAATAAATTCTGAAACTTAGCTGAGTATGATCTGGAGTTTCTGAAGAGCAGTGTTTGAGGACAACTATTTCTATAAAAATGCCTGCATAGGATGACTTGAATCCTGGCTGTTTTAGGAAGGAGAATGCAGCAGTGGGAGAAAATTCCCATGGATGTAGTGGATGATTGCACCTAGTGGATTTGTCTTCACTATTAAAAGAAAGAGATGATACTTTAAAATTATCTTCAAGTATATATTTAGTTTATCCACAGTGATTCCTACTACTCTGTTGTTCTTTGGTTGCCAGCACACATTATTCCTCTTTATGATATGCATTATCGATAGCGTGTATTGCAATGCCATCTTATTTTTATATTTATACATCTTTTCTATGATATATATTTTACAGTTGCTTTTGCCCATTTTGTTTTGGAAATATACCCTTTGCACAGAGGAACTCTACATGGATGAGAACCAAACCACTCAGAATCTTGCTTCCTTGGCTTACAATAGGTTGTATAAATCCTGGTTGAAATGAACGTGGACTTGACATTTCTTTTTGTATAGTAGGTGACTCTTCATACAACAATCTTCTTTAATGGACACATACAGTCAAAACTTATCTTGACAGGTAAATTTTATTGTAAAAAAATTAATTTCCTTCCTTCAATATTTCTTTTAATAATTTCAAACATCATATATCTTAATGAGAAATGTTCCCAGCTGCTGTGATTAACATGCGAAACTGTTTCTTAAAAGTATTCATTCTTCTTTTAAAAATGACAAGGAGTGCTAAGAGGACCTTGTTCTTAATTTTTAAACCCACTAATTTCATTGTGTCTGACACAAAGCAGAACATCTTTGCTATAATTACTGTATAAGTTATTTTTTTCCACAAAGTTGTAATTTTCCTAAAATAAGCTGGACTGCTTCAATAATATAAATCAAATATCTAGAGAATATGATGACTGCATTGGCAAAACACAATAGAACTTAACAGAAAGCCAGCAGAGAGAGGGAGAGAGCGATGGGGAAGGCAAAAGCCCAAATGAGGATGTTTTTTTCAATTAGAAACACAGCAAATTCTCTGTCCTGCTGGTAAACTGGCTCCTGCAGCTTCTCACTCTGCCAGATTTGCTCTTCCCTTGGTGCCAGAGTGCGACCATTAAGATTGGCAGGAAGTCTAGGCTAAAATGTAAGCTTGTTCAGAGACAAGCAGTGACTGAGGAAAAATGATGGTTTACTTCTGTTGATTTTTTTTTTTTTTTTTGTATTTGTGTTGAAACAAATACATAGGCAGTAGTGTGCAGAACAGCCAAAGAGATCACCATAAATTTCATATAGGACATCTCAATCAGTATGAGGTGAAACAAGAACTGAAAGATGGAAAAAGGACATAATAATGGCTAAACAATGTGTTTATTTTCAGGACTGACAACCTGCTTCAAAGGGCTGGCACTAGGTGGCTTGAATCCTGAAAATTCTGAGAACAGCTGACTCTTCCATACATAGTCTTATGTGACTCCTATAAATCCCAACCTTCCCTCACTCCAGACCTTCTCAGTGACCTACACTACACTGTTCTTAGGATGCATCTGTTTCTGTCTCTTTGCTCCAGATGGAATGATCTGATTGAAGGCAGCTACACAAAGGTGAAATAACACCATTGATCTATATTACAAAGTCACTGAAGCTTTATTTTTACTCATAATCTTTGTGGGTATTATTTTCAAAATCTTTTTTAACAGCTGACACATTCATTAGAGACCTTCACTGATCTATCTTCAGTGATTCACATTTTTTCCCCTAAATGACTTTAGGTAATGCAGAAGTTGTTAGAATACAATATTCATTCTGACAGTTCTTTCTGACATGTTTCTTTTTCTATTGGTCAACTATTTTTGGTCTTTTCTTTTAACGTGGCATAGAGCTTGATTAAGTTCTTGTAAGAGTTTACTTTCCTTAATTAGAGTTCTGAAATTGTCCTGGATTTTGCTAGTTCTTGACTAAATTTAGAGTGTTGAAAATGCATTCTTGTGTTGTATGTTTTCAACATTGCTGTAGTTTGAAATCTTAGGTATCCAAGTGTTTAAAATCTGTGACAGTTTATTCTAATTCTAATAATTTTCTGTTTTACATTGAAACTTTCCTTTCTATCCTTGAATTGTTATGTGTTATATTTTCATGGCAGAAGGCATCTGGTCTGATTTAACATTTTGTGTCCAAATAACACCATATCTTACAAAGGACCTTGTCAAAGCCAACAGTGGAGTCCAAAAGAGATTCTCTTATTTAATTTGTCTGTTTCCTCTATTTGCTGAAATACTTATCAAGGAAATTTATAATTCTGCCTTTAGCTGACAAGTCAACTAAACTGGTGGTGTTTAATTGCCTTCTGCTCTGTACCTCCACTTCTTTCTCCAATGCTAGCTTTTCAAAAGAGATACCCTAAGTGTGTAAATATACCTGTTTTATAATATAGATTCTGAAAGCTTCTTACAATTTTGTAAAACTCAGTAACAGTTTTTAAAAATTGTTCCTTTAGCATCAAATACTAATATTTTGTTGCTAATACTTTGCTCATGCAGTGCCCCTCTTGTCTCAGTCTCAAGCTGTGACACTTTCCTATGTGGATAGAAAACCTTCAAAACTGTTATGTCTCAAGATCTGATGAAAAAAAAATTCAACCTTTTCCATCACCAATGTGGTTTTGCCCTTAGTCTAGCAGTACCAATCCTCCTCTCAGTCTAGCAATCCCACTTATATTATTACTTTTCCTTGCTTCACCTAATCCTAATTAAATCCATGGGTTTTTTTCATGCCTATGCTATGCTTCTTAAATTAACTCTTGCAAAATAGTTGTGCACTTTACTAAGACGTTTCCTCTGGCCCAAGTAGCTGAAGAAAGCGCTCTGCTCCTCACAGGGAGATGCAACAGATAGTACGTAACATGATAGGATTAATGGCAGTTACATACAAGAACAAACATTTTGTGAGCAAAGAATTATAGGATGGCATTATTTGTATTAGTCCTGCTTATAGGTTGACTATATTTCTCTTGGTCTCTTTTGGGTGAAACTTAGAGGTGTATTGATTAGAAACTTTCTTTGCATCTTCCTTTCCTTTGGTGGCTGTGCTGAAATATGAGATTGCTTATTGCACTTGATTGCTTAATTGTACAAACACCTTCACATTATTTTTGGTTCTAGCAGCACAGTGGAGGGCAAGCATCAGAATCAGACTGTGACTGCTGACAGGTTACCGTCTTTCCTTGGTTTTGTAAATCAGTTCAGATTGCAGCAGACATGTTTTATGGAGTTTTAAAATGAAGAGGCAGCAAAGATTGTGCCGTGGCATAAGAGGACCAAGAGAAAGAAAAATGAGAAGGGTAACAAATTACATATAACAAAGAAAACCTTATGTTTTGCACACATACCAGTAGCCATGAAGCACTGTCTCAAGTGATGGAGAGGTATAGCATGAACAGGTATATTTACATGCTTATTAACTTTATTTCCATATTGCCCAAAGGTTGCCAACTTAGTTGTGTGAAAATGTCACTTGCTATTCCACAACACATGTTGCAAGGTTTCTTCCAGGATTTAATGATTATATTACTGCAGTTTAAAACCATGCAGAAGACTGTTTCAGGGAAAGTTTTACTGACACAAGGAAGAGGAAAAATAGCACTCAAAATGGCATTCAACAGCATGTTTTAAGGTTACTTTTTGCAGTAATTGTCAGCAAAGTTGAATTATTGTCTTTATACTTCAGAGTGTGAAAGAGCCTTTAAACTCTCAGATATCTGAATTTTCAATATATAGATGAAATATTAGATCCTGGATATTCTAATACACAAGGCAAAAAATACCCACCATTTAATTGTATGTATAAATCCTATCTGCAACAGTAGGTATAATTCTGAAAGACACATCAGAGCAGGTTTTGGCTGTACTATTGTTGCAGAACAGCTACAATTTGAAAATATTAATACTTCTTCCCTACCAAATAAAGCCTTGAAAATTATGTTTCTTTAACTCCTTTAAACTCTATCAAAAACAAGACTGAGCTAAGATCACAATTACTTCATTCACCACACACAGTTTCTACTGATTTGCTAGGGCATCTGTAGGGGGACGCTCAATTACAGCAAAGACAACAAGGTTCTATGTATTGTAGCAAAATCTAAGTACCAAAGGGCACTTAGATGGATGAAAACTAACAAGAAAATACTGTCTGCTGATTTATTTGCCCTGATACATCTTGTCTCTGCTATATATTGTTGCTAACCAGGCTTCAACTACTTAAAAATGTGAGAAAACTAGATTTTAAAGGACCAATCTCAAATTTAACATAGATAAAAGACTATTTTCAAAAATATGCTGGAAGAACTTCAAGCAAATCAATCAGCACAGAGAAACTATTACACAGAAGTATAAGTGCTAGTGCTGATTTCATGAAGACCTGTAGATAAAAGAAAATAATATTTCAGCTCAGAGAGAACAAGGGAAAAGATAAGTCAAATTTATTGAGCCAGGTATAATGACAAAAGATGGGTGAAACTGCAGATTCATTTGCAATTTTTCTTGTTATCACGTGGGAAATTATAAAAAACAAGGGTTTCTAGAATTAGCGAACTCATAGCAGTAGTCCCTTTTGTGAGGAAAATGGCAAAATCCTTCAATCATATCTTGTATAACTGCATGGATTGTTATGCACTGTTAAACAATATAGAAGCTCTTTAGAAAGATTTGAAAACAATTTATCATCATTAGTGAAACATAAAAGCAACTGTGGACAGCTTTAGCGGTCTACTTGTAAACCCTGGAGAATGAAAGCTCAAAAACTTTCACTTTGGGACTGACACTGGAAAATCTGCTCAACTCAGAAAATGTAAGAATTTTTTAAGTTTATTTTAAGATGGAAGTCTTTGTATTTTCCATTTTGGATTTTGCTGTTGCTTCCCTGGGAACCAGGTAAGAAATTACCAGAAGACTGCCTGGACTGATTTGGCCTTATGATTATTGCCCACTTTTGTTGTTCAGGTTGACAGTGACGAGATTGAGGAGAAAAGTCCTAGGGCAATCAAAAACAATTTCAGGGCACTGGGATTTCTGGCTGAAGGGACAGGAGCACAGGTGGAGTTTTCCTCAATCCCTTCGGTAGCAGGGAAGAAGGTTGAAAGGAACAGGAGAACCCACATGATCAACACGTGGCTTAAAAATTGGTGCCATAAGTGTAAACTTGGCTTTTTCAAACATCGGACAGTTTATATAGCACCAGGCCTTCTAGGGGCAGATGGGGTTCACCTGTCTAAAAATGGGGAAAAGCATTCTAGCCCATGAGTTGCCAGGGCTTTAAATGAGGTTTGAAGGGGGAAGGGCCTTGAATAAGACCAGGCTTGCTAGAGATGAGCCTAAAGGTGGCATGCCTGTGTTGGGGATGAAATTGATAGCCTAGCTGACGTGCATTTACACCAATGAACAAAGTACGGATAGCAAACAGGGGGAGCTGAAAGCCACTGTGCAGCAGGAAAGCTTTGCCATAGCTGCCATCCCCGAAATGTAGTGGGATGACTTGCGTGATGAAGCTGGAGAAGAGGAGGCTCAGGGAAGACCTTGTCACTCTCTATAACTATGTGAAAGGACATTGTAGCAAGGTGTGGGTCAGGCTTTTCCCCTAGACAGCTAGGGATAGGACAAGAGGAAATGTCCTTAAGCTGCACCAGGGGATGTTCAGGTTGGAGATCAGGAAGAATTTGTTCACTGAAAGGGTGCAGGTTGCCCAGGGAAGTGATGGAGTCACCATCCCTTGAAGTGTTCAAGAAATGACTAGATGTGGCAGTTCATGATACGGTGTAGTGGGCATGGTGGTATTAGGTCAAAGGTTGGAGTAGATGATCTTGTAGGTCTTTTCCAGCCTTAATGGCTTTATGATTCTGTGATGCACATGAAGAAGAGTAGGTGCAGGCTTAACATATTCATTTTGCCTTTTCTGCCTGTTGGACTTTCAGACATGAAAGAATTGCAAGGGATTGCTACTGGTACTTTCTCTTCCCTCAAATCTGTATGAAAGCATTTTCAAGTGTGTTCCACCTGGTAGGAATACTAAGACTGGTAGCTTTAGAAAAGCTCTGTTCTGACAATCATAATCAAGTTATCTTCCTTCTTCCATTTGCATTGTGAAATCAAATGTCACCATATTGCCCACAATTTTCTATAGCTTCCATTTTCTTAGATATGTACTGTACATAGCATTACTGTAGGTCTGACAAATTGTGATCCCTGCAAAAACTATTCTAAATTAGTTAGGGACAAATCATGACAAGAAAAATAACCCACTTAAAAACGATTTTATGTTACATCTGTTTTAACTGTTTTACAAAAAATATGTTCATACATGCATCCACACACACATAGAAATTTAAATAGTGCTTGCTTTGTCAATATGTGTGACTTTCACTTTGAAATAAAATGGGACAAAGAATATGTTCATGGAAGAATTACTAACAATTGTGTTTTCTTGTATTCTTTTTTAAAATTTCTTTTATTATTTATGTGTAAAAGGGACTTCTTACTTCCTAGCCCATCTTCTTTCTCTTATCTCGGACCTGCAGTGAAATTGTAATAGAAAGGAGGAAAGAAATCCCGCAAAGATAATTAGTCCATTTTACTGTCTTTAGGTTTATATCACTGCTGAATATTAAAGAAAATTTCTGTTTACTATCATAGCCTCATGAGAGGTGCTTTTTGTTTCCATAAGCATCCTGTAGGACGACCATCATATAATCCTGCTCAAGTGTCCTTCAGTGCAGGATAAACTTGAGGTTTTTATTGAGGTTTATTATTTGATTTAATACCAAATAATGACACTGAACTGTTGCGATTTCAGTCTATTTAACAATCTTGAGGGTTTTTAAGGTCACACAGCAATGTTTTATCTTTTTTTTCCATAAAAACTGGGTACTGGGACTACCCAAACCACTATAGAGTCTTCTGTATATAAAGTATCTATCCTTTTGGCACAGTTGCTGGTCTCAAAGAGGTGATTTTAAATGTCACCAACTGAATGTGCTTTTAGTTAGGAGGTGGCAGTCAGCTGATGTCAGAGAGGCTGTCATGGACTGGGGTTATGAACACATCCTGATGGGACACAGTCCTACTCTTGCAGTTAGTGCAACTCTTCAATAAGATGATCACATACAAGGCGCATATGTATCTTTTATTAGCAGAAGTGGTGGGACACATTTTAGCGTCTGCCCTTTATTTAGTGATATCATTGGGGGCCTACTTTTGAAATTTAAAGTGCTGGATCTGTGCTTAATTTGCCTCTATGTGTTTTATATGTAAATCTGAAGAAGGAATTACAACAATAAGAAGAAACAAAACTTATGTTCTGTCCCTTCCCCTTGAACAAGTGATTAAAATGCAGATACTTCACAAAAGACCTTGCTTCCTTTTCTGTTCACAGATAGGAACATCTTCAGAGCCAAATGTGCCTGTTTGGAGATGCTTTGTAGTAGCCAACTTACTTCTATTCCCTCCTCTGCTTAATAGTCCATGAAGAACTTGAGAATCCGTGAAAGCTGTGTCATTCTGAAGCCTCTCACTCCCTGTAGCGTGTGTCCCTCTGATCTTTCAGCCCTTGCCTCTGTCACATGCACAGCAGATAATAAAAAACAAAGTTGCCTTTCTAGAAAAGTCATGGCTCACTGATCTCTTTAGGAACATACCTTATTCTTTCTCAGCAGATCCTTTGGCTCTGGCCCTTGAAGTTGTTTGAAATTCTCTGGCACCTCGGGAGGGAGGCTTTATAGTGTGATATTTGTTCACTCCTCATTGCCAGTCTGACAAGTGAACAGCAGTTCACCAGAGTTCAAACATCTGGCAAACAGCTCGCTGCAGCTCTAAGCTGTCACACATTAATAAAGACCAATTGTTCAGTCAAGAACATGTAGAGAAGTTTAAAGGAAAAGAAGAGCCAAGGGGAAATGTGCTAATTAAAAGTATCTATATAGAGATGTAGTGAAAAAAGAATGATTAATTCAGATTTCTTAAAGGTAAATCTATGTTGCAGAATCAGACATGAACTTTGTTTAGCCTAATTGAAGAGGAGCACAGACTGCCACCCTGACTCCCATTGAATAACATCTTATTCACTCGATAGTTCCATGGAATCTCGTTGGAATCCGAGATGTAATTATGTGGCTGATGTTAAGGGAAGGTGGAAACACACATTTTCATACCTATTCTTCCTCTGATTTTAAAATATACTGTTCTGTTTCTGAAAGAGGACAGAAATATATCAATCCTCTTTGTTCATGTCTTCAAAGACTTTGATGCTTATTATGTCAATACACTATACCTTATATATTACACAGTGTAAGTTTTAAAATATGCCTTAAAGAGAGGTATGTAGACAATTAATTTTCTATTTCAAGAGATCTGACATTTGCTCCATCCCCTTCTAAATGTCATTTTCTCTTCTATTTCAAATCCATGGCTTTTGTATTACATTACAGCATTAATTTTTAAAGAAAATTCCATATTTTTTTAGAAACAGGCACAATATTTTAGTTTTTAATCTCATGTCTCTGACCACTTCTCTTCCTAACAGCTTACAAAAGATGAAAAATGTGGAAAAGATTCTTATGCCTTTGCTTTAAAAAGGGTTAATTCAGAAAACTATTTACATCCAGAATAATCTTGTAAAATATGCTGCTGTCTTTGGAATGATACCAGACACAACACACACAAGAATTGCCTTGAATCTTGCCCTGCAAGAGTGAGAGATGAAGGTGGCTCACACCCTGGGTGTGTTTGGACAGGAGTCAAGAATGGGGGAAGAGATTGTTCTTCATACTGTTGCTATGAGAAGCAGGGAACCCTAATTCTGACCAACCGCCATGTCCCAAGATATTTCTTTTCAGTGGCAGCTGCTGCAGCAATCTGGCAAGGACCATTGAGACCAGAGTAATTTCACAGTATATTGGTCTGAGTGCCTACTGTTCTGTACCTAGAGCTAGCCCTGGTGTTAAGAAACTAGAAACAACTCTTATGCCTGAATAGACAGAGGGTTTAATGTGAAAAGGTAACGTCTTCTGCAGACCAGAAACGGGCAGGAGGTCTCTAAAACTTTGGATCATGATCTGAAACCATGGTTTATAGCAACTGTTCAGAATGATGATTTTTTGACAGGTAATGTTCTGCTTGCAAAGTTTTGTTGGAAACAAGCTGCTCAACTCACAAAGACCAACACAGGTCAGTGCAACCGCCGAATAGAGGCTAAAGACTAGAAAGACATGGAATGCAATGAGTGACTTAGAGATTTCTTTGGTGGCAAAATATGGAAATTTATATTGCTAGTGCAAGTGCTGAGAATACAGATGGGCACTTCAACAAGCTCCTATCATAGCATTATTTTTTAAATAAACATTTTAAAATAAGCATGCAGAATAAGGTTTTAAATATTTCTATCTATGTGATTTTATTTTTCTCTATGTCATTGATCTGAGATGTCACTCTGCCTGACGAGTGATTTTTTAAATCCTTGTCCATATTTCTTTAGGTTCTGTTAGTCATTAACCCTCATAGCTGATACCTTCTAAGATGTTTTCATCTTTGTTACATTTTTAAGGTTGAGGAAGTTTGGAGATGTCACAGTGCTGAGAGCTATGCAGGGTATGCATGGTGGTTCACGTTTTCATTTGCCTGGGCTCACAGTTCTAGAGCTATGAAGGACACCGGGAGCTCTGTTTTGTCTAGAGGTCAGTGTGGAAAGCTGTATAAGTAGGACAGAGCACTGACACTGCAGGGTGCACTGTAGTGTAGTTGCTAGTCCAGCTTCTCCTCTTGAATTCCAGTTATGAGATGTTCTGAATTGGACTAGTCTTTTGGCTGGCACTGGCATGGACCACATGATTATTGTTCATCTTCACAGCAGAAGGGTGCGTTTGCCTCCTGAGAGAAGTTCCCTGACAAGGTAGGAAGACTGGGCTGCTCCAGCCCTTTTTAGATGTGGTTCTGTAAAGCATGACACAATGTCATCAGTTCCTCCAAAACTTGGAGATACGATGGGGTTAGTCAGAGGAGGCCCAGACACTGCTGCAGGCAGCTGCCAGACAGAAGCTCTTGTCCTGGCAAGTCTGGGTCCTGCTGTGCAGAAAATGCAGCACAAGAGGCAGGTAAACAGATGAAGTTTTTGCAACTGCAAAGAGTAGAGGATCAAGGTGATAATAGTGGGAAAATGACCTCTCATCACTAATACCCATGAATTTAGAGGCCTTAAAAACAACATACCTTTTTGTGATGAGGCCCAACATTCTGGGCAGCCACGTGTTTTACGGAAATCTACCTGCCAATAAGCTCGCACAGCCAATACTAAACAGGAGTGACTTTTTGCAAAGTATTTCTCATTATTTGCCTTGTGGTAATTAATCCATCTTTCCAGCGCTGCAGCTGATCCTCTGTGTCTGCTCAACAGATCTTTGCTGAATTGCTGGTTAAAGATGAAGTGCTTAGCCATGGAAAGACACAAACAGCTCTCCTTGGAGAGGCTTTCTGTCAGCCCTCGCATTGCTGACCTCATATAAGATAGTGCATGTGGTGTCTTCACCATGAGCTTTTGAAGGAATTTGAGATGCATTGTAGAGGGACTGTGGATGGAGGCACAGCTGTTCCAGGCCTGTTGGAAAACAGGAGTTGCATGTTTCTGGTGGGCAGGGTCCAGCACCTCTGCTGCTTCTGGGTGTGTACTCCTGAGTCATTGCTAGAACGGTTCTGTGGCAAGGTGATGAGGTGAGTAGCTGATCAGGTTGTCCCTATGGCCATCACTGGAAGACTATTGCTGGACAGTATAGGTACAACCTTGTGTCTCTGTCTACTAAATGGAAACAGCATAAAATATATTAGAGGAAAGGCTAAATATATCAAATACTCTTGCAAACTCTACTGTGACTGTACATGCTATGTTTGTTCAGACGCTTCACAAAAATTTGCTACAGATCAGCCCAGATGTTTATTACAGTGCCAGAGGTAAACTTTCCTGGGAAGAACCACATTATCACAACAACGTAGGTTAGTGCTTCTTTTTCACTGCAAAAGAGCAATATTCTTTTATAATAGTACCTAGATATGAAATATCATTTTACAAGGAGAACTGGAATTAAAACAAGTTGCAATTTATTGTGAAACACATCAGATGTATTTGAGTAATCTATTTCTCCTCATTTAACAAAAGGTGTGCATGAAATCAATTTTAGTATGGAAATCTGACCAAAAATGGCAAGAAAGTATTGAAGTCTTAAAAAAGCGTATTGGTAAGAGATCTGTGGCAGAATTTTCTTGTCTCCAAGATTTTTCTGTAGTAACTGTGCAAGTATCAGAAACATTCTCTGCTAAGTTGTAATTCATCATGGTTTTAAGGGGTTATTTTCCTCCTTGGTATTCTTGAGTTTTTGTGGAGTCTCACTACATATCATGTTTGTTTACAGTGTCCATCATCACAAGTGATGGCAAAACAGCCTTCCAACACATGATTCACAGTGTTATTGCTGTTAAAATAATGTCTTCTCAACTTCTGATGAGCTGATATTCTTCAGTGCATCTAAAGAAAAGTATATGAGCAAAATATTGAGTGCAGTGTAAAAGAATACTGCGGGTGAGAGTTACTAAATAACAGCAATGTTTTGAAATCTTGAAAGCCCACTTCTTTCTGTAGCAATACTATTATTTTTTCTACAATATTTATAAGGTGATTATGTTCAAGTATCCCAAAAATTCTTTATTATGCTGTGTATATAGCAATGCTTAATCTACAGCTTTTGGAGTGTCAGAAAGTATATTTAACAAAGTAGAAATGCAAGTTAGTATTTAAGATGTAAAATAACTATAATAAAAACTGGGAAAAGAAAGCTTGTGAAAAGATGAAAATTACTATCTAGTATAAATAAGTGAGCTGACAGAGCAACCTCTAAAAAATCAGTACTATGGAGGCAGCCTCATCCTTTTATTATGGAGTTACTCCTATTGCCATTCTTCAGACTTAATTTTGCCATTTGCTTTAAGGTTCTGTTATCCATCATGAATTATTTTAATGCAGGAGTTCGCACTATAAATCTAGGAAATAAAAAAACCTAAAAAATGTGGCCTGTTCCATATTGTATACTTGGCTTTAACTTGAAATATATAAGTGAAACATGGGAAGCTGTTACTAACCAGTAATAAATTTAAAGAATTAAGATAGTTTTAAATAATTCAGGCTTGGCTGAAAGTGTTCTTTCACTGTCACAAAGCTAAAAGGAAAACCAACGCTATGGAACCCCAAAGGATCCAAATTATTTCAAAAGCAGGGTTTAAAACCAAATTTATTTGCAGTTTGGGGAACGGCGACCATTTTCTTCAAAAACCCCATTATGCAACTCTATTTCTCTAATACATCACTATATAGACAAATGTATCTCTATAGATTCAAGATTTCATATACCAAGCCTACTAGTAATTGAAATCAGGAAGTTATACCTTCATCTGGTAAATTGATATAGCACTGGTGATTTCAGTCTGGGACTTTTAGAATATAATAAAAGAATGGAGAATTAAAAGGTTAAAACTTCCACTGCTCTTAGAATTTAAGCTACCTTCACTCTAATTGTTAGTGATTTCCTCTAACAGTATAGCAATATTTATAATTATTGCTCTAAAATACTTGGCTGATCTGTCTCACCTAAGGGAAGCTGACAACAGTTTTTTGTATGTTTCTAAATCAAAAGTATCTAAAAGCACATCAAGTGAAAAAGAAAGTAGAAAATGAAGCAGAGATAAGAGACTCAAAACAATTTCAGACCTACAAACTAATATTATATCCTAGCTCTAGTAAGACTAACCCTGTTGATAAAAAATAAACCAGAAATAGATTGAGAAGGCAAATCCAATATAAAATTTAGGATGACTGTTTTTTAGGAAGTGTGTGTGTGTGTATATAACTCCCCCCTTGCCCACCACAAATACCTCACAAACAGTATCCCATAGAGTTTGACATACTTGCTAAAAAATCAATAATGTTGTTCAAGAGGCACAAATTTATTGTTTATAATTTTCATACAAAATAATTATTTTACACTCTTACTGTTGTTTTAGAGGTTGCTGGCCTTCACTTTTACTTCCCGTCCCTCCCCTGGGCTCACAAAATTTGTTGGTTTTGTTACGTACAGCTGAGCCCCACATTTTTGTCCACATGAACACTCCAATCCTCAGCAGTGGCTGGGTGGGAGGGAACTGCTGCCAGTGGGAGACCTTCCCACAGGTGCCCACAGCAATTCCTCTCCCACACTCCATTTCCATCTGCTCAGTCTCACTCTCACATCTATGTAGGTTTCTGTCCCTCTGGGAGCGTCAGATCATAAATCAAGTGTATATGCCATCCTCTTTTAACTGAGGGTATGAAAAATCCTGACAAGAAACAGGAGGAGAATATTAACTGTCTATTGACTATTACTTTGTGGAAGTGTTTCCTGGCTGCACTCACAAGGCACATCAATCAGATTTTGTACCTATTGTTTTAGTGAATCCTTGTAGGATTCTTCCCTTAAATGAAATCTTTGTGAATCTTTATTCTTGAGAAGGTGAGATGGCACCCAGCTCTCACAAGGAGTAAATGCCAGAGGGGTTAGTGCTTGCATCACTACCAGGGAAAGAAGTGTAGGTTCTAAACTGTGTCTCTGTTCTTACTTCACCTGGATGGGTCAGTGTCCACTGGTGTACTCTATCATGTCTTAATAAAAGGGATTTTAAATACCTAATGGTCAGCTAGTGCAATAAAAATAGCACAAGATGAAAATGTTTTTCTCTTATAGAGTGGAAACCACATATTTTAAACTAATTGTCCAACACCACAAATATAAGCCATTAGGGGGACCCCCTGTGATACAAAAGCAGTTATAAACAGATATGCTGCAGCTTTTTTGTATTACTTTCAATAACCAGAGCAGTATATCTTACATTTTTAATCAGTTTTCCATTTTACAGCCTTATTTTTGGAAGACGAACTGGAGTTCTGCATAGTCACCACTCCTGTGCTGTTGAATGACCTCTCGGATTTTCTCTGCTGTAACAAAAATCATAAGTACTAAATGTGTCATACTTACTACTGATTGATATGTAGCTGTTAAGCATGTTTTATATAGCTGAAAATCTTGTCATCAGTTTAAAATGTAAGTAGGCAAAGGAAAAAACTCCCCTTGCCTGAGCAGCATGTGTTGTTCAGAGTTGCTCTGAGCCAAGTGCTCTCTAGGTATGCTCTGGCTCCTCAGCTCATAGTTCTGTGGTGTGCTCAGCCCAGCAAAGGCTCTCAGTGATACAGCAGGGCCAGGAATGGGCAAGGTTGAAGGATAAATTCCATATATGCTGGGAAAAGGGAACTCAGACCTAAGAAACTTGCACTTCATAGAAGGCTGGTGGGGCAACCTCAGCAGAGTCTAGCCCAGATTGGGGGGGAAGAGGTCTCTGAATTACACACACATTGCTGCTTCCCAATGGCTGCTTTCTTTCCACCTAGATGGTGAAAACGTCATATCATGTACTTGCTATCCTGGTCCTCATTGACCCTAGGTCTCTATACCTTTCTGCAGGGCATATGAGGCATTTAAAAAATTGTCAGCTATAGTTATATGGTTAAATTATGATTTGGATACTTGGGTTTCGTTGGTGGGTTAAATTTTCTCTGTAGTTTCTTCTGAATATTCTGGGCTAAACCTGTTTACCCACTTCATTAGCTCAATTCAAAAATGGAAATTCACTGAAATCACTAATTTCAGCATGGAATCCCACTGATTTGATGGACATGGCTTATCACTTTCCACCTATTCTTTCTGTTTTGATCTGTCATTTAAAGTATTAATGGGCTGCTAAAAATCATGGTGCCTTCCTAACTTTATCAATACATCAAGTTTTATTGGGCATTCCTACTTCAATTCACTAACAGAGAAAGACATCAAATATTGCACATATGCTTTTAGTAGCATTTGAACCCAAGAGGCTAAAAAAGAAGAAATAAATCTGGTTGCTAAAAGACACAAGATATTCAGTAGCCAGTGGGGCTCATGAAGGGGAAGAACTAAGTCAAAGTTTTTCTATCTGCAAGGATGTGGTGCTGCTTTTCCAATATCAGCAAGATGAAAAACTAACTTTGATAAGAAAAATACCCATAATTAAGCATTAGATAAAGCCTTCTTGTAGTATATTTTCAAGACGTGATCTACTACAGAGCTCTCTGAAAAGCTCCACATTCACTTTCAGTGTTGAGATTTTTTGGAAGTAGGTATTTTAAATAAATTTCTAATTAAATATCAGTGTGTTCATTCACAACATGCTCAACTGTTTTCCAGCAAGTATGAGAAGACACTAACAGACTTGGCCTATATGGCATCACAACATTGATGAAGGAAGACTTGAGATATATTTACTGGCTACAACTGCACTGTTGGGAACACTGTAGTAGGGAAGGCCCTGTCTAAGCTAGATGATGATAGTGATACAGCAATAAAGATTGTAAAAGTGGCTATGATGAACATCTGGTTTGAGAAAGCTTCTGACCATCAGAATGATAAGGTTTCCAAACAGAGCAGCAAACATCTGAACTGTTTCTAAGGTGGAGCATGATAAGCTCAAGGCTCTCTGAGAGCTTTATCCAGCCAGGGGCTATCAACCATCAGTACCCACAGTAACTGTCCACTACTGGCTACAAGGGACTGGAGAAGGTATTCCCAGAAACCGAAGAAACCAGCTATAAGAGCTCCTTGGGAGCCAATAGGAGGAGAATGCTTCCTCTTTCCCAAAATAGGGCTGATTTGTATAATCCACCAGGAACTGAATGAATCTGTGTGGTAGATTGCTAAAAGTGTCACCAAATACCTTATTAAAGTAATCCGTAGAACCTGAAGGACAGCTTCAGTACTCTATTTCATCTCACTGACTTCCTCCAAATAAACAGATGCATGTAGCATCCACAGCCTGGAACTGTATGCCTCCAATGGCAAAATATACCCCCTATGGATACTTTCAGTGACTTCTGACACTGTGGGAGAGCTGGATGTGGAGGGAGGGAATGAAAACACCCTTGTACAACAGGATGAGATATGAGATATGAGAATGCCCGTAGGACATCAGTTTCTGAAATGTAAGGAGGGCAGGAGAAAGTTGGGAAAAGGCAATGTGTTTTCTCCGGACCCCAAGGGGAATCACTTTGGTCACTCCACTCCTTTTTCAGACTGTATGACCTTAGTATGACAAAGATACTGGCAATAGGGGTAATGGTGATTAGGCACCAGAGGTATCCCTTCCAGTCCAACATTCTTAGGAGCAGTCTTCTCCTCTCAAGTCTCAGAGGTCTTTGGACATATTCACAATGATCCTGGGTCTTTGAGAATATTTCTAAAGGCTTCAGTAGTGGTCAAGCTAGTGAGATTTGCCATAGAAAGTCAACCAGCACTCCAGAACCGAACATCTTCCTCCTTAAGTAACCCCTAAATGCAAGGACTTTGAGAGGATGATTTCATGTGACGGTGGTTGCATTGTACACCTGTTTTACACATGCAGACATGAATGTGCAATGTATTAGGTAATAAAAAAATCTGCCTTTTGTGTGTACCTGTTTAGACAACTAGATTTTATTGCTTATTTATGTAAATTCTTCTGTTCTCTCTTGTCTCCAAAGAGGAGCACGCTTGGATAGCTTATTATAATTATAAACAGAGACTTCACTGAAAGAAAATGGACCAAGTAAGGTCCTCAAAACACATTGATGGCTACTTTTTTCATTGCAAATCCATTTTTTCACTTCTTTTGAAATCATCTAACCCCTGCCAGAAGCAGCGAAAGGAGTGACATGAAAGTGCGAGATGCTGATGCACTGCCAATGGATAGTTTTTTCTTTGTATTGCTGTGCTGGCATGGGCTCTGCAGGTACATAAATACAATGTTCCAACCCATTTCACCCTCCAAGCTGGAGTGAGGTATGTTCATTTTCACTCTCTGCACTCATTACCCATTCTTAGAGAGTCAGAGCTGATGTTGCTGTGCAAACTTGAACTTCTTTTATGAGCTTAGCTGGAACACTGCTTGATATCTGTCTTCACTGCAGATTTTTTAACCTTGGCTTGAAAAACCAGAAACTCTTTTCTGGCTGCACAGATTATTACCTCACTTTAGGTAAAGTCTCAAATACGCCAAAGAATCTCACATAGGTTCTTACAGTATACTTTTTCAACTTTTTTTTTTTTTTTTTTTTTAATACAGTACTTGGTACATCCTTTTAATTCTGCACATTGGCTAGTGGTTGATTAATCTTTTACACAGTGTAGTGGCCAGTCTGTCTTTGATTCTATTTCTCCTTTTATTTATTCATTCTACTGCCGGAGAACCATGAGAATGAGATGAAAGTATTTGCTCCATTTAGATCCTCAAAACAGACTGTTGTCAAGTGAAAAATGTAGAGAACAAATACAACAACAACAATTATAAATTATGGACCAAATGAGCAGTTTGTTTTGCTGCACTGAATCATGATTGTTTGTTGGAATATCTAGTAGGGTGTTTTGGAAGATGGCAATATCATTACCCTCTTGCTTTCACCCTTTAAAAAAGAAATTAAAAGCAAAACATGATCTCAGCTCTCCTGAGTGGAGCAGAAAACCCAAGATCTAAATTTTTTTTAGGGCCTCCTACACTGATAGTTGATCTAAAGAAAATCTCAACTTTAAACCAATTTACATTTGATAAGTGAACCTAACTTTAAGTGAATATTTTGACAAACTCTTCTTCATCTATATTTTGAATATCTGATTTTTTTTAGAAGAAATAGATGTGATGGGTACCAACATACTATGTGGTCATTATAGGAAGTGGATGCTTTGAACACATGAGTAAATTTGTTCTTCTTTGGCTTCCTTTCTCACACTCATTTTACATATGTAAAAAGGAAGTGCAGAAAGATTAAAGGCATTTCTTGAGCTCACATAGGAGATTGGTGGTAGAAATGGCTCTGATTTTCTACGTCCCAGTTCAGTGTTTTAAGTGAATGACCAATCTTTCTGTTTTCATCCAGTGAGACATTTCGAAATGATTTTAAAAACTTGTGGTAAAATTTTAAATTGCATTTGTACCACCATCTTCAAAGATTTTGTTTTTGTTAAGTATTTTGCGATGTGTTTGTTCCAAAGCTCAAAACAGCTTATCACTTTACTGCAGCCTGGCCAGTACTACCTTCGCAGAGCAGACACTGCTTGCAGTTAGTAGGAAGTGAGGAGTCTCTGCTGTCTTCCTGGTGTAGATATATGAGTTGTCTATCTCTGTTTTGAGTGGCATTTTTAAAGTGGAAGCTACATTTTGGAAAAATTTAATATTGACCTTTTAGTTCTTACAGGTGTTTCAAACTAAATAATCTCCAAAAGTTATTATTAAAGTTATTGAGTACCCTTTTCATTGACTTTTAAAGCTTATAAATATATTTTATTGCTAATTATTTTTTTCTAGTTCATGTATTGTTCAGTTTGGTGTAGAGCTTTGGGCCGCATACTTAATGAAACAAAAAAATTAATTTCCCTGTTTTAATAAATAAGACAGGTCCTCTTGTCAGTCTTTTACGTGACTAGTTAATAAATGATCTGTGCCATTTGTGTCAATTGAGAGAAGAGACAGGGATAATGGAGAAATTCTTGAAAAGAACATTTCAGATATGTCATGGCAAAAGGCAAGCATTGCACAAATATTTACAGAGAAAATATAAAGAGGTGACAGAAATAACCTAAAGAAAGTGCTGGAAACTCTTATATTCTACTGTTGATGCTGGTACATTGTGTCAAAATAAGATATGGGAAAGTTTTCAAGACTCATGAGAGCATTTCAGCCGAAAAGTTTATTGAGTTAGTCTGTCAGTCACGTAACCCAGCTAACTTCCAGGAGCAATCTTCTACTTCTATATCTGCTAAAAAGAAATTGTAACAGTCTTTCCATCTTCATTTCTGCCATTGTGAGGGTGCTCATTCCTTTGTTTTGAGGTAGGTTGATCCTGCCTAGAAGCCAAACACCAACCCAGCCTCTCACTCATTCTCATCTCCCTCCCACAGGATGGGAGAGAACATATAAGGAAGGTGAGAAAGCTTGTGGATAGAGATGATGATGATTAAATAGGGAAAGCAAAAGCTGACCACACAAGCAAAGCAAAAAGATGAATTCATTCACTGCTTGCTGCTGGCAGTGGGTAGACAAATGCTTTAACTGTGAACATCTCCCCTCCCTTCAGCCTCTTTTCCCTGTGGTTTTCTTGGTAAGCATGACATTCTATGATGTGGAATATTCCTTTGGTCGATTTGGGTCAGCTCACACCTGTGGTCTTTCCTCAGCCTGCTTGCTGTGAGGAGAGGGTGGGAAGGGCAAAGGCCTCAGTGTGGTGCAAATGCTGTTCAGCAACAGCCAAAACATGGGGGTGTTATCCGCACACCTTTAAAACCAGACACAAAGCACAACACCATGCAGGCTGCTGTGAAGAAAGTCAACTCCACCCCAGCCAGAAGGAGGACATGTTTTTTACACACCTGTATGCTAATTGCTTTTCTGATTATTTTCCATAATACCTTGTTCTTCAGAATCTCAGTATTAAATTGGCCACTTGACTTTATTAGTCTTCAATATATTATATGGATCATCACATGGATCAGACTTCAATAATTTGAATTCTGAGGATATTCAGTATCACTGGCAAAATACTAATAATCTAGTACAATTATTTCCAGTGTACCAAGGTTAAAACCACTCTTCCTTGAATATCATTATTACTTGATAAATTGCATACTTTCTTTGTGAACAATATTAAATAAATGGCCCTCAAATTTGGAACTGAAGGACTGTTCACATTATGCATAATGCCCTATGAAATACTAATTGATGGCTTTGTTTAGTGTCTCTATGGAATAATTGCTTGTTTAGTGTGACACTTTCACTGAAAAAGTGCTTATTCTTTGCATTTTTTCTTTGCAAAATACTTTTTCTTTCATTGTAATGTTTTCAGAAAGATTTCTGGTTTGGAGTAATTGGACCATGATCTATGGTACTGCTTAATTACTGAAACATGAGCTGTATATCTACTGTTTCTATTTTTTGGGTTGCCTGTAGGCAGCTTTTATACCTTGTCCTTTAAGATATTTCATGCCTGTATTTTCTGCTGTAAGTTTTGTCATGCTCTGTTCAATAACTGGCTCATCAAACAACTGCTGAACCACGTCACTTAGAAACTAATATTTCCAGGTTTGAAGGAAGACAGAATAATGCCAGGGATCATAAGAAAAAACTGTCTTCCAATTTTTTTACTATCATAAAGAATTGTAAGAGAATTATTTCTGGTTGCAAGTAGTCATCCCTGAACTTAATTAGTGCTAATGGACATTGAAAAATTTGCAAAATGTGGATTGATTTGGGCACCTGTGGAGATTTGGTTGTTGAACAATTTGTGTTCTGCTGGAATCCCTTTTGATACGCCCACATTCATCAGATGTGACTTTCCCTTGCTAAATCTCAATCCTTTCTATGTAAACCTGCAGGAATGCCAAACTTCTGAAGTAAAAGGGTGGTGTACTCTGCCTGCTCCGAGATACCACCAAGACATCCTGCTGCGATGCAGAAGAGGCACATAGCCAGTCAGTATCTGGAAAATGCTTGTTGGTATCATAGCACAGATCTAGCATCACTGAGCTGAATTAATTGTGTTCTGAAGGAACAACATGAAAGTAGCCTGGAATAGGAATCTGAGAATGAATTTGGCTGTAAGACACTACCTGGATAGTTTCTGGTAAACATGGTATACCTGATAGCTCTTAGACCCACGTGCAGGCCACCAGGACTGCAGGATAACTAACTAGTAGACTGTGTTACAACTATATTTTTGTATTGAGGAAACAGCATGCTAAAAGTTCTATAAGTACATTTTTATTTAATAGTATTTTTTAAAAATACTGTTATGAAATGAGGGACTTAGTGGGTTCACTTTGCCTAAAGCTAAAACTCCTTCCTTTTCAGGAGTGCAAAAAAAGTTGTGTGGAATTATGTCCTCAGTGAGCTGATTATAATGTAGATCATTAAATCCCCAAGGAATGCAGATCAACAATTGTTTGTCAAACGTATTTAGAAATTTTCCAAAAATGTATTTTTGCTTTTCCTAAGGAAAAATAAGAAAATAAGAAAAAACAAATATTGTAACCCAGATTTAGTCGAAACCTTATTTATGAATGGCAAGGTGGCAGTTTGGCTTTGCATAGTACTTAAATCAGAAACCTGATTGCTATGTTTCTTTCTCTTTACTTATTTCTATTGGACCCAACAAAAAACTTTCCAGCAGTGATATCATCTCTACTAACTGGAAAGTATTCTGACAATTCATTTCCACTTTACTTACACATATTGACAGAACAAAGAAAAACAGATGCAAATGCATTTATTGACACACAAGACACAAAATGGTAAAGAATTCCCTGTAATCCCTCAGAGGTTTAATTCTGAAGTAAATAGTGGGTATATTTTTATTCCAGTGATTTGTATAAGACTCCATTTTGTTTCTCTGTAGAGAAATATATTTTGATTACTTTGGTGAGTTTTATATTAGGTAAATGAAAAAGCATCAATGAATAAATGATAACAGTAAGGGAAATACAGATGATTTGGGGGAGAATCCTTTAATTCATGGATCTTACATCTTAATCAAGTGTGCTCCCTTATCTGTATTACAGTATGAAAACAATCATAATTATTTCACATGCCAGCAACGAAGAAAAAATATATTTTTTTTCACCAACCTTGGAATACGGAAGGATGTTTTCAAATTTTAGAAAAGGAAGGTCTAAAAAGCATGTTCCCAAAGAAGGCTAAAAGAAAGACATTTGCTAGTAAGCAAACAACCCTGTATTTTAGCCACATTGTCTGAACATCACAGGCAAAAAGGCCAAAAAGTAAATGACTGAAGACATCTTTTCTTCTTCTTTATATGACATCATGCTCTTTAACTAGAATACAAATTTTGAACCTAGTATGCTAGCATGCTGAAAACAAGATGAATCTTTCCATAGGATGCCAAGGAGCTTGGAAACAATATTTTGGGAACACACATAGCTTAAGACATCTTTATGAAGAGAGTTTCCCATGAGACAAACGAAACCCCAGAAAACCAACTTAATATTCCAGCCACAAAGTATAGTTTAACAATGGCTTTAATTTCCGACAAAACAAGAGAGACAGCGTAGATATTCTTTTATGCATGGTCCTGAAATTTAGGCTCATCTAAAACCTGAAAGTATTTATAGGAAATTAAACCTTAACATGAGATTTTGTGTCAATGTTTTTGTGCATGAAATATCAGACTTCCATTCTGTTCCGTGGCAGGCTGTTGCTGATGCAATGCAATGCAATTACCCGTCCAGAAGCATGAATGTGAAATGGGTCTGCCCCATGAACAATCTTTTTGAGTTCTCCAGATCTAACAGAATGACACATTCTTCTTCTTCTTCTTCATTAAAGCTGTTAATTAAGGAATTACCCTAATCCCAATGCCAATTCACCTTAGCAGACAAGTACCATTTAGATGTCTAAAAAAAATTAATTCTTTTGAATGCTTTTACTGTGAAGGCATTTCTTTTTTTCTTGTTCAGAACTGCTAAAACTTTCTACTTGTATTATTAACCAGCAGTTAGTAGTCTGTGCTTGAAGCTGTAGCGTTATTTTTTAAATACTATTATTAATCTTTTTCTTATTATTTCAAAGCTTTTCTTTGCCCATAATTTCTTTACCCATACATTAAACTTGGAAAAAATTTTGTCTGGCAAATGCCAGACTTGTGCAGACACCATGAAAGTATACATTGAAGCTAAGTACTTTGGCTTTCTTGCATGCAGGTGCTTAGCCCTGGGAAGCACTAAAGAGTGAAAAACCCTTGAAACCAGGACAGAGTCAGATGGAAGTGCAAAATATGGGAGTATCTGAAACTTTATAAATAGCTCCATCACGACTTTGCTTAAACAAATGGGGGAGTCAACTCTCTAAGAACTGGATGCTCGATGGGAGACTATGTGACAGTGTTTGTTCTTGGCTTCAGGGGAAAAGCAAATCACAGACCTTTCTGAAAAAGTCTTAAAAGATTCTCAACATTTCTGTGTTACTTGTACTCTCATCTCTCTGGATCAAGTTCTTTAGGGCTTTAAAGGTTCAGGAACATTCACCATTGTCCCAGTGAATTTGGTGTTGTGGCTCTATAATGAGTTAGGGACCAGCTCAGCTCCCATCTGAGTCATCGGGAAAAGTCTCATTGCCTTGGTAGCATGTTAATCAAGCTCTGAATGCTCAGAGAATTGGAACAGAACAGACTTGAACAGACTATTTTTTTTTAATAATGTGACATTTTTGTACCAAGAGGAATAAAAAGACCACATCACAAAGATCAGAAACAGATTACATTTTAGGACAAAGAGATAAAATATGTAAGATGGACAAACAGCAATAATCCCAACTACTTTTCAGCCTGGAAAAAGGCTATGACATGTGGCATTCTCTTGAAGTATACACATTCTTAATGGCTTGTAAAATGCCATTAGAAATTACTATTTCCAGCCTTAGAAACTCCATCATCTAAAGAGGATTTTGAGATTATAGTTTTAAGACAACTAGAAGAATGGGTTAAGTCTCAGCCAGTTCCTGTTTTCATTACCATCCTTGTCTCAAATCAAGATTAAAGTTGTGCCATTTGCCATTTCTATTAAGCCCTTAATCTGAAAAGTGAGTGTCAGTTTACTCATGTCAGGTTAATATCTCAGGAAGTGGCTGTGCTACTGACCTCTCATTTCCTTGTTCTTTCTCTCATAAATTTAAATGTTTCTCCACTTTCTGCTTCCACCCACGTACCTAGTTAGATATTTTAGCAATGTAGTGCCTCTACCAATATTCAGTGTTCTGTGATTCTTTGCATGGCTTATAAATATTATTTATTCCTGTTTGCTAGTTCTACACAGCACTTGAGTGGTACATATGAGAATGACTGCACAATGACCCACACATAGGATTACCCCTGAAAGCAGGACTTTCACGAGGGTGCAGTTGATCACACTGTTGCCATCAAATGTCTTACTGAGTCCCAGGGCAGTGTGGCAATGTGATATCCTGTACTCTTCCAAAGCTGACTTCTGCATACACCAAATCTGCCACTGATAATGGAAGGTAAGCAAAGGAAAACTTACTTCATTACATATCCTGGAATAGATAAAAGTGCTTTCCTTCCATTGACACAGGTTGAAAGGCTTCCCTTTATATATTAGAGATGAGGCTTCAATTTTTTACCTGAAGGATTCTTTCTCTGCCTTTTCTTTTCCAGAAGAATCTGAGTTATCTTAGATAAGAACACAGAAATAATAAGAGCACCAGCAACACCTGATTTTGCCTGTTACTAAAGAAAGCAAAACAGTGGTGATGTCTGCTTTTCATTTGGGGAAATAAACAGGAGCTCAACTAGGATTGAGGTGAACCTATGGCTACCGAGTGTTTGCAAGTGCACGCAGTAATCCTTTGTGCTTGCTTGTCTGAAAACTGACCTTCCAAATGCATCAGTGGCTGTAATGAATTAAATCTGCTATCTGCCTTTATTTACATCACCTACCTAAAGAATGCAGGGCAACTAAGTCAAGAAATATCAGGCACAGGGGAGACCTACTTGTATTTTCCCATGTTTGACAGTCTAAAAGATCTTGAGCTCATCCTCACTTCTTTGCATTATTGCTCAAGGACCACTGACAACTTATTGTTTAGTTGCATTCTTGTCTAAATGGGAGGATGTAGGGAGAAGAAAAAGAAGGAAAACAATGTAAAAATCAAAATGGTGGACTTGAACTATAGGTCCCCCTGACAGAGCGAAAACAAAAGCAAAAAGCTTTTTCATTAGTTATGAGTATCCACACTCACACAAGGGAATTAAATACATGTAAGTACGTCACTATAACACTTTCTCTCTAAGAAGAGAAATAAAACTGAATTTATGAAAAACACCGCAAGTGTGCTATTAATATCCTCAGACATTGTGACTGATACTTGGTGGGCAAGAAATATATGGGCATAAGCAAGTTCTTTAAACACAGGGTTAATTTTTCTAAAAGCTAGATAGAACCATAAGAAGCACCATCAAGGACACCAGATGTTTTAATGTGCCTTTAAATGTGACTACTACAATATCATAAGACTGAAAATACTTGGCTATACTGAATCTTAAAGCCACGTGCAAATGACACTTCCTTGAGGCACTCTCTGTTATTAATTTATCTTCAGAGTTGCAGGGATAGTAATTATTCTTCTCATGGATGTTAATCTCTTGTTCTAGTGGAACAGAAATTCTACCTTGTAGACTACTGTGACATGTTCATTCTGAACAAAATCTGTACCACATGCTTCTTTAAGCTTATATACTGCATAAAATGTCTATTCCAGTTGAGCAGAAGTTAATTTTTATCTCCTGCTCCAAAACACAAGTATCCTGAGCTACAGAAGAAAAGTGTGAAAAGATTAGTACTAAATTCTTCTGAGAAAGGTTTATTTCTGGTGTAATACAGGGGTCTGATAAACAAAATCTTGGTTATAACAGCTGCCTTTGAGAAAAGAGAGAGAACCACAGCAAGTCGCTTATATCAAACTCATACTCATGCAGTCTTGTGGTTTTGCACTTGTTTAATAGTACACATTTGGACAACATTTTTTGTCTTTCATAATGCCATGTAAGCTACTAGGAACTGCTTAACTCACTTAAGTCACTGGAAAACTCTGGTGTTGATTCAAGTGATTTTTTCCCAGCTAGACACGGTATACTAACCCATGATTCCTGCAACTGATTCAGCAAAATGCTGTCATCTGCATTGATATAAACTCTGAAAATGTACAGCTGCTGCAGCAAAAAAAGTAATTTTAATTGATGGGCAGAAATGGCAGAAGGTTGAAAACGTTTTTGTTACTCTTGTGAGAGTGAGTGAGGAGCTAGAGAAGTTGCAATATTGTGTGAGTGAATGGGAACTGAAGTCACAGAGGATAGTGAAAGAGTTGAGGCATTAAAAGAACACTCTGCAAGCAAGAATACTGGGAGATGTGCCAGGAAACTGCTATAGACCAAATACCATGAAATGCTAATTATAACCTTGTAATTACAGGAAGTCCCCACCAAGTCAAAGTTACCATTTGTTTTCCCTTAGTAGAGGATTTTATTTATATATTTAGCTCAGCATGTCCGACTGACGTGAAACATGCCTTTCCATAATCATGCACATTGTAATGTTTAAATGAGTTTCAATAGCAAAGCATCAGAGGTTCTTATAGTGAGCTTTGTTCACATGCCAAGTGATACACATTGCGTCAGCCATGCCATTATTAGTTTATGGAAGGAAAAACTGAATGAATCAGTGCGGAACTGGCTGTCTCATCCTGTGTTTTCTTCCTTCTTTTGTTTTTCTTTTTCATTGGTGGTGAGTAAGAGGGAAGCAAATCGAAGAATTGGTCTCAGAAGTCTACCTGCCATCTACTTGGAAAGAAAGATACACTTCCAAAGAATGATCCATGTCACCAGTGACACTTCACTGGTAACACACGTTTTTCCCAAGGAAAGGCCCTTTGTGCCTCCTTGGTTCCACAATGGTTTCTGCTAAGCAGAAACAAGAAAGTGTTTAAGTCTATCTTTTGTAGCTGGCCATGGTGGCCTGACACATTCATCTTCTCCTCCTGTTTTTCATTTTAGCTGTCTGCATGGAATAATAAACCAAATCATCCTTCATTCAAATACCTAAAGTATAGCAAGATGGCTGCTAAGGGAGTTGTATTTTACTACATCTTGAAAGATCACCTCTCTTGTTGATTTTAACTGCTGCAAGAAGAAGGCAGATGAATATGTTGTCACATAACTAGCAAATGATGACTGAAATATAAATACAGTGGGAACTAGGGTTTTACGTATGACAAAGGAAGGCAATGGAAAGCACCACTGTACACAGCAGAGATTTACTTTCACTCAAGTGACTACAACATAGCTGATTAGAAACATTCTTTTTCCTGACAGGCGTTAATCCCGTAGTCCTTATTTACACTAGTGGGATCACTCTTTTGAATATAAGCTGCAAAATCAAGTCTGTAATGATTTCTGCTTCAGGTTTAAGCTCATAGATATGATGGAAAGATGATTTTTTTAATTTGTTTCATGTGATACAAAAATGAACAGACCTTTTTCACACAATGGAGTAGGGTACAATTCATCACGGAACTTCTTTGATAAAATAACTGCTGTTTAACTCCCTTGCACTTTCCTTTTAGGAAAAACCTCTATGATAAAGTACAAGACCAATTTGGAGCCAGAACCAGCTACAAAAACACCAGAGCTGCCATGCTAAAATTTGAATACAGCATTTTTCGTTTGAAATGCTCTAAATTTATTGCATAAAATTTAAACTCTCCTATTTTAAAAACCCTTTAGTGAAATTAGAGTTTGTATTTTTAATCCGAAAACATGTAATTCCAGTCCATATTGAAATTTCCGTAGGTGTCTTTTCATTTCAAAAAGATGCTGTTCTTTTCCTAAAATATTTTTGCCAACATATTTTCACAGCTCTAGCAATGGAAAACTTGTGAGTGCTATTCTGGAACATTTCTGACTGTTTTCCTTAATTCAGAAAATCTGGGGGAGAAAAATACAAAAATAAAGGCAGATATATGTATATGTTTATATATATATATATATATATATATATAAATTACATGCAGCAGATATTTTCTCTGATTATACTGACTTGTCCTTGGTGACTCATCTTTACTGTTCTCTGGAGGGAAATAAGATAAAAATGCAGGAATGGTAATAAGAAGAAGTGTTAGTCCATTGTCTGTTCTTGTTTCCTGCCACTTTTCCAAAGCAGATTCATTTTTTGACTAGACATATCAACTAAAGGAGGACCAGAAAGCATACTGATGTAAAGCTTGGACACCAACATTATTCTTTGGGCCTAGTGACATCATAGTACATCTGTTGTACCTTGTATTATATAGGCCAATAACAGAAAACAAGCCCTGCTCAAAATGATTTTAATATTTTGGTTAAAGATAACATTAAAAAAAAATTACTGACATGATATGCAATATTTGCATGAGGTGAAGCTTTTTGGATTAGAGTAAGTAAGGCTTTTTTGTATATTTTAAAATTTCTGTAATTTTCCAACAATTTAGGTAGAAATTTGCTATCTGCACAGTTCATACACCTAGGACTTTGTTTTTAGCAAAAATTTGAGACCATTTCTTCCTACTCAACAAAGAATAATGAGTAATGTTAAAAAGAAAATCCTTTTAATAGAGGGCAAAATTGTCCATGCCTTGCTTTTCCAAAGTCTGTCTAAGCTTTCCAACTTACTGGCCTGGCAATGCAGCTTGTTTTTTTCACTTTCTTCCACGGGATAAACAAACAAACAAACAAACATAAATCCTCTAAAACGTTGTTTGGCTTGACTTGTTATTAAGTGGAATAATTCTTGAAGTTTCATTCTGCACCCTTTTATCTTGTACATGAGAATCAGCTCTGAAGAGAACAGACTGATCCTGGGTGGGCTATATGAGCCCAGCACCATCTTCTAATCCTTTTGCCTTCAAATGCCTCCCCTTAAATGGTACCAGTCCTGAATGCCTCTGTATAGCAGCATTTAGCAATAAAAATCCATCACATAGTACTTCTATGGACAGAATGTGATTTCACCCAGGAAGAATTATGCTAGCTGTTAATCTGATTTGCTCTCTGGATTTAAAGAAATTTCACATGTATAGAGTAACTCTATCCATTTATAATGCTGCAAAAGAAGAGCAGGCCTTTTTGCTGCTCTCCTCTCTCATTTGACTGTAGGCTCAGCTGCTGAATCCTATAAGTCTGTAAAATGCCACCTGCTTGGTTCTTTACTGCCCACTTGCCAGGAAAAGATTTTGTACAGTATAGGATTTAACTCATAAACTGTCATGAAAAATTCAAAAAGAAAAACAATAGTCTTTACATTTATCTATATAAAACATATAACCTTGTGAAGAGTGATGTAAAGGTTTCATGTATATAATTCTGGGAAGAAACATATTTTAGACATGTTATTGGCATGATGAACATATAATAATCTGCATTACTTTTAAGGAATAATGATAGAAGGAAGGTGTATTTTTGTCAGCCCAAACCAGTGATAAGCCTATTACATGCTGTCTAATTGTTATTGTTCATTAGAAAGGTGGCAGTCCCTATAGGTCTCAGCAGAGATTGCAATGTTGAATAAGCACAAATTAATGGATAGTCCATACCCAAAAAGAGCTTATTACCCAAATTAGTATGGCTTAGAAAGGGAAAAGGAGGATTATCATCATAATTTTAAAGACAAAACAGACTGAGACTGCAAGGGATGAAATAACTTGTCATGTTTTTGCACAGTGTGTATGCCAGAGCCCCACTCATGTTCTGCACGTTCCACTGCACACTGTGCACAAAAACTTTTAAATAAAATAGCAGATGCTGTGGTTGGTTTCATATTTTTATATGTATCTGTGATTTACCAGAGTATGAAAAAATGCAGTGAAATATCAGTGAAGTTTTAATATCTGTTAATGAAATCCCCAATATCTTTTCTTGCTTTGTAGGCTTCTGTCTTAGTTTCTTCTACTCTTAGCCCAACTTTGTGTTTTGGAAAGCTGGAAACAATTTTTATACAAAAATTTAAGAATGGTGCATCCGCATGGGCAAGAAAGTCAGCCAAAGGGACAGGAGACCTGCACAGCTGAGCAAGAAACCCCTGGTTCAGACAAAAGCAGGTGATACAAATGAGATGAAAGAAGGGACAGGTCATTTGGGATGAATATAGGATGTTATTAGAGTATGCAGAAATGCAACAAGGAAGGCCAATGTTCATTTGGAATTAAATCTGGTGAGAGATGAAAAGAATAACGATAAGGGTTTCTTCAAAGAGATCAATGATGAAAGGAAATACGAGGGAAAATGGGGGCCCGATACTGAATGGAACAGGGACCCTGGCAACAGTTTGCAGAGAAGACTGAGATACTGAACACCTTCTTTGCTTCTTCACTGCCATGGCCTGGCCTCAGAAATATGTGACCCAGGAGAACAGGACCAAGACCTTCTCTTGGTTGAGGAGGATTGGGTTAGAGACCATTTAGTCAAACTTGACATCCTCAAGTCCATGGGCCCTGATGGGATGCACCCATGAGTGCTGAGGGAACTGGCAGGTGTTATTGCTAGGCCACTCTCAATCATCTTTGAAAGGCCGTGGTAGTCCAGAGAGGTGCCTGAGGACTGGAAGAAACCAAGTCATTGCAGACTTCAAAAATGGCAAGAAGGAGGGCACAGGAAACTACTGATCAGTCAGCCTCATCTTCATCCCTGGAAAGGTGATGGAATAGCTCATCCTGGAGACGAACTCTATGTGGAAGACAAGAAAGTGATCAGGAGGAGTCAGCATGGACTCATCAAAGGGAAATCATGCTTGACCTATCTGATTGCCTTCTACGAAGAAATAAGTGTCTAGACAGACGAGGAGAAAGCAGTGGATATTGCCTACCTTGACTTCAGAAAGGCTTTTCACACCGTTTCCCATAATATCCTCATAGGCAAGCTCAGGACGTGCAGACTAGAGGCGTGGACAATGAGGTGAACTGAGAACTGGTTGAACAGCAGATCCCCAAGGGTCATAAACAGTGACACAACTCTAGTTGTGGACGAAAGATGAAGGAACAGATGCCTCCCCAGCACCACCACAGGCTGGGAGCCAACCTGATGGAAAGCAGCTCTGTGGAGAAGGACCTGGGGTTCTGGTGGACAACAAGCTGTCTGTGAGCCAGCTGTGGCCTTGTGCCCAAGAAGGCCAGTGGTATCCTGGGGTGTATTAGGATTGGTGATCCTGTCTTTCTACTCAGCCCTGGTGAGACCACATCTGGAGTACTGTGTTCATTTGTGGACTCCTCAGTACAAGAGAGACATGGAGTTCCTGGAGTGGGTCCAACGCAGGATGACAAAGATAATTAGAGGACTGGAGCATCTCTCTTATGAGTTAGGCCTGTCCAGACTCAAGAAGAGAGGACTGAGCAGGGACCTCATCAATGTCAATAAGTATCTGAAGAGAAGATGTTCAGAGGATGGAGCCAGGCTCTTCTCAGTGGTGCCAAACAATAGAACAAGAGGCAGCGGGCAGAAACTGATGCATAGGAAGTTCCACCTGAATATTTGGAAGAGCTTCTTCACTGTGCAGGTGACCAAGAGCTGGAATAGATTGCCAGAGAGGCTGTGCAGTCTGTGTCACGGGAGATACTCAGAAACTGTCTGGACACAATCCTGAGTAATGTGCTGTAAAGGACCTGATTGAGCAAGGAGATTGGACCAGATGACCCATTGTGGTTCCTTCCAACATTATGCATTTTATTATTCTGTGATAATGATTTATCACACCTGCTTTAGTCTCAGTGCTCTACCAGTTCTAGTTACTGGTTCATAACCCCAGCAGGACTTAGAGGATTCATACTACCAATTATCCTGGTCAGAGAAGCAATTTTGCTTATTCTGGAAGACAGAATTGAAGGGAAAGAATTACAGTTTGTGGGAATGGCAGACAGGTAATAAAAGCAGTGGGTTTTAAAAACTGTGTAGAGGAATTACAAGACTCGACATCTGGTATATGAAATATTCTTGTCAGATGTGTATTAAGAGAATAAGTTCATAAGTAGATAGAATGCAGTCAAAAGTTAAGAAAAGGTTTTTGTCTCCGTTGTTTCATGCACATATCTCTGCTTGCTCATATAGTGTGTATTTGCATGCAATAGACACTCAATTTTTTTCTGCACAAGCAAAGCATATGATTGTTTTTACACTGCTAAGTTTAGTACCAGTTGTTTCTGTCCCTAAGCAAGGGGACAGTTTACCTGAGCTGCACTCAGAGTGTGTTTGTGGGACTCTCATGCGGATGCCTGTCTTCTAAAGGAGTAGAGAGCTGAAAACTGGTCAGAGTTCTGCCCACAGTGACCCCATCCTCCTGTGTGCATAATACGGAGGATATCTTTGTACTCTAGAATATCAGGTATACATCAGCAGAAAGGGAGGTTTTTTATAACTCTTTTGCAGTGTCTAAGAACATTTTAAGCAGCAAAAAAGCACCAAATTATGGAGAGAAATCCAGTGCAGAATTTGTAGCAAGATATAGGGGTAACTTTTAGTCAAACAGAGAATTAAACCCATCTTATACATATGTAAACACACGCACAAGTACACAAATACTTTCTTCTTGTTGATTTAGTTTTCTTTCAATGTAACAAACTCCCCCAAAGTCAATGAAGGTAATACCTAAGATCAAAATCCTCTTCCCAAAGATTATAGTATCTCATCTTGAATATTAGGTATATATCACATTCTCGGAGCAGACGGATTCACATCAAATCCTGACTATCACCTTGAAATGAGAACTCTGGCTAGTGGAGAAATGGTTTGCTCAAAATAGTAATTAGTGATTGAAAAAATCCATCTCTGATGATTTTTTTTAATTTTAGTTCTGCTTTTTCCAACATGACTTTCCGGATCTGTAATATCATTTATTCTCAGGATTTCAATAAAACACATGAGGGAATAGACCTATCCATTTATAAGATTTACCAGGGAGAAGAGGGCATGGCTTTGTTTTCCACAGAACAGGCAACCACAAATAAGCTAAGCAGCCACTACGTCACTCTGGCTGACTCTGAACTGATTCAAAGGCTGTCCAGCAGGTAAGGTGGAGGAGGTGATCTATGAATTAGTGATGTGAAACTTATATCTGGGATTACAAACAGATGAATCCACTACCCAAGACGTACACAGGGACATAAATTAACTTGGAAAAAATATCCTGCTTTTTCAGTTAAAGGTGATGTTGCCTATTATTACCATATGCTGAGGCACCATGTCTGTTTTGGAGCTGAAGCATAAAAACCCTTCATAATCCACTATGCTGCTAAATCAAAATGACAAATCTCTGTCAAAGAGACTGAAGTTAATAGATGCTTTTTTTGTGAAGTACATTCAGAGTATTTGTGTTACCTTTCCTCTGGCCTGAGCTGGGGAAGCCAAAGCTGGGAGAAGCACTCTTTGCAGAAGTATTTGCCTGACTTAAATCCAGAAAGACGTGGACTGTCTCTCTAGATCCCATGATGCAGCCCTTTTCTGAGAATAAAGACAGAGAATGCAACTCTTCACTTGCAATACAACTTTAACTTAAAGCTAGAACAATCTAGCATCAAAAATCACAATATAGGGATTCCCTAGATCCAGGTTAGGAAGTTGAGCTAAGCTTTTAGAATGTGTGATGGGAGTTTGATTTGCTTCACTTAAGCACAAAAAATAAAAATGTTTTGGCAGCAGACCATACAAAAGAAGCAAAATGCTAACTAATCATATTTAATGTTAAAATCAATGGCACATTGCTATGAAAGCCAGAAGGAATACAAATGTCTTTTCTTAGCATACACAGTAATAGACTTTGGGGTCAAGAAATGATATATTACTGTAATATCTGCTGCCTTTTAAACTGACACTTGTAATAAATGGCATATATTCCTCTTATAATTTCTTTATTAGTAACACAAATTTCACCATCTGTGATTATCACCATGGAAGGCAGATGAAAAATTCCCCTCTGCCAATGAACATACCAGTTGAGTTACACCAGGGAGGCATGTGACTTGCTGTGCATATAAAGAACTCAGCCATAGTGGTTCCTTTAGTGTAATACAGTAGCAATTATAGGGCTCTTCACTTGACAGGTGGCCTCTAACCTTTCCAGGATGCTTTGAGCAGAGCATCAGATATCACAGATGAGGGAATACATCAAAATTAGGGAATCATTTACTTTTAGCATGTATTTGGCATAGTTCTGAGGGTCGGCAATAGACCTTATCCCACAATCAATTTCCTTTCCATCTTGATTGAAGGAAATATATTACTTAGCTGCAAGCTCTGTTGAATTCCCTACCACGATCTCTACAGATATGTAAATGAACATTAGCTGCAGAATATCAGATTATGGAAATGCCTAAAGAACATTATATCATGAAGAAGAGGAAAAATAGTCTCTTGCTAGCAAGACATTTTCTCTTTGAAGGAAACGCTTGAGTGACATGAAGTTGAGGCTAAAATATAAATTAAATATGAAAAGCTGAGTGATAGGTAATTATTAAAGTGATTTGGATTAGATGGAAAAATTCAAGGCTTGTTTCAACAGACAGCTTGCCTGCCTGCATAAAGAAATATGTGAATTCATTGTCAGGCAGTGACTTTCAGTGAATTGTCACAAAAAGAATTTTAATTTTTACAAACAAAGCATGAATAGAGAGGAACCCAAATGAACATAAAGAATTCATTGCTGTGTCAGTGAGCATCCAGTGGCAGCTCAAAGATGATTCACATGCTATTGCCCAAGGACTCCAGGTGCTTTTATCAGTTGCCTAAATAAGGGTTTCCAGTGGTACCTGAAGTGTGTTGGGCTGTCCTGAGTACCCTTTCCAGGAAGGTGCATGGCTTCTACTCATGTGTCACCAGAATGCTGTAGGCAACTCAGATATACCAAGGCACCTCCAGTGCCTTACTGACACCCTTGGTTGAACTGAACACGGAAGGACACACCTCAAAGGCTAGGAATCTTGATTAGAAGCCACTGAAAGTCCTAATGCTTTATAGAAAATAGCTGCAGATCATTTACTACTTTATCACAACGTGTGCTGGTCATGATGGTTAATGCACTGTAAGGGTAGAAGACCATTCTGGAAGATTTTACTAGGAGGAGATTAGGGGTTTTTTCCTTAAGAAAGCTTTCCTGCCTGGATGTGGCATCTTTTCCAGAGACAGTTTTAGATGTCTTCTCCTCCTGCATTCCAGACAAACTCTCCTTGGTATTAGAAAAAGAGAAGTTCTGGCAGGCATGTTTGAAAACCCCCACAGAGCAGGAGGCAGGGATGATAAAACCCTGAGAAGAACAAGGCGTGTGTCTTTCCCCAGGCCTGGTGTCTGAAACACAGTTGAGGTTAATGTTCCTTAAGTCTATTGTTCTCAACTTTGGAAATAAATTTTCCTACAATCCTTCCACAGCCTGGCATTTTGGTGGTGCCTGCATGCTATCTTACTTCTCATTCACAAACACAAAACATTAGCTAGTTTCAAATATTGTACATTACTTTCTAAAGATAGGTCATTTTTCATTGCTGTGATCCAGTAGCTTAGCCTGGAAAAGACGCCTGTTTCTGCATGTGTGCAAATATCAAAATTATTCTTTCTTCATCCAGATATGGTGTCTTTTTCCCCCAAAACACTAAATTTGTTTTCAACACCACATTTTAGTCAAGATGAATAATCAAAAGAAGGCATAAAAGCTCAAGTAGGGAAAGGTTGACAGAACATATTCAATAAATTTAATTCCATGTTTCTGTATTTGGGTTCGAAATGATAATTACAAATAACTAGAGTATTAACATTAAAAAGGTAGAAGACAGCAACCTCTGTCACTGTCCCAAACTACAAATAAATTCTGATAGATTCTGCTGAGGAGACAAGTCTATGCAAAGACATCTGTGTATTTTAATAGGGATCATGATTCTACAACACACACATGCCTTTGCAGAAATAAATATAAGAAGAATTATTTTCCTATTCCCCATTGGAATCCCATCTGGCACTACTAATCGACCAATTACCTTCAACAGCTAATGAATGAAATGATAAAGAAACTGTGCTGAAGGATTATATTTTCAGTTACTAATCCTGAACAGAATAAATGTCAACTATAGCTTCTGCCTGTGGAAACAAAGAGTTTTCTGGATGAATTTCAGTTTATCAGTTTTCTAACTGTAAGGAAATAGACTTTTAGATTTTAGTGAGCTGTTTGACTTGTCTTCTTGTTTAGACTGTGATCCTATTTTAATTTGCCACTCTCTCTTGTCTCTTAATGAACTTGTCCTTAGTTGTGCAAGTATCTCCATACTGCTAGTATATGCTCTCATAATATTAATTCACTGTGTGAGTACTTTTCTAAATTCAACCTTTTCTAATTTCAAATGCTATGATGCACTCAGGGAATGAACACACATTTGAACACACATGAAGAGACATTCAGGATGCTTACCTCTCAGCTTTCTATAAATTTTAACACACATTTCCTGATCCAATTCCTTTTTGTTTCTCCTATTGTTCTCGATAAACTATGTTCACTTATCATTTAAATCCTGTGATCTCTTCTGTAATGCTCCATAAGGCCTATTAAGTGTCAGTTTTGGCTGTATACTAAGACTGAAAAGGATTCTTACTTAAAATAATTCCTAAAATGTTTGATTTTACATGATACATGAAAAGAACATAGCTACCTTGGAGCAAACATTATGAACAATGTATTATAAAATACTATTTGATCAATGTGAAAACAGTGTAAGAAATTATTTGCTTTTAATTTTGAAAGAAGTACTTAGTTCATAATTTCTCCTAAGTTTTTTGCTTTCGGTTTCTGTGGTGTCTTTTGTAAGGCTGACTTTATTTTTTTATGCATTTGATACATTTGAAAAGAAAGTACTCAGCTTTTCTTTTTTTTACTCTCACTCTTTCAGTTAATCTGATTTAGGCATATGAACAGCCAAAAGCCTGCTCAGTTTAATCCCACAAAATAGCACTAGTTGAATGACACCAGCCTTTAAGTGAGTTTGTGTCAGCCCAGCTTGGATCCTAAGCACTTTAATCAAAGCTCCTCCTTCATTTCAGAGGTCCTGTCAAGTCAGTAACAGGACAGACACTCTGTTGTGTACTCTGTTTTCTGAACATAACTGCACTATTTTTCGTCCATACATTTAACCATTTTGCTTAAATAATTACCACTTTCCTAACCTGGTTTTGTTTGGTTTTGGGAAAATAAGCTCCCTGTGTTAAAGAGTCAGGAATATTCAGTGCTTGAAGCTGTGAGTCATGTTTTGCTTGATGATACTAGTTCATATTTTTGAAAATGTTTTATTTTTTCTCATTTTTCCTATGATGTCCATCAAACAGCTCAGAACTTCTAATTTCCCATACATGGTTCTGAGCTTCCTGGATTCATTATATATTTGGAGGAGGCTATTGATGAAGTCTTTTTACTCCAGCTACAGGAGGCATCGCACCCACAGGCTCTCATCCTGTTGGACTTCAACCACCCTGACATTGGATAGAAAAGCAGCAGAGAAAGGTGCAGTCAATCCAGGAAACTCCTGGAATTCACTGTAAATACCTTCTTCAGCCAGGTAATAGACAGGTCTACCAGAGAGGATGCAATACTTAACCTGACGGTGACCAACGTAACTGAGCTAATCAGTGACATCAACATCGGAGGCAGCCTGGGCTGCAGTGATCTTGCACTTGGAGGAATTCGAAGTCCTGAAGACTAGGGGTCAGGTGAAGACCAAAGTGTTCGTGCAGATGAATAAAGCCTTCTTATAGTTCCATATTTCCAGAAAAATAGAGAGGAAGTAGCAGAGGATTAAAAGCAGGAATTTTAGAGTGAGAAATGCTTCTTGCATTTGTTCTTTGCTGCCATTTCTTTACCAAAAAATTCCAGGTGATGCTGGATTTTATCTCTGAGCTTGGGCCAATATTTCCCTAAATAGATCAGGCAACACTCTGGCAGTTTGCTATTCTTTTGAGCCATCCCATATGCTGTAACCTGAAAAAGACTATTCTCGATTACTTGTCTCATTAAATTTCCTGTGGATGATTGATTCAAACCCTTTTCTGAAGATAGAAGATGAATCCCAGATTTACCACTGTGTCACTGAAATCTGGTTTCAGTTCACAATACTTTCAGATTTTTTCATGGGATTTATTCCAGAAAGGAGATCTGGGAGGATAGTGATGAAGAAAGAGGAAGAGATTCCTTTACCTTCTCCCAAGCAAGTTCTGAATTCTTTGCCATAGAGAGGTAGTTCACTGTAACAGACTTTTCAGAAGAGGGAAAATCATTCTATGTATAGTTTTTCTCTTGAAAACATGCTGTAGAATTAAAATGCACTGTAGAATTTAATTTAACTTTGGAAATTATGTAAAATATAAATGCAGATTATACAGCAAAGAATTTAAGTCTGAGTGGCATAAATGGAGATTAGTGAACAGCACAGCACAACATTTCTTCTTGCAAAGGTTTTTACATCTACCAATTACACTGAATAGCAATAAGACCTGCTTGAATTAAAATATTACTGAAGATTACTGAATTCTTGTCTTATTATACAGTGGCAAATATTAATGGCACATTTGTATGTTGCTCACCTGGCTGAAACTCCCCAGTCACAGCCTGACAAAATCTTTTCTGTTGAAATATCTCATGACTATCCACTAAGCTGTTCAGGAGAAATGACACACAATTGTGTAGTTTATGTCCATCCAGGTCCAGGTACTGCTAGCATGTGAGAAGAGTGGTATTTGAATAATATTTAAAGTCTGTATTCATGACTCTGTATTCATCAGACTTGAATATTGTAAGAAAAGAAGTTTGATTCTGGGTCACATTCAACTTCAAACTGATTGTACTCTTAATGTTTAGTTTGGACATATTTAAAATCTTGTGTGAATATGGTGCAACAAACCAGTGCTGCCAAAACAGACTAAGAATTATAAAACTTGTACTTCCATCTGAAACTACAGTTTACATACAATCCACTTGAAAGCGGAACAGCACTTCAGGAGGATCTTAGCTCTTTTATTTTGTACTAGAGAAATATATGTGTGTATATGTATGATTTCCAGCAACTTCCTACAATATTTGTTTTTCTATTGAGTGGCAATAGAGTGGAAAGGCTTTCACAGCTTTCACAAAGCTTTCAATTAAGCTGATATTAAATGAAAAATTGATATTTAGTGATTGTTGGAGTAGGTAAAATGCATCAGAAATTTCTTTCTAGCCTCAGCTGTTTTTGGTGTTTGTTGGTTACTTATTTCAAAAGAGATGGCAGAACTAAATTGTTTTACTCGGTTCTCCAACTGGGGATATAAATGCATGACATGAGCAGTGTAGAACATCTTGCATTTTCTCTGCTTTGCTGTGGATATAAAAAATCTTCTGTTGTGTCACAAGCTATAAAATTATTTTATTTATTTTGCAGAACCTTTTTTGCAATGGGCACAAAGAGCAGACCATGTGTTAAGAGCTTATATGTACTGCAGAGCTTAGCCTACACATAAGATTTGAAGGTACTGCAAACAGCCTATGGGCACGGAAACAGTAAAATCAAATGCGGTGAAATCCTGCTCTTTCTTCCACTGTTTTTCTGGCTCACCTGCAACACCAAGTCAAAAAGCAAAAGGTTAGAAATGTCAAATACAAATATTTTATGCTATTTTTAATTTTTTTTTTAATTTATGTAGCTGATCTCTTTTCTATCTGAATAGGTGTTTTCTTTCCCTCAATACTTTTGCTTCAAGGAAAAGAAGAATGCCAGTGTACAAAAGTGCTGTTTCCTTTCCATGGTAGAAGTTGAGAGTATTACAGTGATCAAAAGGAAAAAGGTTCTCAAAAGAGATGCCAAAGGATTTGAAATCCAAACTGTGACCAGCTCTGCTAGCAAAGTCTGGCTAGCATTCCATTGCACTGGAAAACTGTGTGCCACGTGCAGGGGGGCATAAGATGAGGCAGAAGGGTTCCAAAACTCTAATGTAGATCTGAATGTCAGCATCTATCAAAGACTGAACAAAAACTGTCAGATTTTTGGCTTAAACTAGAGGTCTAAAGATTTGCTGTTTTGGTCCATCTCTTCTTCAGGGTTTGTTCAATTATAACCTGATTTTATTGGGCTGAGGGTTTTAACTTTACACTGCATCATAAACACCTGAAAAGAGGGAGCTGGAAATTTATGACAGAAGCCCTAAGAGCCCCTTACCTACAGTGACAAAATTGCCACCACCGTAATTTCTATTAAGTGCTACAAAATTACAGTGTAACAGCTCTGAAATTACATGTGACATCTAAATGAATACCAAATCAATTCATTACATTCAGCCATATTACAAAAAGCACTTACTGAATTTGTACTGATTACAACTCTTACAAATTAACACTCACCCAAGTGAACATACTTCCGAGTGTACATATTTTATTTAAAGATCTCAATTCAGTCAAAGGAAGGTAACAGTAAATATAATGCTACCACTTAGCACGGAGTATTATACCTGAGTAAAGTACCCCAATATTTTAAACCACTTCTAAAGTGCTCAATTTTTAGAAAAGACTCTTTTTTCTTCCTTTTTTTTTTTTTTTTCAGATTTTTGAGTAAGCACGTCATGTCATTCTTTCATTCAGTCTCTCAAAAAATGTAGTCTAAAGAGGGAAAAACTGAGAAAGAATACGATAAATGTTCACATTACACAGAATTCTCCTTTTTGAAATCCCATTCCCCATAGTGAAGTCAGATTTTATAGAGATATAAGTCACAAAGAAATAAGAAGCCAGTAATGAGATAGAAGAATATTTGAAAGACAGATGCAAATCCTTACCACCTGCTGAGCAAAAATAGTCTGCAGAGACTGTCCTGAAAACTGAACTGCCACTAACATCTTGTAAGCACTAAATTTGCAGCAGAAGAATGCTGGAATTTTATGTCTGTAAAATGTCAAAGGCCTCTGATTTATCTCTAAGCAGAATGTTTCAGCTACATCTACATAAATATTTTAACAGGAATTTAATTTTAATTGTAGTCACACAATAAATCTCTTTATGGCATGACATCTTGTCCTAAATAAGTTACCTTTTGTGTATGAGCATGAAGACAGTTGCGTTCATTCATCTTTCTGGTGTGACGAATTTGTTTGAATATAAAATATATTGATATGCTTATTTACATAAAAATCTTACCACAGGCTGTTTAATTTTGTCTAGATCATCTATTAATTTAGACATAACTTATCCAATGACTATCAATTGACTTATATTTGACCCCAACTCTGAACCCTTAAAGAACAAATCACCAGCAAAAAACAACAAAAGAAAATCTAGAGTAGGTATATTGGCAACTGTACATGCACTGGCAGAGGAAAAATATCAGAACTTTACTGCTTATTTTCTTTTCAGTACATTTTATAAATAGCAGTAGGAACTCAGGCAGCTACTAAGTGAATCTTGCTTACTGTGAGTTTCTGATATCACTGCTGTTGCAGTTTGATTGTGTAATGCAAGATATGATGAAAATGTTTAGCTGGTAACTCATAATGTCTTCAGAGGATGATAAACTGGGCATGGATTACTTTTTCTGCTTGATGGAATGCTGGAATTAAGCTCCTAATAGTAGAAAGTTTTTTGTGAGAAGGGCAGTCTGGTGCAGTGTTACCTGCCCTTCCCAAATGTCTTTGCACATGGCTACAGAATCAGGAGTGCTGACAGTGCGAATGCACAGGTGCATCTGTACATAGCCATTTTGCCATTCTCTTTGCAAGCTCTTCACTTGCTTTCTTGATGAAAGAAAATTGTGATGAAACTACTGTAAATCTCTCTTCAGGCATGTGAGTTCACTCTGCACAAATCATACTGCCCTGCCTGAAAATTGATTATCACTTCAGATTTATTTGATCTCAGCAGAGAACATTTGCTCTAGCACTCAGAGGGGAACAGGCACGAGTGTAAATAACAACTGGCAGCTAGAATTAGGCTGTTAAGGAAGAGATTTTCAAAGGCTTAAACAGAAGCTAATATCAAGCAGTTCTAATCAAGTCTTTGACAGCAATCTGGGTTTCTATCACTCATTTTTACCTCTGAAGATCTTCCCATAAAACTGTCCTGTTCTGTAATTTTTTTAAATTGGAGGTAGGCATAAGTATATGTGCTTACAAATCTGTTGACTTAATTTTTGATAATCTGACTCTAAGTTTTTACCTTAGGAAATTTTAGACTGCAAGCCAAAAAAGGCATAAATAAGTAGAGATACATTATTATAGCCTTCCTCAAGGAAGTTTTCTTCTCTACAGAGAATTAAGATAACAGCAGACATTAAGGTTGTCTAATCAGTATCATTTAGCAGACCTAAGCTGATTATGAAAGTTTTAGAAAAGAGTAACTGGACATTATGCAAAATAGCTTGGACATTTTTAAACTCAGATGACTGTACTACTCAGTGTAGTATACAAATATATGGCACATGAACAGAGAGGTGGTAATGGAAAAGTAGGTGCAAAAATGGCTTTGTTGAAGGCTAGGCTCAAATATAACACAGGGCACTGCAATAGTGCTTTGAAATGCTTTGAAAGGTAATTTGTAGTTCTCTTGGTAATTACTCAGTGACTGACTTCTCTATTATGCCTGTTAAGCCTAGGATTTATTTTTTTTTCTTATTCACTACTTTAGTCTTCTTCCTCTTGTCCTTTCCATTTCCCTGATTGTTATATAAGGTGGCCAGAAAAGAGTTTAAAGAAAGATAGAAACAGCAGTCTATAGAAGACAACATGCTCCTCTTTGGGCAGGTTTTTAAAGGAAAGTTATGGCAGAATCTGGGGCTGTGAGTTTCCTCCTTAAAGCCACTGCGACTGCCACTAAAGCTTTTATTTTCTTTCTAAAATGCATAATGAATAAAAGAAAAATACAGCAAATATGCTGTTGTACTACATACATCTTAGCAAGAAGTTAATTGACCTACTTAGGAACAAAGACATGCTCAGCCAGTCTTTCTGCTGAATAGCCATTGAATACCTGGTTGAATGAGATCTTTGGAGGTCATCTGGTCCAATGTCGAGCTTGAAACAGGACTATTGACCAAGACCAAATCAGAAGAGCCCTGAGTTTTACTAATTTCACCTCCTGTGGCTGCAGTGCTACACAGTTATGCTGTCTGAAAGTTGTCTGTCTTTCTCAAAGTCTTATGACACTATTCATTTGTAGAGGCAGGCCACCAGATCACCAAACCTTTCTTCAGTTCAGATAGACAATGCTTAACACTATATTTTTTTCACTCAGGTTCCTATATTTTCCCTGAATTTATGGCCCTGCCTGTAAGCCATAGAGCCTTCTCAGTGCTGGGTCAACAATTCACATCCTGAAGGATTGTGTAAATGCTGTGTGTTTCTATAATTGCAACCTGTTGGGAAAGTTTATAGCTCAATGGTCCTTATGCTCACTGTTCATTTTTTATGGTAGAAGGAACTACAATAGACTCTATCATAAAGCCTGTGGGAGTACTGGCTGATTCCAGGCCAGGCAAAAAACTCTTATTCTCTCTGTTCCGCTTCAGTCACTTGTATGTGACTGCTCATTTTTGCTCTCTGAAATCCCAGTCATCTAAATTGTAATGATTCTTTGGCTCTGCTCAGGTACAGTAAGAAATTAGGAGCAGATTAATACGTAAAGCTGTAGTTGATTGCCAGTAGTCAAGAGTCAGGTAGCTGAAACTCCCACATGGGAGTGCAATACCTCTGAGAAAACAATGCAATATTTGTGTTACATGAAATGTCTTTTGTCCTTAAATTCTGCCATTTTTAACAACAACTGATTTGAGGGATCTATTTGAAATGACTGACACAGTTAACTCACAGATCAGTCTGCTTTGATCGGATCACAATTAGACTTTTTTTTACATAGGAGGTTCTTAGAATAGCATCTTCCTGAAAAGACTGAATAGTGACAAAACTTGCTTATCTTCACAAATTAAAACCTTTCAAAATAAGAAAACAGATTCAAATGCAAAACATGAACTGTCTGTGGTAGATTCAGTAAGTTTAGCAGTCAGTCAAAGACAGTTTAGACCAACAGAAAGTTTATTCCTTTGAACCTGCATGGGTCAAGTAGAACAATACCTTTTTCCTCTCCTGTCTTGTCTTTCATTTGAGTATAACATTTTGAACTCGAACATTTCCTGGAAAAAACTGCAACACTAAATTAGTATGTTCTACTGAAATATTTATCAAACTTCTGGAATCATTTCTGGGACAGATGGGGGTCACAATTATGTACAAATATATAGCATGAAAATGAGAAGACAGCTTGTCTAACTACAGACAAGTGGGCATGTGTAACATCAACACCAGCAGCTTCATAGGGAAGACAGACCAAGTAAAAATGGAGCACTGTCCTATCAATAAAAACGGCAGCACAAATAGTGCATCTGTTTAGAGAATTAACAAAACTGATAAGCTTCAGAAGTACTAGGAGAGAGAAACACAGCAAGATATTCTGTGACGTAAAGAAATACTTGGGTAGTATTTCCTTCCCCAAACAAGCAATATTGCTGCTATTCCTGTTGCAAATGACAAGTCTGACATCCTGTTTAATGATCTTTTACAATGCAATTCCCCAAAGATGGCTGTGAGATCCTTGGAGTAACTAAAGTACCAAAATGTAATGTTTATTTCTAGGGCTAAATAATGGGGTTTATAGATTTCTCATGCACTTCAACAGAAACAAATTAGTAGTGTGAAAAGCAGAAGGGACCATTATTAATTGTTATTATTGTCCATTTTGACAATATAGTCTGATAAGAGCTGATATCCTGCTGAGTGGTTTCTCAGGGACAAAGAGGTGATTTGGGTTAGTCTACTATTTAGAAAAATATTTATACAAAGCAAAATAGTCTTTGAAGCTAAATAGCTTACACTAGTTGAGGTACCCTCCGGTTTACTATTGGGGTGGTTTCTGTGTCAAGAAATTTTTGTCTTTCTCATGGTCCTATTTACACCTTTTAAAGCTGGTAATACACATAGACTCTTTACTCCCTCAAGTACAGCACAACAAACTTGTTAGTGCATAGCAGTTTGCTCTGATCTGTCAAGACTTGGGCGATAACCACCTCAGTTCTGCATATATTTTCTACTTGAAAGAATCTGCATGATTCCTTTCCAGAGAATGGAGTTTGCTGCTGGCTTCAGATCCCACACCAATAGCCAATACTACCTCTGAAGAAAACATTATACCACTGGATAATTAAACTGAGCTAGAGCCTAGATGGCCTGTTCAGGGTCTATACTGCAGATATGCAAAAGAACATCTCATGTCTATGTCAGACATTTTTGAGTCTGAGGTTGCAAGGGGTTTAGAAAAGAAAGGAGAAGATCAAAATGAAAATGCTGTACATGTACAAATATATTCATAAAAAAATCCGCTCCTCAGAAATTTCCTTATTTAGTTAAATTCATGTAAGCATAACAGCAAAAGTATCTTGAGAACTTAAAGTACCACACTGAACAGGTAAAGGTGCATTTCAAAATATTCAATGTTCAGTGTGATTTAGAAAAGCTGTAAAGAAATGCAGAGATTCTACAGAGGCCACTGTAAAGGTCTCAAGTGACTTCTGGTGTGAAGTGAACACCTGCTGAAGACAATCTGCAGCACAGCAAGTTTCTTTCTTCCATAAAGGAAGGTGCAAAAACTCCTGCAGCAAGAAAAAAAAAATCTTAAAAATATGATGGTACCACAACATGTTTTCTTTTCAGTGGGATATACATGGGATGTAGCTATTTCACAATGGAAATAGTTTAGTTACCATAAACGGCTTTGAAGCAGTTCACAGAAACCACCCAAATTCTCAATTAATTTGCAATTTAGTCCGTATTTCACAGTCAGTGATGTGTAAGTCTATGTTATTTCCCTCATCCTCAGCTCCATTACAATTCATCACAGAACCTGCTTTAAAAGCATTGTCAAAGTGTCCAAGTACTTTTTAAGCAGGGTACAGCTATCTATATCCTTCAAATAAATCATGGCTCTCCTTCTGAGGTCAGTCTTTAAAAGCCACAGGATTTTGCATCAACAAAGAAGTCTCAGCAGCAATGTAATCATGTGGATTATATTAAACTGGACCAGCTGAAGGACTAACTGAAGCCCTGTAAAACTAATAGATGTTGCTGAACTTTGGTATTCACGTAAGAGAAATGTATAGTGAACTAATTACAATTTCTATTCTGTGTACTGTCATTCATTTCACAGCTTCCCTGAGTAACGTTCCCTCAGCAGTCATGCAGCAAACTGTCCCCAAAGGTCACATGTGAAGTCATTATATAGAATCTGATGAGCATTGTTTCTGAGCTCTAATTGGAAACTATATCATTTTGGCTTGTCACAGCTCTGTTGTCTTTGTGCCTGTTGGTAGGACCGTTCATGTGTATAAAACCTCTTGTGATCTTAAAGACCTTGCAATGCCAAAGGAGCTTGCTGAGTCAGGATCTCTCACATTACATGGTCATTCCCTGTTTGCTAACTAATGAGGGGAAAACCACCGAATAAATCCAATGGAGAACTTATTCTACCATTTACTCAGCAATACCAAAGCTCTTTAGAAACTAACTTTAATTAGTGCCCCACAGTGAAGACAAACATAATTATCCTCATTTTACAAAGAGGAAAATGAGACTAAAAGTCTGTCCCAATGTCGTAGTGAATCAACGAAAGGAGCTTCCAGAAACCTACTCTTCACTAAGGCTGTAAACTCTGCCAGACTTTGGCAGAATGCAGCAGCAGCTCCATCTGATAGGGTTTGCCCAGTACTTCTGCTTTTGAGACTCAGCAGAACATAACCTTTTACCCAATAAAAGTACTTGATGAAGCTTTATGCAAAGCACTAAGAAGCTATTCTCCCTGGACAACAGAGTTGAGTATTACATTATTCAGCCGTTTCACTAATACAGCGTCCTCCTGCGGATGAGAGACTGCAATATATATGGTCCTACTAATGATTCTGGGCAGTGGTACCTAATGTTCTACTGTTTTGCCTCTATCTGCAATGGTAGAGGACTGTAGAATCTCAATTAAGTTCTTTGGAAAGCTGATAGCAAAAAAATTTGTAGTATTTGGTCAGAAAGGTACTTGCTCAGGAAAAGGAGCTTTTTGGGGGGGGGGGGATGGGGGTGGCGGGGGGGGTGGGAACGGGTTGTATGTGTGCAGATTTTACAAACACCCCTCTGCCAAGGAAGTTACTTTTGAAAAAGTGATGAGAAAGATGGTCCTTCTAAAACTTTTCAAATTACTACAAAGCTCTAAATTCATAAAAGGTAACCTGATCTCTCCTTTTAGTAAAGTGGAATGAGGAAAAAGGAATAAAAGGAAAAAAAAAAAAAAAGGGAGTAACACTGCAATATGGCAAACTCAGGGCATGTATCAGAGACATGCATGCAGATGGCTCATGAGTGATTTGAAAAAGGTTTCAAATGCTTGTACCTCAGGATATGTCATTATCTGCTAGCTATCACATGGAACTGAAGTTTGTATTAAATCAGTCTGCTTCATGCCTAGTAGATAGTAAATCTTTATATAACATTCAGTGAAGCTATTATATCACAGTTTCACAGTGTTCCTCCTAGCTGTTAAACATTCTTTTTCTCTGTGTCAGATTTTTAACGTCAGTTTCCTCCCTATTTCATCAAAGGAAGGTGTTTAGTCCTTTTTGTGGTGGAGTAAAAATCTATTCATTTCTCAGTATGATTCACCAGACTACTCTCATATGACAAACTCCCTCCTTCCCATCATGATCCGGCTACCCGTTCACTCAAACAAGATTTAATTTCTTCCAGAGGATATTAATGCTAAATCCCAACTGCATGCTTATCGACCTTGCCTGTTATTTCAGCCCATCTCCTTACTTGTGCTGCGGCTCTAATTAGTTATCTAGCCCGGGTCAGAGCTGTGCACCTCTGGTTTGCAGAGAAAATGCCATCTTAGTACACGAAAGCCCTGTTCCAGCACAGCACAGAGCCTCACTTCAAATGACAGTGTCTCCAAAGTGGAGGAATGGGAGACCGAGGAGTGAGTCTTCCCCGCAGCTGATTTAGTTTGTCTGAGTTTTTGTTTACTGCGAATATTTAATGGGCTCCGTTACAGATAAGGCAAGAATTGTTTCCTGCTTAAAATACAGCGGGTAGGTGGGTGGAAGAGGCAGCGTGCAGCCGCACAGAGCGGCTCAGGATGCGGCTGGAGCCGGGAGTCGCCAGGCAGCTGCTTGGAGCCGTGCCCGCCCGTGCGGCATCCCGCGGGACAGCGCTCCGGGACACCCCGCTCCCCTCCGCCCGCGGGGGCGCTCGGGAGTTTATTCTCGTTTTCCACTGTCTAGGAGATGTCCAGGGGTGTGCTGTGCAGCAAGGATGTTCCTAGGGCAAACGATTTTGGCATTCAGCTCCATTTTTGCCCCTAGGGAATGGTCCTGTTGCTGTTTTCTTTAGGAAGGTGATTGCTAGAGAGCATTTATAGCTCAACCATGTGCACTCCCCTGCATGATGAGCTATACTAGCTTTTCAGTTAGGCTTCCCTTCTTATGCCTGGTGTTGATCTAACACAGGTGAAGTTATTTCAATATTTCCTTGAGGAAAGGTATAGGACCTATTTTCATCAGCAGAACAGTGCATGCATGTATGTATTAGAGTATTTTAGAGTACAGGAGTTTGGCTTAAGTAAAATTGTAGATGTCACCCATGGCAATGGTCTGGGAAACTCCTTCACACGCTCAGGCTCCGGAATGAAGTCCAACTCCAACTCCCTAGTGGTATTTTCTGTGTTCTGACTTTTTTGTGCGTGGAAGGGTAGAGGTGGTAAGGTGGTAAGGAAAGAGTAGATAGAAATTTGCAAATAAGCATGCATTTGCAAAGGATTTTCTGTTTCAGTGTATTTGTTTGGGAAACCCTGAGTAGACCCGGAAACACTAGTGGCGGAGTGTTAGTTTTGGTAACAGACTCATCAACTAGACTTTTTACCAAGAGACCAGAAATTCAGGGGCAATTACCACAACTCTCCCATATTGGTGCTGAGTTCCTCAGTTGCTTGTGGACAATATTCTTAATGGGGTTTCACTTTCTCCATGTGTTGGGTCTATTCTGCTTTGCACAAATTGTGAGCTGGCAAGTAAAAAAGGTGTGTGAACAAGGCTGCCAGAGGTTAAGTATCAGCAACTGGGCTAAAGCACCAAAACCAGTGGGCCAGTCTATCCGAGTGCACTTCCAGCAGCTGAACAGGCGAGCAGGACAGTGTCTTCCACATCCCTTTGGCAGCAGTGAAAGAGAGGGATGCATCCCTGCAGTAAATGCCCAGGTCCTGGCACACACTGGGGCTGTGCTGTTACCACTAGCTGACTGGTGCCTGCAGATCACATACATACATTGCCAGATGTGTAGAGTGAGACTTATGTAGAAACAGATGGCTTGCTGTCCTTGTGTGTGAGGTTCTGCTACTATGCAAGGAGACTTTCTTTTTCACCTGCAGGTTTGTATAAAGCTCCCTTTCACTCATGAATTTGAATAAATAGCACCACTTAATTATAACAAGGTTTACCAATTGCTTCCTGAATTTTCAATATTCATTTTGGTGCTAAGATTCACTAAAGTAAAGAATAGAACTATGTATTTAAAGTGTCATTCATCATCTTTTTTTGTTCTCTCAGATCTTTGTTCAGAAAGTTCCTTATAGATTTAGACTGCTGGGTATGCTTTGTTCAGCTGTACAGTTTATATCATGCAGAGACAAGACTTTCCTTCAGGTATTCAACAAAGCAGTAGCAACCCTCTAAATACAAACAATAGCCTTATGTCATGTATCTTCACATTTGTATCTCCCCTTATTCTGTTGCCATTTTGAATCCATTTTGCTTTACACTTTCCCGGCAGGGATTTGTTTTGTGCCACTGACTTCCATGCACACAGCTTTGTAGTATTACCAGTTGTAGCAGAAAGCAGAGCATCATGGAGGCCTAAGGCAAATAAGAGGCTGCCCTGAACACGATCATTCTGCTTCAGGTCCACAAAGATATCCTCTGATATTTTATGCTGCTTCTTCCTCTACACAGCAACCCTTTTCATGACAACTCAGAGACTGGAAGTAGGTGCTATGGGAGACTAAATACAATATGCTGGCTACTGGGGGAAAAGTGGTGCTCAATCTCAGAGAAAAGGTAATTTTCTACTCCTCTCTGCAGTTGTCTGGGACCTGGCAAAGCCCATAGAATAGATTATTTGTCCTCTACATCCTGAGGAACAGACAGGTCTATGGAGAACATCAAGTCTGACAAATAAGTCTCACTTATTGATGCATCTGACAGAAAACAAATCAATTGCCAAATAGGACGAACTCTGTGGGTTGCATGGAGACCATTAGGTTGTCAGCTGTGGCCTCTTTTAGATGCCAGTGCTTATCTCAGTCTGGTTCTAGTCAGTCTTAGGACATTCTTTTGAACAGAAAGAATAATCTTCTTGTCAGATGCTAATGGCATCTCTGCAGTGCAGACTCCATGCTGCAGGGTGGCACATGGGAAATGAAGAAGCCTGTGAGAAGCCTCCCTCTCACAGGGAGGCTCAGCTTTGTTTGATGTAAATTTTCAGATTAGGTACATAATTTTCCAACTCAATTAGAAATGCAAGATGGTGTAAAAAAATTAATAAAAATACAAAGCTTTGTGGATAGAGAAGCCTCTCGGTTTAAAAAGTGGTTAAGGAAATGGGGGAAGGTATTTCTGTGAATCTTTCCTTTTTCTGTTTGGTCAAAATGTAGCTTTTTACTCAAAAGCTTCTAATACACAGATTTTTTTGAGAATATTTTGTTCTTAACCTGTTTTCCTATTTGAAGTACACTAAGATGGCACTTACGGATTTACTGATGGCCTCGATGCTTCTGGGTTTATGATTGCACTTGATCTTAAAGGTTTTTTCCCCCACCTAAATCATCCTATGATTCTATGATTAGAGAACCTTTAAAGCAGCACAAAAGAGTTGAAATCTCTCCCTTTCTCTCTCCTCTGAAATACCACAGCCAGTGACAACAAGTGAAAAGACTGTCTGTGGTGGGTCTGACCTGGGGCCATGCCAGCTGGCTGAGTTCTGAGACAATAACAAGAAAATAGGACACTTCCACTTAGTGTTTCTTTTACTTCTTAGCCCCCTAGCAGAGTGATTTGTACTAATGCAAACCCCACAGTCATAATCTTGGTAATGGATGCAAACCTCTAAAAGGTGAGGGGATAAGCAGCATGTAATTCAGACCACTTTTGAGGGGAAAAAAAAGCTGAAAATCTGTCAGGAAAAGCCAGTTTCCATGAGATTTTCCCCTACATCTTGATTTTGTATTGGCTTGAAAACACTGAGAGGATTCTTATGTTTTTATGAATAAATTTTTCTTCAGCGAATGATTTGAAAATTTTACTTTTGTATTATGAAAGAAGATTTCTAAATCTGTTCTGTTTTCATACTGTTAGTTTAAAAATCAAAAAATCTAGAATCTCCCATATTTGTCACATGCAAATTTAATAATATAGATAAAAAGAAAGGTCTTTTAAAAAGAAAACAAACAAAAAATACAACCCACCTTACAATCAATACATGTAGGATTGCTCATCCCTTCTCTAAGGAGTATGTCTCAATGTCTGCTGATTTCATGGCTCTTCTCATGAGAAACACAACATACTTCATCACTAGTTTTGGTGATGATTAATGATTTAGAGACAGGAGTTTCCCTTAATTTATTTCCAGTGTTTTTTGAAGTCTGTGGACACCTAGACCTTTTATCACTCCATGAATCAATGGAGCATTTAACTTCCTTTAGTATAGTGTACTTTTATAAGTAAAGAAAAGATTTTGGAAAAATGAACCTGAAAGAATTGCTTGTGTAGTCTTAGAGCATGCAGAATAAAGAAGGGAAGGCAAGAGAAAGGAGAAAGATTCAAGATGTCTGTATTACAAAAAGACTCCTTGACAGACCAAGCAATTGCAATGGAGGAAGAGATAGAAACTTCCTTCATCAGGAATCTTAAAGTTAGAACATAACAAGCATTATTTACAAAAACAAGCTTTACACTAACAAGATGTGATTCAAGATTTTTTTTCTGTATCACTATTTCCATTCTTAATTAAGATTTCTAGAAACTAATCCTCTGACTCTCTAATGTTCTGCCTTTTTCTGCAGCACACTCTGGTTTTATCATGCTACCTAAAACAAAAGACAAAAGAGGTTAGATTTCAGGTTGGTTGTTCGACCTATCTCAGCGTTTCTTTGCAACTGTCCTGACCACAGAACAAAACCTCTGTGCACAACCTATACCTTCTTTATAATAGCCTCCAGCCCTAGTTTACTAGTTTGATGAAGTATTTCTAGTTCTCAAGCTAGATGATGGACCACAGGTCCATCTCCCCTAAAAGGAATTTGATCTGACCCAGTGACTCTTAAACAGTGTTACCAAAAATTTCAGACCCCATTGCAGACAGAGCCCTGGCTGTATTAAGCAGTACACTCTGTGCCGCTGCTTTGGGGGAAAAAAAACCCTTCTTGCTATATGCTAGAATAAAGAATGTGGAATACCTGCTTCTCCCAAGCTCTCCAGTATTGCTAATAATTTTACTATATTTTTTTTTAAGTAATTGCAGTTTAAATTTAGACCTAAACCCTATTAAAGCTTCACTGAATTTTCAACTAGTTGTGTGAGACTGCATTCTTACTGCCCTCAGAAATATTAATGGCAAAGTCTTGCTGTTACCTGCACACCCTGAAAAAAATATGAATTTGCTTCATTTTCACTGCATGTCTTCAAATGGATCTTAAAGTCCTGAAAGAAACATTACTGCTTTGCTATATGGAACTACTATATTCTCTTTTTATTATGCAATTATGGAAAAAAGTTAAAATCACCACTACCTGTAATGAAAAGGAAAGCTTTGGGCTTTGTGTTTTGGGTTTTTTTGTTTTGTTTTGTTTTTGGTTTTGTTTTTTTAAATTTATTTTTGCTTTGTATTTTTTTTTTCTGTATAAAAAGATAGAGCAATAAAAGATCAAATGTGAATCTATTTAACATATCCTCTATGACCTCTGCAGGTCAGAAAACCAGTTTAAATAAATAAATCACTAATGGCTGTCATTGAAATATGTCCATAGAAGTAGCCTATTTTATGAACCATATATAGGACTTCTCTACCTCTTACAGGAGCTACTTGCATGAAGTCTGTAGAATGTGGCAACAGCTTCAAACAGTGAATTGCAGAGTGAATTAGAGGGTGAAGGCTGAGATTAGAGTATTTTAGAGAGAGCAACAGGACTGTACTTCATTTCACTAGTTCAGCAGAGACATGACAAGACTAAGGACAGTTGTTCAATGAGTTCATTGATATCGGAACATATGGAAGACTCTGTCTGTCACAATCTTATTAGTGTGAGGATTTTGCTGTCCTTTGGATGGCTTTGGATGGACTTTAGAAAGCAAAGAGGATACAGCTGTTAAGCCTCACCTTTCACCTTGGCTGGGGAAGTTTCTGAGAGCACAGATGGTACTCAGTTTCAAATCATGAATCACTGTCACAAATCTGTGTGACATAAGGCTGTGTGGTGGGTTGACCTTGGCTGAAATCCAGGTGCCCACCAAGCTGCTCTATCACTCTCCTTCCTCAGCAGGACAGAGAGGGAGAAAATAAGATGGAACAAAACCTTTGTGTGTCAAGATAAATGCAGTTTAATAAAGTAAAAGCAAAGGCTGGAATCAAAGGAAAAAAAAGATTTGTTCTCTACTTCAGGTGATATCCAGCCACCTCCTGGGAAGCAGGGCTAGTTGTTGTTCTGGAAGACAAACCTTTCAATAGCAACTGCCACACCTGCCCCTCTGCCCTGGTTTAAATATCCTAGATTCAGTGTTGGGCAGGATTGTCACTACCCCATATGCCTTTCTCTGAGATTACATCCCTTGGAGTTCATGTAATCACTGGTTTGCCCCTATATTTTGAGTTAGTGCAAGTCCTTGAGGCCACAAAAAAAACCAAAAAAGGCTTGGTTTAGGCCAGTGGCTGGTCTGGCCTCTTTCCCAGTCATAGGGTGCAAGGGCTAGTAAGCTCCCTTTTTCTTATGAGCTTCCCTGAAGAAGTGACAGGAAAAGCATGGCCTAATTTAAGGAACAACATAATGAATGAACTCAAACAATATTCAGGCTGCTGGAAGATATGAAGAGTCAAATTTGCATTTAATTTCACTAAAGATATATAATCTGCAAAGGTATTGAGAAGAGCTGAACTGTATAGTATAAACCAAACCAGAAGGCACCCAAACTAATAAAAGTAACTGAGAGTAAGTTGTGTTCAGGCTACATTCCCAATTAGCCTTGTTAAAGTTTGTATGGCAGATGCTGCGTGATGATCAGGTGCAGCAGAATAAAGTTGCAGCTTAAGACAGTGTGTAGGAAGCATTGGCTAAAACCAAATTCACTATTACTACAGGTACTGCAGAATAAACTGTGTGGAGAAAATTGTAACTGCTTAGGTGGAGAACATTAAGCAACTACTGGAAAATGGACTCTGTAGTATGGTTGAAAAATACAATATTACATATACATGATGCTTTCCCTTGCTGACAACAAAAGTGTATGTATCAAATTGTCTACACATTGAAATGTGTTTGATTAATTTCAATGAACTCAAAGGGTTAGGCTCCAGATACATGATTTTATATCTAGGCTTTCAAAATAAAATTATAAAATAAATTTACTATTATTAAATTACAGCTATAAATGGAGTGTTTTTCTCTGCCAATTTACTGAAAAGAATAGTAAAATCAAATATCATTTCATGTCCAGACAGATCTTTTTATGAATCACTGATGTTTTCAAGTAATAAAGCAGCTTTCATAGTTAAAACGCACAGTAAATTGAGCTTCTGTTATGATGCATACTTCTTCTGAAAAATTTAATTTGTCTCTATTAAGTGTCTTTGCTTTCCAGCCTCTATATTTAATAACAGCAGTTTGTATAATGTTTATACATGTTATATGCACACACAGACTTTCTTTCCCAACGTCTTTTCCTGAAAGTACAAAAAAACCTTGGCCTCATAGCACATCTGAAACTGTATTACAAAGCCATGAAACAAGGTGCAGGAAATCAAAGAGCTGAATTTTCAAAGCTCCTCTTGATAATCTAAGTGGAAACAATTCACCTAATTACATTTCTCTATGTTTTAAATTCTATTAATTGTTTTCTACCACATCTGCTCTCTAGTGTAACATATATTATTCTTAACATGAGGCAGTAGCAGAAGATGAAAGAAAGAAAAAACCCAAATGAACATGCTATGATCTTTACAAGTAGCTACACTTACAAGGAAAACCACAGTGTGTGAAGTCACATGGCGAGGAGATTTCTTTTGTAGTCTGTCTATTCCAGCTACATAATACACACTTTAATGCATTAAATTAACTGTGCAAAAGGCCAGCACTTGACCAATGTTTCATTTAGATGCCTCTTAAGCTTTAGCCACCTCTGTCCTTTCCTACAGCCTTCTGTGCAAGTTAATCTAGCTCAATAGGGAATAGCAAACCTCATTGCTAGGAGAAACAGAGAGGACAAAGTAAGATTTTGAATAAGAACGGACCAAAATCTGACTAAGGAGTTTCAAAATGATCATAATAGTTTTTGTGCAGGAAAAGAAATCCTTAATTTTCAGTAGGAGTGAGTTTCTTCTGCTTTTATAATGTAAAATATCAAAAGAAGTTGGTTGGTTTTTTTTCAAGCAATGACATTTTGATATGGCTGTAACATCTTTTCAATAGAAAAATGAAAACAAGATAGAGACAGATAACTTAATGTAATAGACCCTTTAAATAGTTTTGACATGTTTTCATGCTTTTTTTTTTTTCCTGATGATAATTCAAGGGATCTATCAGATAATTACTTAAATATATGAGATGTGCTACTCATCCAAGGAAAAGGTTAGTGCCATCATAGGCTGTGTAAATCTTCTTTTATGAAAAGGAACGCAAATTAAATGATCGCCTAAGTCAAGGTTTTATAAAATATTGGTGAGGATTATGTTTGCTTTGGGAGTAATTTTATTATAATCCCTCATTTGAGATTCTATTCCTATGTATATTAGATGATAAATCAAAAGATACCATTGAGTAGCAGGTAGGAATAAGGTCAAAACTGCAATATGCTTACCTTAAGAATTATTTAATATATTTGTTTTATAGACTTGCAAATAATGGCACAGATCCTTACGTTCTGGCGGTGTTCTTCATAGATCCAGCTGTGTGGGAAATGGAAAATATGCTGCTCCCAAGGAATGCCAAAATTTATCCCAGACTACTTGCTGCCAGTATCCAATATAATTGATAGGATTTAATTTCTTTTGAACTAGACCAGAATTGAAATTTCTTAAAATATTTTTTTAAAGGGGCCACAGCATTTTATATTCACTAAAAATCCAGGCTTTTGTTTTGATATTCTTTTCTAAGTGAGGTCTCATGAGAGATGCCTCTTAACTCCTTCCCACTTATGGCCTGAGTTTACTTGAGGTGTTGACTTTCATTGCTGTTACATGTCTCCACATTACAGAATGCAAAATATTTCCTGACAACATTTTATTTGGTGATAAATATAAATAAATATGCAAATAAAATGCAAACTCCTCACTGCCCTGGAGTTGTGCAATTTGATGTGAAATGAAAGCATTCACCTTTGACTTTTCTGTCTGTTTTAGAGAGAAGAAAGCTTTCAAGAAACTCAAAAGAAAACAACAATCAATGCAGGATAGAAAAGGGAGGTAAGGGTGAATAGGTTCAAACAAAACCAACTTCAAGAGCAGTTTCTGAAGTCTGAATTTAGCATTGTAGTTCTGGTGATTTTAGAATTCCTGCAAAGGTCTGGTCCTTTGCAGTACCAGAGTACTGCAAACACACAAGAGTTAAATATGTTGGCAGCTCAATCAATATGTTTTGTGGTGCAGGACATTGTACTTGAGTGTAGCACTAAATGAACGTTCACAATATGAAGAAGGAAATTTTTGCTTTCACTGGAACTAGGTCTTTGCCTGTAAGACATAAACTTGCATATCTTGGTTCATGTAGACTACTTTGACATCTGGACGAAGAAGTTTTCAACCCCAAAAATTGTGTTGAATTGTCTGCAATGCCTTCCACAGCAAATTTTCTTGTGAAACTCCTAAGGAAAAGTAAATCTCTGCAGAAGGGTTTTTGCAAGTTTAGTAAACCAGATCTCATGACCTAAAAAAAAGCCCAATAGTAGCCAGCAACTGGAGAGTTTTAGTACTTAGTTGACAATAAACTTTGGATATGTGACTTCAGTGTGTTGTATCTCATCTTCTTATTCTGAAAAAAAGTAAAAAAAATAAAAGGGACCTAATAATACTTAAAAGGCTGTTTTGAAAATTAATTGAAGTATGTACAGCAGCACTAAAACACCTTAACATCACATGTCACTGTCAAGTGCTGCTATTGTTATTGTGGCATGAACAATAGCAGCAGCCAGAGATTGGACCAATCCAGGACTAAAAATATCCAGGGATAAAGACTTCCAGAAGCTTCAAAAGAAGCTGTCACCAAAGCTCATGCTGAAAGGAGAGAGTGCTGGTGGTATACTAGGAGAACTTACCAAAGAATCTGTACCTTTATCAGTTAACGGCTTCACACAGGTTACTCATTAGGCTTTCATTTGAACAAAACCAGAAAAGTTGTTTTTCTTTTTTCCCTGAAAATTGCTTTACAAAAATAAAGTTCATAGGTTTTCTTCACAAAAGCATAAAAAGAGCTCTTCTTAAATCTACCCACACTTTATTTTCACCTGTAATCATTCTGGGAATTTTCCTTACCCTTCTATCTGACATGGGCTTGTAATTATTGTCTGTCATATAGCAATTTCTATGTAAAGAACTTCTGTGTTAAAAAGTGCTGGGTATAAGTTTTAATGATTGACCTAAATTTGACACAGCTGTGTAGGTACATTTTAATCAATAAAATTCTAAATTATATGACAATGTATTTTTTCTGACTGTAATGATAATGAAGAGGCAAATCATTAGCATTTATTAGTAGTGAATAGTTTAGAGAAATAGTACTATTAACTATGCCATGCAAAAACCACTTCATGAAGATGCCAGATAAGTCCTGAAAGCAGTGACCATGCCACACCTCACATGACGTTAATAATGTTTGTCCCGATATCTCAGTGAAGTACCTATATTTCTTTCCCTTCTGAAATCAGCCAGATTTCTGTTGTATGACTCTCCTTTATGCCATACTCCAACACAGACAATTTCTTCCCCTTCATATGACTGACATTTGAATTACATTTCACTAGTGCAACAGATTTAATTTTATCCTGGCGTACCTGCATCTGAAAAAGAGATTAGGAGAAATTTTAAACTATTTAGATTGGGTCTGCAGAATTGCTAGTACAATGGAGATTTGGTTAAGGATGGACTGCTTTAGTCCCTGGATTCTTTAAGCTATGAATGCTTTAGTGCACTTCATGCACATGCAAAAGCACATACATATATACTATTAGTTTGCTAATTATATGTTTTGGACTTTTTTCCTGCAGCATTGTTATGGCACTTGTAACTGTAGGTACCTTCTTAAGTCACATTTGGCTCTTTTCATTTGACTTTTTACTTTAGTCATGTTTTTAGGTGGCAGTATATAAGGGCATCATTTCAGGAGTAAAACATTTGAACTCACAGTGTTAGAACCCTTTTCTGCATACAAACACTTTTTTATGGATGATGGCAAATTCTGGAAAACCATTAAGGTATTGCTATCTAAGGATAGCAACAACTGGCTTTTGGAAGGCTAAAGGAACCATCAGTGGTATGTCTATCCAACCCTTCTGAGAAATTCCCTTTTGCCCCCAAATAAATTATGAGAGCTATACCATACCTTGACAATGATTTTGCATTGTGCGATGCAATTGAGAAATAATTCACAATAGGCATTCCTAATGTAAGGGAACTTCTGAACAATTAACTATGACATGATTTAGAGATAATTTTGAATAGTGAAAAAGAAAGATATGCCCTTTTCATTTGGCCTATAAAAGATGCTCATGTTCTTAGAAAAATCCTTGTTGTATCTCCTGAATAACCTTGAAAGCTCCTTCTGTCTCCTTCTTTGAAAGCATTCCCAAAAAGACATTTAAATCTTCCAAACTACTTAAAGGTTTAATCCCATGTACTGTATCTTGGAATAATCCAATTTTACTGTGTCTAATTAATAACTTAAAAACTATCTATATGCATGCAGGGAAACCCCTTTCCTGGCTGTGTTCTAAATTTTACATTTTTTGATTTTACATAATGATCTCACTGTGTTTGTAGACTGTGAGTACTGGTTAGCAAGGTTTAACTGGCATTTTAACAGGGTCATAGCATTTCTCCAATATTTACAGGATTAATTATAATGTTGTTTTTCCCCCCCAAGCTATTGTGTAAATCTCAAAGTTTAAAAAAAAAAAAAATCATGAAAAAAGAACTGAGACAAAAATTGATTTGGTTTTGTGGAAGTGAAACAATTTTCATGACATGGTCTTCTGGCACGCACAGATAAATTCAGAGTAATGGCTTCATTGCTCTGTAGTACGTTGTCCCTTCAGGTTTTGATTATCAGCAACAGAGTCATAAATAAATTTCAACCACTGAGTCAAATTCGGTGCTCTCTACTGAATTCTTTCTGAGAACGTAATTGACAATATCCTATTAAATAAAATATCTGAATGCTTATGCTAAGACATTGAGGGAACAAAAATTTACCAAAGATATAAAATTAGCATGCATTTTGTCACATTGGAGCGAGTCCCTTTCTGAATCCTTTGGTTAACAAGTACATACCATATGCTTTAGCTTAAATCCTCTCTTTGAAGGAAGTTAGTTTTAAGATCCCTGTGGATAGTTTAGCTCAGCAGGTCTGCATGGATAGCTATTAATTTAGGGCCACACTGACTTGGCTGTATGTTACATCTGCAATGACTGAATTATTATTTGGGTTGGAAGAAGAATCCAAAGAACTACAGGTCACGCAGCAGATCATTCTGAGTGCCATCACATGGCATGTGGCGGAAAACCAGGGGATCAGGCCCTGCCATGATGGGTTAAGGAAAGGCAGGTCCTGCTTGACTGGCCTGATCTCCTCCTGTGACAAGGTGACCTGCTTATTGGATGAAGGAAAGGTTGTGGATGTTGTCTACATGCACTTTAGTAAAGGCTTAACGCCATCTCCCACGGCATTGTCCTGAAGAAACTGGTTGCTCCTGGCTTGGATGAGTGTACACTTTGCTGACTAAAAAACTGGCTGGATGACCAGGCCCAGTGGTAAATGGTGTGGCATCACCTTGAATATTTTGTGCAGTTTTGGGCACCGCAATGTACAAAAGATATTAAGCTCTTAGAGAGTGTCCAAAGGAGGGCAACAAAGATGGTGAAGGGCCTTGAGGGGAAGCCGTATAAGAAGCAGCTGAGGGCACTTGACCTGTTCAGCCTGGAGAAAGGAGACTGAGGGGAGACCTCACTGCAGTTACAACTTCCTCGTGAGGGGAAGAGGAGGGGCAGGCACTGATCTGTTCTTTTTGGTGACCAGTGATGGGACCCGAGGGAATGGCCTGGAGTTGTGTCAGGGGAGGTTTAGGTTGGATATTAGAAAAAGATTCTTCACCCAGAGGGTGGCTGGGTGCTGGAAAAGGCTCCCCAGGGAAGTGGTCACAGCACCAAACCTGACAGAGTGCAAGAAGTGTTTGGACAATACTCTCAGGCACATGGTGTGACTCCTGGGGTTGGTCCTTTGCAGGGCTAAGGTTTGGACTCTTTGATCCTTGTGGGACCCTTCCAACTCAGCATATTCTGTTATTCTGTAAATTCAGCTGGTGGATGGTTGCAAGTGGTGTTCTCCAGGGTTCAGCCCTGTTTAATACCTTCATCCATGATTTGGATGAGGGGATTAAGTGTGCACCCTCAGTCAGTTTGCAGAGGACACCAAGCTGGGTGGGAGTGTTGATCTGCTGGAGAGTAGAAAGGCTCTGCAGAGGAATCTGGCCAGCCTGGATCCACGGGCTGAGGTCAGTTTGAGGCAAAGTGCTGGGTCCTGTACTTGGGTCAAAACAACCCTGCCCAGTGCTACACACTTGGAGCAGAGTGGCTGGAAAGCTGCCAGGTGGAAAAGGCCCTGGGGCTGCTGTTTGACAGCCGGCTGAACATGAGCCAGCTCAGGTGGCCAAGGGGGCCAGTGGCATCCTGGCCTGTATCAGAAATAGTGTGGCCAGGGGGTCAAGGCAGTGATTGTCCCCCTGTAGTTGGCATTGGTGAGGCCACACCTTGAATCCTATGTTCAGTTTTGGGCCTCTCACCACTGCAAGAAGGACATTGATGTGCCAGAGCATGTCCAGAGAAGGGCAATGAAGCTGGTGAAAGGCCTGGAGCACAAATCTTGTGAGAAGTGGCTGAAGGAGATGCATTTGTTTAACCTGAAGAGAGGTTGTAGTGAGGTGAGGATCAGTCTCTTCTCCCAAGCAACACATGATAGGACAAGAGGAAATGACCTAAAGTTGTACCACGGAAGGTTTAGATTGGATACTGGGAAATGTTTCTTCACTAAAAGGGTGGTCAGGCCTCGAAATGGGAGGTCTCAGGGAAGTGGTGGAATCACCATCCCTGGAAGTCTTAAAAAAACATGTAGATGTGGCACTTGGGGATACTGTTTAGTGGTGAACATGGCAGTGCTGGGTTAATAGCTGGACTCCATGATCTTAGAGGTCTTTTCCAACTTTAACAATACTATGAGTCTATGATTAAGTCAGAGATACAGAGCTAAGGATGGGAAGGGAAAAGTGGCATCTGCTTAAAGCACATTAGGAGCAAGGAATCTGTATGTGTGGCTGAAGACGCCTCTGGATCACCAAGAAAAATCGTACATGGTGAGCAATTAAAAAAGAGAGTGAAGTAGCTCAACAGCTGATGAAAAAATTTCTTTCAGTCCCTGCTGTAGAAACCACTGGGGAAATTTGTATTCCAAGGACACTTTTTAAATGGAAATAACAGCATGGTCTTGACAGAGATTGAAGTCTCAGAGGAGGAAGTTATGGAGCAACTCAGCAACTAGGACAGCAGAATATTCATTTGAGAGGCCTGAAGTAAGTGTGAAGTAGCAGAGTTAATGAAAAGGAATTTATCCTCAAAATGGTAACTGTGCTTGAAACAGGAAAGTCACTTATTTGCTTCCTCCAGTTGAAACATGACCCAGGGAAAATCCTGCAAATTACACCTTGGCAAATTGTAGTTTTGCTCAGGGGAATGCCCTGAAAAGCCTAATTAAAGAGTAAGGTAAGTAAGTGTTACCTGATATAATCATGCCAATCTTACTCCTCTAAGGAAAAGTGTGACAGTTATCATGCAGAGTTGTTTGAAACAGTTAACAAAGTGGATAGATAGAGGTGAATATAATAGATCACTGGGGTGCTGGCAAAGATAAAGTCTTAAAACAGGCACAAATTTGTTTTTAAAAGTTCACAGGGGCAATTGTGATAACAAACTCCCACAATGACATATGGAAAATTATGTGGAACTTCCTGCAATACCCAAGACTTTCATTATAGCTTTTTTTTTTTTTTTGCCTGCTACCAACAGCATACAAACAGACCAGAGAGTCTGCAGTAGCTATATATTTTGTATATATGTGGCATATACATATATATAGGTATGACTTATATACAACATAGGCATGGTATATACAGTTATCTAAATATGCAATACATACAATGAATACATGCATTGTCCATACGGTAGCGTGACAGGGAAGGTGCACTGTGAATACATTAGATTTTCCTAAATGTGACAAAGAAATTTTTTTGGGTACGAGGTTGCAGGGCAGACATTGTGTCAGTAGACAACCTATACATATTGTAGCGCTGATGTGAAAAAGGAATCTGAAATCATCCTTAAGAGCTTATACTTTGAATGTGAACCGTTTCTTAGCCAGTCCTCAAGACTGATTTCACTGAGCTTAGTAAACATGGCTAAGAAATTGCACCTCCCAGTGAAAAATGAGATTTTTAGAAATCTTGAATGATTACACACTTTCAGAATCAGAATTTCTGACATCTCTTTTCACAAAAGAGACTCTACATCTTTTAGAACTTACCAAGTTGTTTTATGAACAGTGAAAGACATGAACAAACAAACAAATGAATAAAAAAGAAAAAACTTAAAAAAACCTCCAAAACAAACAAAACCAAACAAAAGAATTTGCTGTCCCTCAACTGTAAGGAATCAGATACTCAATCCTTGGCAGGTTTTCATATTCCTTAAAACCACTACATACTTCTAGGTGGCTTAAATCAGAAGCCTCACTTTACATTAACATATCCTTCCAGTTTCAGCAAAAAATATTGCTCTGCCTTTATGAACTCAGTTATTGAGTTTGTGATTGACAGAAGTTAAAGTGAAGGGAATTACTCTATTTTCAGTTCTGTGTAGTCAAATATCATGGTATCCCTTTGCCCTCAATCTTCCTTTCCATTTCTCTGTGATACCAAACAGGACAGGGTAAGGTTTTTCCCAAAAGAAACATAGGGAGTTTTGATGAAGCTGATACACCTCACTCAGTCCTTGCTCTGAATGACAGGGACTGTATATAGGAAGCTGGCTTAGGCCAGCTCTTTCCAAATAATAATCAGGTGTTAGGTGAAACAAGCCACCTAGGCATAATCTTGAAGGATCTCAGCAGCTGGGGACTGTAGGAGTTTTACAGGGATGAAAAAAAGAAAGTGGAATTATCCCCTTGTATTGCTCCTTGTCACCCATTTCTTTCTTACCTGTTACAAAGAAGAGGTTGTCTTATGAGAAATCTACTGCCAAATACAGGGAGAGTGTTGCAGTGAGGATGAAGAACAGCTAATGGTAAAAGGTGAGATGAAAAAGAGGAAAGAACTGTATGACTTTAAGAAGGGCAGTAGTGCAAATGGGACCAAATATAATAGCATGAAAGTGAAAGATCATATAATGAGGAGGAAAGGAATTTCTCATAGAAGCTGGGAGCTGATCAGCCAAAAGTGACAGAGTGGAAGAAAGATGTGGGTGTATGAATCAATCACAGAATGTCTCTGAGCAACCAGCATGACGTGGCTGTAGGAAAAGATTAATTTCATACTTGGGAATAGCAGAAACGATGTGTCTGGCACAGAACTCTGTTCTACTTATTTTGTGCAAGACTCTGGTAAGGCCTTCTGTATATAATTCTAGCTGCCTTTTTTTTTTCAGGAAAAGTGAGGGAGGAAGAAGTGATTTAAACTAAAGGATGGTGGCAGTAACATGAGCAATCTGGCTTTGGTCTCTTCCAATCTATGTTTCTGAATGAAGCGGGGATGAACAGCTCTACTGTAGCAGTATATACTACGTTTTCCTGAATCCATGTATAAAGCATGGAATTTACAGCATTTATAGAGTATTTTCACTGGATTGATTTTATATGTCTCAGTAAAGCTTTAAAATGCAAAAATGTTACAGTTGAATTTTAAACAGTACAGACCAAACTAAACTCCAGACAGCCTACCTTTCTCACTAGTTGTTGATACTGTTCAGAGAGTGTCTCATTATCCCTTGGAATGAGAACAGGTGTAGTTATTAAACAGCCTCAGTTTTAAGGATGTGTATTCTTCCTGGGGTAACTTCTATTTGGAATAAATACCTTTTAATTAGTTGCCACCTTTCTTTTCCCATTGTGGTTAGTTTTTGAATGAACAGGATTCAAAGAAATCTAGACAAGACTTAAAATATATACGCATAAAGCCAAATCATTAATTTCACTCTTGTCAAGCTATTTAAACAAATGTCTGTCATTAGCATGATTTCAACAAATCCTGAGGATAAGGTGATTTCATCTGTCTGTGACATTTATCAGTCCTTTTTTAGCCTGCTGATCTGTCAGCCCATGACCTTGAAATCATTATTACTCAGACTCTAGGAAACTACCTCGTTATAGTTTCTTTTCTCCACAGGCAGCAGATAGGTTTTTAAAGTTTTAAATGTTTAAGCTTATAATTAATGTAATTTAAATTACAAGGCCCCTAATTTTATTACAGTAAATAGAAGAAATTTTTTTTTTCTTTTTTTGTTTTTGTTTTTGTGCCCTGAAGGTGGGAGTGTCTAGGTTTTGGAAAAGACTTGCTTTTCTAATCATCTGGCTCTAATGGCAGAAAGATCTAACTTCTACTGACACACACTAAAAAGTGAAAGGTGGATTGTTAATGAAATGACCTGGTAAAGAAGAAAGTTAAGAGATCTGCATTGTATAAGATGAAAAATTATGACTTTAAAAAAATGTCATAATCAAACGACCTTAAAAAATTTATTGCAGTCATAGTCTTTGACATGGTTAAAAGCATGGTCAGAATAAATTGCCTTGCTGGTATTTTAACCCAAGTTAAAAAACAAGTGAATGGTCATTAGGCAAGTTGATGTAGTGTGATCACCTACATCTCACAATCTCTTTGACTGACAGGGTCAAGCGTGGTCTTGGAATGGTGGGATGATGATCCAAATTATGGGGGTTTTTGTGTGTTTTTTTGTTTTGTTTGTTTGTTTGTTTGATTGTTTTGGTTTGTTTTTTTTTTTTTCTTTTGGTTAAAAGAGATAAAATACACAGCAAGAATGTGACCGCAGAGAAAAGAAACAGATTTCTGCACCAGTACAGAGCAATAAGGTCCTATTTGATAGTGAAACTCACCCTGCAGAGCTTTCATATACATTGGTAATTGTATGCAGTACAACCTTGATAGGAAATTGTATTATTCACTCAGTGCAGATGGTAGCCTAGCAGGCAAAATCAAAATCAAAGAGAACTTACCTTACTCAAGAGCATCCATTATTTTTGACAATTCAGCAGAAGAAAACTTCATGATTTCTTCTAATGCTTGCTGTTGATAAAGGACAGTGTTCAAAGAGCTTGACAGTACAGAACAGAATTCAATGGGAATTTTTATTTTCACAATGAATCAGTGAACTCTGTATTCCTGTATTCTTCCCAGAAAAAAAAGATTGTTTTCTTTGTTTTTCTTTTTAATGGATGAATTTCAGTAAAAATATATGAGAATGCATTCTGAAATTTGTGTTTAGAATAGCCCTTGGATAATAATATACTTGCTATGCTTTCACCTCTATGTTCTAACATCCAGATGGCTGGGGCAATGGCTTTGAAATAGTTGCTGAATAATGCATTTGTCTGATAATATCCAGTTCAGTGTTTTCACTGACTATTCTGCACTTGTCTTACTGTTATACATAACCATCCATTTCACTTCTCAGCCACGTCTGCCATATTGCCCAACATGGACCTGCTTTCTCAGAGCTTTTAATTTTCATGTATAAAATGTTTATGAATTTGGATACTAAAAATGTTTATGAGTAATTTACCATGCATGCTGGAGTATTTAAAATGTCTTATTGTGTCTGTCTGTGCCATCTGCAGAGAAAGTCGCTAGTGTTTTCAGTTATTCTCATGGGAAAGGATGTTTTTAAGCTTTTAGTTTTTCTAGTCAACGCATTTGCCATGGCCACATAAACTGCATATTGAAAGTAAACCACGCCCAACTTTGTAAATATATTAATTTTTATCTACAGCTAAGAAGTTAAACAGTTGGATCAATGACATACTAAGTAATGCTGAAATTTTGTGCCCTCCTTTAGGAAGTGCAATGTTAATGACATCAGCTCTGTCCCAAAGGGAATCTTCCAATTCATTCAGAATAAGTAAAAAAAAAACCTGCTAGCAGCCATTCTCTTAAATTTTAGTTATGTCAAAGCCTCTTGTTGGCATCTTTGATTGTAAGATAAGTGGCTATGCAAAATGGCATTATGTGGCTTTTCGTATTTGCCTTTGTTCTCCATGGGTTACATATCATCTCTGTTCAGTTTACACTTCAAAAGCTGTTTTTCCCCTCCATGTCCTCATAGTACTGGATTGTCAGATTCCAGCAAAAATGGAGTGTCCTGTTGTAATGAGACTTACCAGATCCTGCAGAAAACCAATATGGGAGCATGTTTTTTTCCTAATGAGCAATACACTGTATTTTGAAAACGTCACAAAGAAGTGATTGAAATTGTGATCATTTTTATAACCATGAGATATGACTTCTTTTTTTCCCTATATCCAAAATAAAAGAATTCATGGTTCTTTTGCAGACCTTCTCTGAGAAATGGAGAATAAGAGCTATAATTAAACAAAATTTCTCTAGCACTACTGTAATATGTGTAATAATAATAAAGAGCATAGATTTTAACTCTATAAAGGACATGTTTACAAATCCTAAGGTGGTTATTTTACTGCTAACTCTACAAAACAGAGATTCCCTCTGCAAACAGTTGTATCAACTACAGAGTTCCTGTGAGCTGGTTTTTATTGCCCCCAATTTTACTAAAGAAAAAAGAAATAAAATGAGTATTTCAGGCAGTCAGACAAGTTAGAATAAACACCGTATGCAAGCGGTTTGGGCTAACTTGTGTGACTTGCCTGAAGGACGATATCCATTTATAGAGAGTGATGAATAACTTTAGGTGGGGGAAAGTGTATAATATCTCCAGCTGGCACAGCAAGAATCAGGAAGGAATGTATGCCTACAGCCTAAGCCATACAAGCTGCAGAAAAAGGATGCTGAGACTGAATCCTTCTCACTTTCACTAGTGTATACATTGCATCTATGCAAGGGGGTATAAAAATACAAGCAAACTTCTCTACTGGTGGTAATAAGTAAACCCTTGTCTGAAATTTTTTATTAAAAGTTACCAAAAGAGAGAATTACATCCACCTTTCCACACTTTTAATATAACAGATAAGTTATTTTGGAAATTATAAGCTACGTTTCCAATCTCAGCTAAACGGTTTAGTATGTTGAATGATAGGAAATGCCCTCTTTACAAAGCATATTTAGGTCATGCTCTGCATTAGGACTAATCTCATAGAAAAGCTAATTTATGATGTGCTTCTCTTCTCTCCTTTCAATGATACTAGAAACAAAACAAACAAATGAAGCAACCAAGACCAAACCAAAACAAAAAAACCCCAACCAAAAATACAGAAAGCAAATGAGAGATGAAAATGCATCCAAATAATGAAAGGCTGTGTTATTAAAGTAACACTAATCTCTGTAAAGTTGAAAGAAAACAAAGATGTTTTTTCACATTCCTTCCAGATTTTGAATATACAAAGCATGCTGTATAAACTACTTCATACAGAAGGTATATAAAAATTATATACTTAAAAAAATTTGACATGCATATAATGTCATTGTGTCTGGTTCTATTCTGACCATATAATTTTTATACATGCAATTTTCTTTACATATAAAAAGGAAAAGGAGAATTTCTTTTGCACAGCTGAACATCTGCTGCAGGGTACAGATTTTGACGTATTGACACATTTTGTTCTGTAATATTTTATGGAAAGGAAAACATAATCCTCCTGGGCATTAAATATTTCAAGCAGTAGCTTAAATATGTTGGAAGTATGTTGTACTTATTTTTAACTCAGAGCTAGCATCCAAGGAGTTTATAAATTGCTGGAAAGGATCAACAGAGTTAGGTCTTTTTATTTAAAGTTTACTTTGAGGATACAAACTACAGTTTTCTTTTGGAGAACTGATATGGAAGCAGAAGCAACATAACTTTAAATGGGACTCTGCCTAGGCTGGCAAACATGGAATTGAAAACAATCATGCAAGGAACTGTGGTTCCTTGAACTTCTTCAGGGGAAGTATTTGCAATCCTAGTTCCTGTGCAAAATAATTTCCTTTTGTCTGACAGCTTTCTCTAAAAGTCTGTAATATAAATGCTGCAGGGTTATTTAAATTACATAATTTATCCAAGGCCTTTTCAAAGCTTGGAACATCTTAAACCTATCCTAATTCATCTTTCCTGCTGAGATACCATTTCGGATAATTGGATCTCCTGCTATGTGCTGAAGCTAGGTGCAGATAACACCTAGCTTCATGTGTCCAGAAACAAGAAGAGATCTTTTGTCATGCAGATATCAAATTGGTTTAAAAAAAAAAAAAAAAAGGGAGAAACAGAAAACCAAAAGAAAACCAAAAGACCAGCTGACTTGATCTTTCCACACACAGAGAAAACAAGTACCTTTTCTTAAATGAAAAAAACATTTCAAGGACGTTGTGTGATACTTCACATGCCAGGTTGCAATCACAGGGTCATGTTAGATTCATCACTTTTCCAAGACAGGTAAAAATAGTGGGAAGAAATGCCTTCTGTCATAACTGGTTTGCTGGAACACATTGCCTTTTCCAGCTAGACTGAGCCAGTTATGGTTACTCAGTATCAATCTAATGCAGAAAATGGTGGGAAAAAAGGCATTAACATATGCATCCTTTTAAAAGTAAAAACACAATATGTGTGAGTGGGTTGTATAGATAAAGGTCATCTAGATAGAGTAATGGTGAGGGATTATCACTCATTTTGGGTAATGAAGACTGTTGACCTATAAATGCCATATATGAGGAAAAGGCCCAACCTTTACTCCTCACATTTAGTAATCTGCACTAAACTCTTACCTAAGTAAGTGGCAGTTTATCATTCAGGCTGTAGAGCCTGCTGGATTATGAAGTACAAAATGTTCTTGAGGTCTGTCTGTGCTTGGAACATAAAATGAAAATGGCACCAATTCTTCTCTTGCTGTATTAAGTGCAGTGAGCCCCTGAAGGTGGTAATTAGCCAAATGTCACAATAAGCAGTTTTATGTTTTCACTTAAACTTGACAGTCACTTAAGTGAAGGTGTAAAACATGATGAAACAATCCAAAAAACTTTATTTCAGAAAAATGGAAACCTCTGAAGAAGACGACAGATGCCTTTTGTAACACTGCTGTCTTAAGTCAAACATACATTCCAGCTACTGAGGCCTGAATTTCTCTGCACACAATGTATGCATGTGAATATCACTCAGTTTGTGTGCACATAATTCAATAAATATATATTTGATGGGGAAAAAACAGAGAACATTTTTCACTGTTAATGCTTAGCCAGATGCTAATTTATTTTTCTTTCATTAAAAGAACAAATGGCAACTGTTCCTGTAATGGAACCCAGTCAGCACATGACAAGTAATATTAGCAGAATATAATAACTCCTCATCTATTGATGACCTTTAAAGAGAATTGTAGTCATTACCTTAGAATATTCTCTCATTTATTACCTGTCTCATCACTGAATGAATTCCAGTGCCTTTACACAGAAGAAATAGAAATGCCTGGCTTCAAAACAGAGAAATATGATTTAGTTATTATAATGGCTGCAGGCGCTGAAGTGTAATTCAAATTTTTTCACATTATATAGGATTTTTGAAGATGATGATGGTTAGTGGATCAGGCAGTTCACTGCAGAGAACAGAATGAGTTTATATCTTAGGGATAAATTATTTATAAATTGTATTTTCTCAGGTCTGACAGAAGTTCATTAAACTGATTAGGTGTGCTTCCTGGATAGCAACAGCAGCTACTGGCGTTAGTGAAATCCTTTACATTGTAAACAAAAAGATGGCTATGGAGATATGAATTTTTTTTTAACATACACCCTTTTACAGAAGTAAAAGTCAACCAAATCCATTTTTGGTGCAGCAAAACTCAGTGGCAGAATTAGTTTTGCCATTTGATCTCAGACACTTCCAAATGTCTTTTATTTCACCTTCTTGGTGCCAATGCTCTTGCAGTAGGCACGCAATATCAGAATTCTTTCTGCTATTAGAAGCAGGGGGAATTTTACACTGTAGTTAATTCCTTTCTGCCATTCCTGTGCTTCAGAATTTTCTATGGTTGAACATTTTCCTGAGTTGTCAAAGAAGTGTTGAGCTACCTGTTCTTCAGCTCAACTTTCACCTGATGGCAATAAATGCTATTCCTAAATGGACACAATTAGGAACACTTAGCAATAATTAAAAAGGAAAGATGTAATCCTCTGAAGGAAAAGTTCATGCGGGCAGTATCTTCTTGAAGGATACTTTGATTATCTTGTTCATCATAAAAATTGTATAGTTACTATAAACTGGTTTACTGTATCTTATGAGAAATGACATAGATACAGAATCTAACAAATATTCATACCACTGATAAATGTTGTTAGTCTTCAAACTGATAGTTACAGGTTAGAAGACTTTTTAATAGTCACTGACAGTTTATAAAAACTATTGTCTCAGTGGCCAGCAATGGTCAAAAGATGGTGGATATCATCAGATATTAACTAAGTGGAAAATGTAATTTTACCTCCACATAAAGCTTTAATATGGCTACATTATTAGTGCTGTGTTCAGTTCTAGTGAGGTCAGAGACTAAGACAAGGGAAATCAAAATAAGCAAGAGAATGAGGCAGCTGCCCTACAAAGAGAGCCTAAAAACTCTGAGATCCTTCAAAAGTCTGGATAACAGAAAGGCAAGGAAGGATGTGATTGAGTTTACAGTCATGAAGGGTCTGCTGTGCTGAATGCAGAGAGGTTACCCCAAGTATCACCATCCTACAATTAAACGACACTTGTCCAAACTGGATGAAGATCTAGTCAACACAAATAAAATATAGTAACAGGTAGAAAGTATATTCCTATCTTTCTGCTTCCATCCATCCATCCATCCATCCATCCATCCATCCATCCATCCATCCACCCACCCATCCATCCATCCGTTACTAACTACTGCCTTTTTTCATAGTGGCTAATGAGCTGATAAAATTTTCCAGCACAGAAGCTTATGGAGGCAGAGAATACATGCAGGTTCAGAAAAAGATCAGGCTAATTTATGCAATGACTGAATCAAAGGGAATAGGCAGGATATATCTTCTAGGGCCAGGTTTGTGTTCTCTGTCTCAGTAGCAGCTCCAGTAGCTTTAGTCAGATCAGAATAATTGGCCGGTTTGAGCTGATCCATTTCTAAAACTCTTAAAAGCATTGTTCTGCTGAAATTATTAATTTGTTTGTTTGTTAAAGGTCTTCATCTTCTAATTCTCAATTAGCTTATAGAATTTATCTGGGCTACCTTTTACTGTATTTTTGCTGTAGCCCTTAAGGGAATGGGACCTCAGTTACACAGAAATCTCCAGACTAAATTGTAACAGTTCTACTAATGCTTATATCCATAAAAATATTATTAAAAATGTTATTAAAATATTGTAATTTTGAATATTTGAATAGACACACATTTATTACTCACAGTAATGGTATAGTCAATGTAATGATACATACAAATAAAACATATAACTTGTGCTTCTTTAGGAAAAAGTGTAGCTACTTCTTGCCATGGTGTTCTCCGGAATAAAAGGTGAGGGCAAAATAGACTATTTTGCTACAGTCTTTTCATGAGGTCTTTTCATGGTCTTTCAAAGGCACCTCCTCTCTACAAACATGGTTTCTCAAATAAAGAGTAGCATGCACATGGAAAATGATTTTCCAGAGGTTGAACTAAGTGATTTAAATTACAGGTTCTTGGTTAATCTTAATCAGCACTATTTAAAACAACCTGAAAACTAATCTGCCCCAGGCATTATAACCTCACAGTTAATGAGGCTTGTTTTGAATCTGATGAGAATCTTTTTTTCAGGGCCAGCATAAGTTCAACTAATCATGGAAAAAATACTTGAAACAGCACACTTAGGGACCTCTGCCCTGTCTCCTTTAATCAAGCTTTGCAGACTGAAGCAGTTAAAATACAGTCCAGCATTGTTGTTTACGTTATTAGTTTGGCAATAGTCCACATTTCTTTAGCCATTTGGAACACACTGTAACTATCCTACTAATAGTAGACCCAGGATAGTCTTTAAGGCTTCAGCCATATGAACCATAGTGAAAAGTCAAAGCATGTGGAAGAGGAGTAAGATATCATGCTCAGGGTAAGGTTGCTGCAAAGTAAAAAAGGTAATTTTCACCCCAAATCTTCTGTGTTGAAAGAGAGAAGGTAAGTATGGAAGACTTCACCCTCAGCAGAGCACAGTAATGGGGATTGTTGCCCATGCAATGCACCAGGTCACAAAACAGGGAATGTTCTTTAGATTTTTCCTGTGATCTCAACTAACTGCACTGGTGTTTGCATGACTCACAGGAAACCACACGGAAATGTGCTGACCACTCTGCCTCTTGGCATATGAGATTTCCTTCAGATATGTTCAGAACATCTCAATGTAATTTGTTTCCTCAGCTCTCAATTAGTTTCCTAAACTGTTGCATACATATCTTCTAATTCATATTCCAGAGAAAGAAGATAGTATTTATATACAGCACATAAAGTTAGTGGATTCCTCTAGACTGTAAAGAGACTGTTTTCTACTCTGCAAATATTAGTGTGTGGTAGGTAGCAAGGCCTGCAGTTCTGATACTTCACTTTATAAAACATTACCTTCAAAGTCACAGTAACTGTTGAACTGAATAATTTCATAACTTGAGCAGGTTTTAAAAAAGAATCTGGGTGAAATTGTTCATGCTGGGAAGTATTGTTGGGAATATTTCAGCACTAATGGAGCTGCATTTTCTAGCAGGTTAGGGAAGATACTTTGAGCTGTTTCTTTCAGAAACCATCATCCTGAACACCCAGCATGAGCTAAAAGTCTGCGGATGTCTTTTGTCTTCTGCATGAAAATAGTCAGGCATGTCCTTTCAAAAGTTACTGTTTTCCACAATGGAGAAGTGTGAAGAATTTTGCAGCTTAATTCTCCATGGCTTCTCCCTTGTCTCAAAAATCATCCTTTTCTTAGAGCTTCTCTGTGTCAAGAAAACTGGGATAATTTGCAGAGCAATTATACTTCCTATTTGACAGTCAGTCATAGACCAAAGAGTAATCCATCCCTCTCTAAATCTTTCCAAAGGTTTCACAGATAATATCAGCAAAAATTATAGCATCATTGAAGTCATATCAAAATTGTTAACTGGAATACTTCAGATGTCCTAACTTATAAGCATTCTCCTTTCCAAAAGGAATATTATCCTTTCTTACTGGAAACAGAATATAGATCTAATTCTCTTCCTGCATGTGCACAGGGAAATGCACAGAGACACACGTGGCAGGTGACATAAAAGATAGAGTCATAGCATGGGTTGGTTTAGAAGGAATCTTTACAATCACCCAGTTCCAACCCCCCTGTCATGGCCAGGGACACCTTCCACTAGGCAAGGCTGCTCAATGGCCCATTCAGCCTGGCCTTGAGCACTTCCAGGGATGGGGGCATCCACAACTTCTCTGGTCAGATGTAGACAATATGTTTGATTAATTAAAAGCACTTAGTTGACACAAGACCCCCATCAATTTCCCCGACTAAAGATTAACTACGAGGTGTGAAAATTACTTGTAATTGTAATTATAATTGTAATTGCAATTGTAATTGTAATTGTAATTGTAATGTAGTAAGCATTATTCCACATTGTAGGGTACTACTTGAAAAATTTTCTTACAGCTTTTATTGCATAAGATGAAGTACAGATACCACAAGGGCAAATGTGACATTCAAGAATATCTGGCAAACACGTGTAAGGTTAATGTAATGTTTTAAGAAGCTATTATTCCTTTTTTGGTCTCTTTTTGCTCTACAGCTTCTTGCTACTGAAAAAAAATGGGACTGTTGCTTTGCAGACTTCCCTTCACCAGGCACGGATAGCATTCCTTTTGCATGTATCAAAGTAGCTGCCAATGCTGTTACTTATGATCTTGTCACAAATGGAGTGATGCACTTCACTTGTACAAGAGATGCAACAATATACTTTATTCATATAAAACAGTAGTTTAACAAGATTCACTGTCAAGGTACACTAGAGTATTTACAGCATAGAGGGCAGGGTCAGATAAAGCTTTCAGGGAGATCTTTCCATCGAGTTACAAGGTTCAGAAAGGTTTCCCCTTGCTTTATAAAGTTCTCAGAGAGAAGTCCAGATGTGACTGCATCCAATCATAGTCCCAAACTTGGTCAACAGTTTTATCTATATGATTATAAATGTGTACAATAAATCCTTTATATCACCTAGCTATGATTTCAAAGTTTAACACGGTTTCAATCACTTACTGAGGATCTGTTGCAGCAAGGAATGCCTCAACCTCCATGAGTAACCTTGAGAGGTGCCCCTACTCAAGGGAAGATCCTGGTGTGCAGTCTGCTGATGTGCAGGAGAGCTCAGTGGGCTTTGGGCTGTACACTGCTTATAAAGTAAGATTATATTCATATTTACATACCAGGAAGACATCCAGGTCACCGTTCCAGACAGCCCTTGGCTACTGTGTTGCCATCCATCCCTCCAAATCCAGAATAAGTGGGTTACAGCAATCACAACCCCCACTGCTGGTTACAGAAGGTGGGATGGTGGGAAGAAGCACAACATCACAGATATGCCTAGAGTATGTTTACCTGTTTGATTCTGAAGTCATTGCTAGTCTTGTAGGAGAAGAAATTTCCATTTCCTTTTCTTCTCCAATAGCAAATGTGTGTATTTGAAAATCATGAATTATTAACATGGGCTGGTTTATTATGGCAGCAACTTAAAAGCATCAACACAGTTTATCATAAAAGCCATATCTGGCTTTAAAGGCAGTTTTGCTATCCACAAGAACCATTTGAGAAAAAGTTATTGCATATTTATGACATATATACATATGATATACATGCATGTGTCATAATATATCATATCTATGCATGTCATAAGCTCTACTGTATAACCATGTTGCTAGTATACCTTTGTATAATTAAACAGCAGCATCACAAAGATTTGAAAATGTCATAGACAGCAGATATATTTATGTATAAACTGCACATTAATTATTTAATGTTTATATGGCAAAAATCTATTCACTGTCATCACTACCATAACATTTGATTGTATTCCCAGAGAAAAGATGGAAATGAATTGGAAACAGGACTTGACTCACAGCCTTTCCATATCAGTGAACATTTTAGTCCCCAGCCTCCTTAAAGCAAAAGTGTTAAATATTTTCTTCAGTTATTGCATCTAAGTTAAATAAGAATTGATTTTCCAGAACATTCTACTGTCACTTATCAGGCAGATAATATATATTTTTTCACAGATATAATTCAGAAATCACTTAGGTTTCTCACAACACAAAGCCTATTACATCTACATTGAATCTTCTTGTGAACAATTCATTTAGTATGTCACTGCATTTGTACTTTCTGTAGAAACTGATTTTATACATTCTATTTAGAAGAGTCAAAATGGGAGGCCCTATATGTACAACCCACAGAAGAAATGTCCTGAGGGAAATGTATTGCATATCTGGTTTTCCCCTAAACATCACCTGAATTTTGTAAAATATTTATGGTGACATATCTTTAGAGTTTTTTCATAACTGGAATCTGAAGCCTTATCTCAGACCTGGATGCAGCACGTAAGTTAAAGGGTATATGTTGGGGCTTGTGCATGTATGAGTGTCTGTCTAAGCCCACAAGATTTACTGTGGTGAACTAAAAATTGAATTGTCTTTGCAGAGAGAAAAGCCACTTGGAAGTTCTATTTTAGTTTATGTATCAAAATATTATTTGAAAAGTCTGTTATGGAGCTCTTGGCAGGAGACAAAGTATCAAATTAGGTGTCATTAATACATGATGATGGGGCTGAACCTGGCGTCCAAAAAGTTCAAAGAGGTGAAGTTCTATATGACAACTTTCCCAGCACATTTTACGTTTCTAGACTGTTCATATTGTGTGATCAGTGAAGCTGGAAGACACATGTTCTAGATGAATGTATCTAAACATTTATCTGAGTTTATATCAACTATCTAGTATATCAGTCTAACATACATACTAACAGGATTTCAGCTGAATAAATGGTAGAGGATAAAATTTTACAGAACAATTTGCTCATTCCTATCTGGGATGATCTGCTGCACGTTTTACTGCCTCAGTACAGTTTCAGGTGACTCCACTTGCTGTCTTATGGCAGTGAATGTTACAGGTCAGTTCTCGTGTTCCAGACCTACACCTTATAATGTGTTTCTTGATTTGTTTTGGCTGGTTTCAAAAATCAATAAAGACTACATATTCCACTGATTTCCTAATACCTTTGCCACTGAGATCTCACAGGTCAGAGGAACCATGATGCCTGAATGGAGCCAGAGAGAACAATCAAAGAAATAGTAAGTGGTCTATTTGGTTTTTTGAAGCAAGTCGGTATTCTGAAGTGTCTCTTCATATGCAGCAAGTTGAATGTCATCACAAACAATCTAGGTATGCACTGATACTACATCCACACAACTTAAAATCATTAGATATTTCCTATTTTAAAGAAGATACATTTTAATTAGAATTATGACTGGATATTTTAATTCTTAGATGCCTTGGGCATTATAAAATAAAATATTTATTACTAACAGTAAAAGTAACTAAGAGTACTGGGGCTGACAAAATAATAAAAGCCAGCAATAGTGCACATTTCTCTAGTGACTGTCATCACAGGATTCCAAAGTACTTTGATGCATAAATATACTACTGAGGAAACAGAGTTATTCTGGGCCAACAGCACTGCTAACATTTTTCAGGACGGGAAGTAATTAATAACTTCTTTAATTGAAACCACAGAAAACACTTGGAAGAGAGAATATAATTAGCCAACTTGGAATTTAGCCAATGAGCTAGCATTGATACACCCTTGCTGTTATGAAAAATGCCATGGGATTGCCTATAACCTCACTTCAGTTTCATTTCTTATGGAAAGACAAAATTCAGCGTCCTCCTCTGACTTCTAGGAAAATGCTGGGAGACTTGAAATTCAGGGCAGGCTGTAAAAGCAGTTTCTGTAGTGGCAAGACATTTCCTAGGGTGTACTTAATAATGTCCAAAAGACAAAAGCATTGGATTGAGTGAAAAAAACCTTTGCCAGATGCATTCATTCTTTTTGCCTGTAATTCAGTTTAGCATATGTCAACACCAGTAATTTTCTCTGTGGAAACCCACTGAAATCATAAAGACTTCTTTTTACTTTTCTAGAGGTCTTAATGCACACCAAGACAACAAATAAATGTAATGATTGTGATAAATTCTTTCTTTGTTGTCTTTCTATGGGTTATTTAGAGCGTTCTGTCACTCTGTCTTGACCAACATTTTTGATACCTCAGTTGTCTCCGAAATACTCTGTTGCATGTCACCTCCTGGCATTAGACCCTGCATTGTTTGCCTGAGAGCTGACTTTTTAATTTAACAATTTGAATATGAATTGATTTGTGTTTCAGAGAACCAGAATGTGAAGTGTTTGGCTGGCTGTGAAAGACACATCTTTTCCCAAACTGGTGAGACAGATGTTTTCACAGGTTGTCATATTTTGCCTTTTTTGCTCCTCTGTCAGTAATGCTGTGATCTCTGATCCCATCCATATGGATGGTGAAGTTTTTCCCCAGTGCCTGTGGCAGATTGCATGTATGCCATCAAAATAAGCATAAAAGCAAGAACTCCAGATTCTCATACCAAATTTTAAAATAAGAAATGAAGCAAAGAACTAAAGTCTGGGCTTTTTGTGAAGGAAAAATATTAGAAGAGTGCTGAGGGATCTTCCATGTCAGTGCATGTTCTTAGTGCAAAAAGTGTAAGAAATATGAGCTGAAATCTCCTGGGATAGTCTATTCCCTTGCTTAGTGGAGGTGGACTTGGAGAAGGATCATGTTGCATCTTAGTAAGCAGCTTGGCTCCTCTTGCTTGTTGATACTAGAGGGTAACCCAGAAAAGATGCAACTAGAGCCCGTTTGGGATTTTTGGCTGAACAAGGTCAACTTGAATGTGGTCAACTCCTGCCTTCTGGCCTCCAGCCAAATATCCCAACTTGATCCACAAGTGGAGTGGAGATGCATTCAGGCTGTCATAGGTGGGAGACAGAGGCAAAAGGTGGCTGGTCACAGGAGGTCCTTGCTTGTTATGCTTCATTCCACCATAGATGTTCTCTAACTTCTCTGATAAAGTAGAGCAGAGTGAAGTACCTCTCTCAGAACATATGTAGGTCTCAGCTGACAATACCCCTGTTAGTACCACTGTCTAGCAGAGCACAAGGTATGACCCCTTCACCTTCCTGACTCATTGAAAGAAGTAGATGAGCTACCATTTCATAGATAGTAAAAGAAAAATTAAAATAGGAATACTCATATCATGGTGCTTTTTTAGTCTTGGCAGAAAATGTTTTGACTGAAGCCATTCTTTCTCAACTGAGGTCAATTCTCATCACCTTCTGAGGTCGGGAAATGATGAAAGCGTATGCATTTGTGCAGTTCAGTCCCATTCTCATCTCTTATTTGCCATGTACTAGCTGAGATGGGAGACAATTTTTTCCAGTGTTGCTTCCCTACTTGTTGAGGGTAACAGAGGGGGTTGATAGAAATAGCATATTGAACAAGCTCAGTTATGACTTGATATTCCACTCTCACTTCCCCATTAAGTGTACTGGATGGCCACAGAGCAGGGAAGGAGGTGGGGAAGGAATGGGAACAGTTGTGGTCTGGACCTTCAAGCCCAGGACAGCAGACAAGCAGCTGAGAATATCATGAGCACTTCATTGTGGTAGATATTTAGTCAGTTACACAGATGGATGGATAAGTACACAGATAGGTATGTGTAAGTGGATAGCTGTTTAACTACCTTGCTAAATGGATAGGTGAATGGAAGGAGGGATGGATATATACTATACATTTTCTAGTCATGATGCATGTATAATATGTCTCTTTTCAAGTGTTTCTGTTTTTCAGGGTTTGTTTGTGTGTGTGTTTGTTTTTATTGTCAGAGAATATTGTCTACAGAATTAAAATTAATTAATGTTTGCTGATATTGAAAGGAATTGTCCGGACAGAGTATTTGATCAAACAGAGAGGTCTAGAGGAATCCATAACATTCATCTTAAGTTTTTGAGTTTCTGAGAGAACAAAGATCACCATTTCTTTATGAGTCTCTCATTAACTGTATCTATCTCACTACAGTGGACAGCAATTCCATTTTCAGTTTTGTGTAATAATATCAGTAAAGCCTGAGGCACATTTCTGTGGATGGACTCTTGTTCATAAGAAAGACAGAGCTCTCATAAATTTCCATAAATCAGTTATGTTACTTATAGAGGTACAAGTAAATTTTTAAGCACAAAATAATGTTTCTGTTTTTCAATTTCTCTTCCTAGATCCCTCATTTTTCACAAGCTTTTTCTGAGGTTGCATAAGACAGACTTACATTACAATAGATATATGTATTGTTTCACCAGAGGTATGATTCTAACTAGCACAGATAGACTGTATCAGTTTTTCTAATATAATTATCTTCCTTTTTGCTCTGTTTGAGAGTTGCTTTATGGTTTTGTTATAAAGATTGCAGTTCCTCGTATCTTATCTTCATATCTTTATCTTCCTCATGTCTTTGACTGATAAAGGAGCTGGATACAGGTATAATCAAGAATTCAATGCTACTGAACTTCAGGAAAGTTTGCTTGTGTAAGGGCTAAAATTTTGCAATCAGCAAAATTTTCAAGGAGAAAATAAAATACTTGTGTGAATCAGTGTGATTCTGTGTAAATTTCAAACCATGGATAGAAATGTGTTAAGATGGAGCAGACTGCTGAAGAATAAGAGAACTTTTCATTGCCCCTGAAGACAGGATATGCATGTGCTTTCATCAGCCCTGGCTCTAGAGCATCTAAACACTAATTTCAGAAATTAAAGTTTTCAGTATGTTCCTGGAAAGACCACTCCTTTGCTTTTACAGTGTACTTCAAATAGAGTATCTGCTGAAAGCAGTATTCACTAATATATTGATGCTTGTGTTCAGGAAAGCTTTCTGCAGAAAAATTTATCTTACAGAGGTCTGCAAGGTCCCAGGTGAATGAGACTCACTACTGATATCAAAGGGTGCACAGTGAAATCCTAGAGAAGTCAAACCCCAAGATAATTTCCTAGGGTGTCTACATCTACATTAGTAATTTTACAAGATTACTGCAATCTGAACAGAGCCTAGCTCCATTATATTCATCAGCATAGTCTCTTCTGACTATCCTACCTCCAAAATAATGTAGAAAGAGAGGTAATCCCTCACACCAAGGCTGCTAATTGACTTCAGTAACAGCAATAATACTTTGAACTAGACCTAAAGCCTTTTATCTTTTTAAAGAAGAATTTTACGAGAAAATGTCATGTAAATATTGATCTAAAGCCATTATCAGGATAACTCTATTGGAGTCGGTGAAGCTATACTCTATAAATTTTCCTTCAGTGCTTGGAAAAGTCTTTAATTTACTGCTAAAACAGATTTAGCAAAGAACAACATGTTTGTATCACATGTTTTTCCAAGAGATTGTAAAAGCTATTCATTTTCAGCCTCAAGGGGGTCTTGAACATATTAACAAAATTACCATGGCCAGTATATGTCTGGTTAATTTAACTCACATTGGACTGCATTATTGTTTCTTAAGAACTCACTAAAATCATTTTGCAAGGCTTCAAATTGTGACATCACCTGTATCAGTAGGTCTTTTTGTTGGGTATCTGGGCATGTGCCCTGTTTCTGAACCTGAAATCAGCCTCCAGTCTCATCATTTGACACAAAATGTGATTACTGCTTTTTATAATTTAATTTGAATGACAAAAAAGGAATTTAAAGTTTTAGGAAGTTGGCTTGTGCACAAATCCAAATATATTTCAAATATTTCTATCAAAGAAAGAAGCTATGGTAGAAAATGTAGGATGTAGAGACAAAATAATATTTGCTTATAATTCTCAGGTACAATATTAAGAAGGAGGAATAAAACAACCATTAAGTATTTCAAGCTTCAAGCAATCATGTATGAGGGTTCCCAAATTTGTTATCAGTCAAATCTAAAAAAGAAATGAACAAATTTTTAACCACCCACCATGTATACACATACAGACACACACAGACTGACAGTATTCCTTTAGAACAGGAGATGTCTTGTCTTTTTTTGTGGAAGTAATAGTGACTCCAAGAAATTATGTAAGACTGTGAAACATTAAAGCTTTGTGTTAGTATAAAAAGATTACTATGCATTACCTCAGTTTCTATTAGCTATGATTTTGGTGCCAGACACAAGTACAGGACAAGGGCCTCTGTTTCCTGCTATTTCTTGCCTTAGAATCTTAGTGCACTATATTATAAGGTTGTGCACAATATTGGTCACTTACCAAAAAACTGTAGTTATTAAGAAGTGTCTCTGCCTTGAGAAGCAGCATTGGGAGGCATCCCAGTTCAACAGAATCACTGCTGTGCTGCTGGCTGCTTAGTAGGGAGAGCTCAAAGAAGGCTCCCTCAGTCTGCCATATTTATGGAATAAAGTGGTTGGTGTGAAGTCAAATTACATGTGATGGAAAAGGTATGCACGAGACTCCTCGTATGTTCAACTTTCTTTGTTCCTTGATAAATGAGAATTGAAAAAGCTACCTGCTATTCATGTGTTAATTGTGTGATCAGTGTTGCATGCTCATATGCATTGATGCTCATTGTGTCAATCAGTTCCTTTGTACGTTTTCAGAGAACAGAGTAGAACTAGAGAGTTCTTGGCCCTGTTCAGAGGCTCTGGACTTTATTTCCTTTGTAGCCTGTACCAAAATACTGCTAGCTTGATTAAGGAGACCAGAATATTCTTCATGCCTTCAGATGCTCTGGTTTCCAAGGGGTTCTCTTAAAATGCAAAAGGACCTAAAGCAAGATACAACACTTGTGAATAAACTTCTATAAATTTGTATAAACCCTTGTGACTTTGTTCTAAGAGAGGCTCTCTAGTTTCTTAAAAGTGCTTCAAGAACACCATCTTGAGGAAAGCTTATTTTGAAGTGTAACCTGTCAGAAAAAAAAATTTGCTTCTTTTATTCCTGTTCTCATTAAATCTTTTGGGGCCCATCACTTTCAGCAATTCTCTCTCTGCAAAACACTATTATTTTTTGAAATATGCAGCCCATGACTTTAGTATAGTGATTTATAGAAAGACTGAGTTTTGCCTGGGCCTGTCAGGAGTTTAGCCACACTCAGCCCCTAAATTAACCACATAAAAATGCAAAATTCTCAGAACTTTCACAGGAAACATGCTAGACATAAGATGAGGGCTTTCAGTTTTTCTCAATATGTTTTTGAAACTGAATTAAAGAAAGAGCATTCACAAAACTCTCATCCCATACCATCTAATCCTATATACAGAGGTAAATACCTGCCTGCCTGAGTCACTTATCGTTACTGTTGTAGCTTTCACTGCATAATTTGAAAGACAAATGTGTCCAGTAATTACAAACACTGAACTCACAAAGTCCTGCAGTAGTTGTATTGTATACAGTTGGTTTTCATCCTGTTATACGTATTATATGTCCTATTATTTCAGAAAAGTTAAAAAGAGATCAAATAGATATTTTCTCTAACCTACCCTTTATTCTCACAGCATTTGAAGAGTTACTGGATTGTGTGGAACACGATGACCAGCCTTTATATCATCTTTTGACAACATACTGAGAAAGAATACCCTTTTTACCATTTGCAGTCAACAAGTCCTCCCCATTAGTGGGGTCCTGGAAAGAGTGCTAAATGGGCTGTCACTGAAGGTTTTTGAAACTCCACACACATTTTCTCTGTGCCTTCTTAGTTGTACCATTTTGGCAAATAAATGGCACTCATAGCATGTTTTACAAGGAATGACAATCTAATCATAGAACCATGAAATCATGGAAAGACTTGGGTTAGGAGACCTAGTTCCAACCTCCCTGCTGTGTGCAAGGACATCTTCCACTAGACCATGTTTCTCAGAGCCTTGAACACTTCCAGGAATGGGGCACTCACAACTGTTCCAGTGTCTCCCCATTCTCACAGTAAAGGGGTTCTTCTTAATATCTAGTCTAAATCTGCCTTCTTCCAGTTTGAAGTCAGTCCTCCTTCTCCTATCACTGCATGGTCTTGTAAATAGTCTCTCTCCAGCTGTTATAGGCTTCCTTCAGGTATTAGAAAGCTGCAATTAGGTCATTCTGAAGCCTCTCTTTTTCAGGCTGAACAATCTGAATTCTCTTAGCCTTTCCTTGTAGCTTCAAGGGGTGCTCCATCCCTCCAATCACCTAATCTGGACTTTGTAGGCACCTTTCAAATCTTACTTTAAATGTCAGTCCAGATAGTACCTTTTCACAGGAAATAACATTTTATTGGTTTTCTTATTCAATTTTTACATTTCTCATGAAATGTGTATTGAACAAAAGTAAGAAAGGAGCTGACCTTCACATACACAAGTTTCTATTAGCATACTATTAGTGGATGTTAGGATCCCCATTGCATTCTGATATACAATTTGTATATAATCATTTGTATATAATCATTTTGTATATAATCATTATTAACTTGTTACAGGTCCTTGGAATTACAAAGGACAAATGACTTTTCAGGAGCAAATATTACCAGCCTATTTTTGATTATATATGTGGTGTCAGTATGCTCACCATGTCCCAGAGATAAAAAACTGTCAACACTGGTATAAGCAAAAAAGCAGAGTAGAAAGTGAAAACACTATCACTAAAAACTACTCCTGCTATGAAATAAATTATGCTTTCCAGATAAGTGAAACAAATAAATGACCCTCCTCCCAAAAAAATAAGGTAAAAAAAAATGAAATGCAGCACTGAAGTAAATAATATTTGCTGCAGGGTTTCTGGTTAGCCCTTCTCAGATTAAATGAACAGATATCCTATGTAATGCTTGGAAAGGAATTATGCAGACCTAAAAATGCGGAACACCTGTGCAGATCTATGTTTTGGAATATTATCAGTGGTCATTGTTAGCAAAACCTGATCACTGAATGCTTGGAGATGCTAACACATTCAACTCCAATGCAGTTAGCACTTAGAAAATCTCTTTGCCTAGTTAATTGGAACAGGTATGATTTTATTTTTTGAATCTGCCCTGTGTTAAACCTAGTAAAAAATCTGGCACAAGCATGGGTTTGAAATTGAAAAAAATCCGTGTGAGTCCAAACTGAGGTATACCAGCAGAACTGCATGGGAGCCCTAAAGATCAGGAAAAAAAGCAAAACTCATTTGCTGTTCTGCCTTGAAGTACTATATTTTAATCTGTAGTACATTCACTAACCTACATATATATGATATATAGTCTTAAAATTCCATACATTTTCTTTTTGTCTTCTCATTCAAAACTGAAATTTGTCAAAGAAACCACCTCTGAGACACAAATTTACTTGTTTGAAAAAAATGAATGATTAACATGATACTACATCCTTATAGAAAGTCTTAGCTCAGGCAGCCATGCAGGGATGCAGAATCATAAGACAGGGATCTCGTCCTTTACTACTGGGTAAGACTGGGTTATTGATTCCCTGCATATATTCCTAATAAAACACTTCTCTACTCTTCACATGCTGAAGTAAATTACACAGTAACATTTGACCCTTCCCAGAGATGAAAGCTCAGTAGGTACTACTGCAAACACTTCATTTTGAAGGATTTGAGAAAAGCCTGAACAACCCAGACTTTTGCAAAATGTGATTCTTACCATTTATTGCACAGACGTGGTTTACCTTTTACTAGTAATATAAATACGTAAAGCCACACAGTTATAGAAAATACTCCCTGAAGGGAAGAATTGTGTCTGCAAGTTAGTTATGTAGATGAGGATCACAAACTGGCTCTGTTGGAATGGGAGTTGCCTCTGTGTCAGCTTCAGACAGGGATGTAGTAATAACACTTCGTTCATACAAAGGAGTACCTTTCCTTAGGCAGTTTCAGAACTTGAGAAACCTCATCTAACAAAATCTCTCATCAACCAAGTGAGGTAAGTAAGTATTAAATGCATTTTTAGTACTAATTGCAACTGTGTTGTTGTTCCTGTAATTCGTGATTTTTCACTTCATCCCACAATGGAAATAGAAATCAACTTTTTAAAACTGTCTGCAAGCAAGGCTACAAGAAAAAGTTGTTCTGGAAATGTTGAGAAGATATTTATCATACATTTAATTAGCTGCTTTTGCTTTTGTCTGTCTTTATGTAATACAATTAGATAAAACACAAGCAAAGTGACTGAATTAAAATATTTCATTTTTGTATAAGATTATGATGTTGAAACAAAATATATTCCCATAAAAAAAAAAATATTTCCTCCTTTCAAACCTACAAGTGTAAAAAGTTCTAATGAAACATTTTGATTTCAAATTGCCATATATCTATATACACCATATCTATACTTATACCTATAGCCACACTTATACCTATGTAGTCTATATCCATATGGCAGTGTATATATTTGGCAGGCACTTTTCAAGAAGACCTTTGTGTTATGGGTAACTGTGTTCAGCAATGCAGTCTTAGTACCATGGAACCCACTGATAACTCTGTGCTGACTTCCTCAAATTTAGGTGATGTCATTTAGGGAAAACAGGCTTACCTTTTAAACCTTTACCAAGCACATTTGCCATACCTTCTCTCACCCCTCTTGAACCAACTGTCTGAGCTATATTGGGCACAAATAAAACTAGGGGTTAAAGAGCAAAACACAGATGTATACTTCTACCCAGCAACATTTTACCTTGCTCTGTGGTTTTTACTATAGGTAACCTGAGGGTTAAATGAAAGTAATTTGTATTTGTTAGGTCTCCTTCAGGGCAGAAGCCTCCTTTGGGGGCTCTTTCCACTGCCGGTTGATTTAATCTAGTTTAGCTGTTTTCTGTATTTCCTTTTCTTAATCTCCCAGTCTTTCACCATTATTTGATTAATAGCCAACCAGTGCCATGCCATTAGAGCTCCATTTGTTTATTTGCATAGCAAGTGTGATCCATAGATATTTAAGTACACAGTATGAGAAAAGAGAACAGTTACAAGTTCCCTGGGAAAAGTTAGATTGTTCTTTCTAAGAACAGTACTTACAAAACAGTGCTTGCTAGGCAACTGCAGAAAGGTAATCAAACATTTAAATATTTTATGCTTTTTAGATCTATTTCTCATATCAACTGGTTTTTTATTGCTGGACATCTGATTTTTTCCAGCTGTCATTCATCTAATTCACAGTAGTAGCCAGCCAACTTGCTGTAGTCAATTTGAGAGCCAAATTACTTTACCTGTTGACATTCTGCTTTTGTCTTCATTCTAAATATCATTCAGCCCTAAGAATATTGTCTCTGCAGGTGCAGAAGTGAGTAGGAATGCCAACAGAAATTAAATGACATTTTATCACTTTTGAGGTAGCATGTGATTTGTTTTTAAGGGATGATTGCATTTTCTACACGTATTTCATCAACTAGCATCTCTATTGCTTCCTGATCCAACTTCTCTTGTAGTCAATGGTAATTTTTCAGAGACTTCATACAGAGCTGGATTAGGCTCAATATGAATGATAGAAAGACATTAATGAAATACAATGAATTTAACAATTAGGTTGGCAATCATATTGCCTTGGTAGATCTTAGATGCTTAAGGAGATAATAGGTACCTAACAGATGACAGTACTAATCTCCTATTCAAGAACTCTGTTCCTGGCAATAAGCATTTGATCCAGAAGGAGTCACTGTCAGTTTTCTGCCTATTGAGCAGGAGTATAGCTCTTTACTTCTGGACTCATACAAGTCTTTGCATATGTAACCCACAGAGAAAAGAGGCTGAATGTTTCTTTCTTATAGTAATTTTCATAGTAACCATTTTTCTAATGATCAAGAAAATAGCCCAGATCGTCAGTTTGAGAGGAATCAAATGTGGGGAGATGCAGACTGAACACATTGCATATAAAGAGGACCTGTCTTTCAGTCACTTGTAAATTTTGTGTGTTCTGAATGTAACTCTCCTTAGTCTGTTCCATACGGAATCAGTTACTGTCACTTTACTCATGACATGCCAAGGCAGTTACTGGGTAATGAATCACCAAACTTTTTTTTCTGGAGTGAAAAGAACTTTTAAAATCTCACTTTGACTCTTAGATCGCTGAAGGACTAAGCCAATGTGGCCATAGTTTCTTAAAATCACATTGTAAAAAACCCCCCCTCAATGCATATTTATTGATGTTGGTTCAAAAATAACTTGAGGGGAGGTACTAATAAAACTCAGTGAATGGATGCTTGTGGAAAGTAATCACACAAAGCATTCAAAGGAGTATTTAATGAATTCATCTGGCTGTTGAAACAAATGTTTGTTGAAAAGTGGTTTTGATATTAGCTCAGCTCTTGACTGAACTTCAGAGATGGCTTGTGAACAAAAATGTTGAAAGAAATAATATAAAAAAAATTTTCCTGGCAATAGACACACCTTTGAAAGGCTACTTTTGAGTGAAATATAAATACAATCAGAAGTAAAAATACAGTTCTAATAGTGTTGCATTTTTAATGGTCTACTCATAAAAATGTGTCCACACTCGTGAAATATACTGCAAGACTTTTTCCTATTTTTTAAGGTGGAAAGTGATCATACAATTTGTTTCAACAGCAGTAGGAATTTGCCTGCTATTTTGCATGGATAAAGATGGCAGGTGACATCTTTTAGAATGGAGAAGACCATCTGCCAAGTAATGGGAACCTTTCAACCCAGAGGATAGTTTGCTCCAACTCCTGCACATCTGTGAATACTTTTAAAGCTTAAACATTTTACCATGCAAGACACAAACCCATGGCCAAAGCTCACAACAGTAGGAAAAGAGCTGCAGAAATAACTCCAAAATGTTAGAATATTTATTTTGAAATCCTCAGCTTCTAGGAAATAGTTGATCAGATAAAAAAGTGAATTTCTGGAAAAGCAGTTAGAAGACTCACTGATGGTCGTTGTTATGAAAAAAGATATTAGTTTTGCATATTAGTTGTAAAAATTTCTATGAAATTTCAAGCCACCTATTCAAATAACTGGTACTGAATTCATTACAAACATTTACTTATTGTCCGAAGAACTCAAGTAATCAATAATTTATAAGAAAATCTTATTTGATGGACCTAGAGTTTTTTCCAAACAGCTGTTTTTAAAAATATCCTTGGAAATTACTCTGATAAATATTTAGGTTACCTGATGAGGACGCCTGATGTCAAAAAGCTCTCCATTTACACAGGGACCAGAATTATTTGATTTGAGAAATTCCAGGCTTGGATGTTTTTTTGGTGTTGGTGTTCGAGGTTTTTTTTTTTGTGTGTGTATTGTTGTTGCTTTTTTTGTTTTCATTTGGTTTGGGGTTTTGTTTTGGGGTTTTGTTTGTTTGTTTTCCCTAATCATAACAAGAACTGCAGAAAAAGCTTAAAATTTCCATTAAAATATTTTTTTTAAAAATATATATTTTTTAAAAAATAAATGTGTTCACTTCAACAGAATTTGATTACAAAGGAGTTCTTAGTTACATACAGCTGTTTAAAAACAGTGGAAAGAACAAATAGCTCTATTTCAAAAAGATTGCATTTGAGACATTCCTTTTACGTAAAAATTTATTTCCAAATGTTTTAGAGGTAATTCCTGGAGAAAAGCAGTCCACTGATTTTCTTTTTAAGCCAACTGCACACTTCAGCTTCAGTCCTGGGCTTATTAAGTCATAAAAAATACACTATGGTGATGAAAAAGTTATATGTCATCTCTAGAGAAGAAAACCCAACCAACCAAACAAAAACAGAAGGAACACAGACACAGAAGTAATACATCCCCTTAGCCTTACAGACCAAAGAAGAGGTCAAAATTCGCAGCAGATGTTAAAATCAGTGTGGCTAACCTCAGTCTAATTAGTCTATGCTGATTTACACCAGCTGAGGTTCAGCGGGTGAATGCCTGAGGTGCAGACATAAACTGCATAAGCAACTCAAACCTTTGAGGACACTTCTCCCTTCAAGTCAGTAATGTGTTACTGAGGCACCTTGATTATGTTCATATTTATGTCTTGCCATTTACATGAATTAGGTTTTCATGACAGCTGTTCTTCACTGATAGCTAATAACAGGAGTTTCTGTAGTTTTGTACAGTAGTCTGTTTTTCTCAATGTATGTGTATCTACTGTGACTTTTCAGCGCCTTTCAGATTTAACTAGCATCAGAAATCTCTCTTCAAATCTGTGCAGCATATTCCAAAGGTCATAGCTAAGTGTACAGATTTAGGCATTATAATTCTTCTGGTTTTGCACTTACTGCATAAAATCTTTGGGAAATATTGTATTGATTTTTATAATTTTAATGTGGTTATTTTTAGAATCTTCCTAGCTTCTCTTACCTTAGCTGACCAGTTAAATGGCCAAGTTAGAGACACCTTTTAGTTTATCCAATCAAAATATCCTTCTCCACTTAGAATATTTTTAAATTGTTTTCTGTGCTTCAATTTCTAAAGCATAGAATATCCTCTCAAGGGCAAGTAAACCTGAAAACCTCATTGCTACTTGCACTTTTCAAGGCCTTTGTACGAGGTGTTACTTCATTACTCAAGTTTTTCTATTGGCTTAGACATATTAGTAAATTGAAATTCACTTTGTGCAGCTTACTGTCTATAAATTTAGTTACATTAAAATAGGAAGGGTGATAATTCACTAGTATTTTATGAGTACCTAGTAAAATATAAGACTTTCTGGAAATCACAGCAAAATCTTTTGAATCAGTTCTGAAGAGAAGGTACTATATCAAATATAAACAGATACTGCAATTACATAAGGTAGGAATTCGGTTTGAAGAGCTGTTGAGCTTTGGAGCACAAGCCAATTACCAGCAGGAGTCAGAAATTTTTCCATGAGGAACAATTATCTGAACTATTTGGGAAGTAACAGGGATTTCCATCCTGGAATGTTTAAAATTCTTTTGGAGGGAAACAGTTTCTTACCTAGCAATTGCAATAATTTCAAGGCACTTATCTATCCAGAGCTATACAACTATGTTGTGTCCCAAGCTCACAATAAACTCAGTATCATGTGAAGAGACCTCAGTGGGGCTACCTCCCTTTGGCTCTATGGTTTCCAATTACGCAAATGCTTTTTGCATAGAGAGGTGGTATTGGCCTCTTGTCCTGGATCCAAGCTGTGGTCTTGAATTCAGCCTTTATTTCTTGTTTTCTATAGCAAAACATGAGTGGGCTTTACACTCTTTTCCCCCTATGCTGAAAGACACCAAACAACACCACACAGGTTGAGCCAGAGCCTAGGTGTGTGCAGAGACCTGGGACCTGAATGTGATGTGCTGGTCTTATTTTCTTTAAGACAGAGATATGGTGTGCAGTAGTACTGAAGGGCGGTAACCTGTCCATGAGGAAAAGAGTACAATTATATCACAAGTCCCATGACTATTAGTGGAAACTCATTTTTTGTCAGGCAATGGACTGCCTTTTGCATTCCCTACAGTGAGGTCTTTGCCATGGCCCCTCTGCTTCTCTGGGCCTTTTTAACGCACTTCTTCAAGTCCAGCATTCAGCCTTATGCCCTGCACAATACCTGCAGAGACCCTGTGGTTTTGCTCTTGCAGCCTAACCTGCAAGGCTTAATTTGACAATTCTGTGGCATGGCTTCTTCTGATGCTGCCTTATGGAGCATTATATCAATGGTAGTAATACGCTTCTTGCTCTTTGAAAAATGCAAGTGGTGGCAGCTACCACAGGAGAGTACATCAAATACTGGCACAGTTAAAAAGAATCAGTTTAGGGAAGGCTGTAGAGCTGTACCTGAGGACTGTACAATTCCACACTTTACCTATAGAAATCTGTTTCAGAGATTTCCAACTATTTTCTTAGTGAATAAGTGACTTTTGAAAGGCTTCATGCTGGTGGGCACAGAGCTGGAAGTCCTTTATCCACAAAACAAATAATGGAAGTACCAGCTTTCTCACACTAATACGCCTCAAGTGCAACTCTGTCCTAAAGAAATTATTGCAGCCTTTACATTCTTTCATGACTTTGCCAGAAGACTAGCGGGCACGCTTATGAGTCAGATGAATTGTTTTCATTAGGCTTCATTACACACATATTCAGCGTGTGTAAGATTTAGATAATCACATGCATTCATACAGTAGGCTACAGCCATGATACAATGGAAATTTCCAGACAATATGGAATTTAATGAAAAGTTAAACAGTAACTTATACCTTAAAGTGCTACCCTTTGTGTATTGGAAAATCTCCTGTGAGTGTCCCAAGACTGAGGTGAGGCTTTCGACTTCAAAAAAGAGTTGAGCCCTGTATTAAAGATAGGGCTAGATATAAAAACAGTAAGAGATGAAGAAAAAGTAAATGTGACATATCAAATACTTATTACCTCCTTCTTAGTATTTCCATGATTTTCAGGGTAAAAAAATGTATGTTTACAACAGGAAATCTGTGAAGAACTTGAAATTCACAGTTTGTGTGATTTTACCTAGGTGTTATGACAGCTTCTATAATACATGGCATGTGGTAGATTCTGTGGTGAAAAAGGTTCAAATGCATATGGAGCAATGAGCAGAACTTTAGATACTGTGTGTCCCTCTCTCTATATATACACCTACATGTATATACACATAGATGTAGTTTGCTTAGTTTATCCAAGAAATGACTATTCAAAACCTCCGAGAAATTAGTTACTCCTCACAGTGGTAAATGAATGTGGATGCAGGGAGGTGTTTATACACCAGGTGGACTAACAGCAGTGCTGCTTCTCACTTTTTTTCTCTGAACTTTCTGCCTGCTTAAATACCCACAGCATAACTGAACATCTAGATCACCTTCATATCTTTAAACAATGATAATCCCAAAACATAAACAGTTACCAAACTCTGAAAACAAAAATTGTTCTATCTAATCTTGTCTAAGGAAGTGCCTGAAGTTTTTAGCAGCAAACACTCCCTACACTGCACTGTCTCCCAGGCAGTTCGATGGATGCCATTATTATGGTGGCTCAAAGGTTCTCAGCTCACAACTCAGGTTACGTGCAGCTTTTCCAAGAGGTTCCCTGGAATTTTCTAACTAAAGAATACACCATATTTTTTTTTTCTCCATGCGGATCCTGCACAGTGACTTTTAAGCTTCATGAAAATGAAACAAAATGAAATGAAATGAGAGTTTATCCCTTTGGAAGCTATCTGTTATTTTTTTCTATTGTCTTATATAATACTCTCCATTAAAAATAAAAAACCAGAAAAACAAAATCAAAGAACTGTATGGATTAACTTTTTCCACTGTAAAAACAAAAACAAAACCCACCCAACCCCCCAACAAAACAAAAGAAAAACCCCCAACCACCACCATCACCATCAAAAATATGTGAAAACTTAATAAAATCAAAATAGTAACTCTGGACCCACTGTCCACAACAAAAGTCAGCTACAACAATGGCACTGTTGACCCTTACCCAGAGTACTGGCCATATTTCAATAACAATAGTTCTAATTATATCTCTGTACATATGGATTTCAGTTTTTCCTCTGACAACAGACTGCATCCCTACCTGACATTTACAATGTGCTCATTCTATCCCTCCTCCCCTGGATGGAATGACAAAGGTGTAATTGGAAAATAGTGACAGCAGTTCTGTGAATAACCTCAATAGAATCTGGGTGACATGTAACTGATTACTTTAAGAAAATGCAACTGCATGCTACAAACAAGCAGACAAATACATAATGCAGTGTATTTAACCACTTTTCCCAAGAGGAGTCATGGTGCTAAGAGTCTTGTCTCCTGATCTGATCCTGGAGAGAGGAGCCATGACATTTTTTCTACTGTGGCATTTTCAGATGCAGGACTTATCCGCAGGGCTGTAGACAGCTGAACATAATTTAAGGAGACTTCTCTAATTACACTGGAGACTGAAGAACAACAAATATGATTTACAGCCACACTGTTTTTTATCTTTTTTCCTCAGCCATGCAAAGCTTATACCAGCTTCAGTTTAAGCATCTAAATTAGTTCTTCTTACACTTTATTCATGCAATTCATGATAGGCATAAAAGGTGATGACTTCATGAGGTCCTTTTGGCCTTATAAATCTACACAAGAAAGATAAAACTGTGTAATGTAAGTTTTATGATATTACTAACCCATTTCTTAAAAATGCAGCTGATTGTAGCTGCATTCTTTGTAATTGATCTGCAGCATTGACAACCATATGCTCTCTGTTTTGTATAACCCGGTTTTTTAGATCATTAAAATCATTAAGGATTCTTAGAGGCTTTGTAAAGAAAAATAATTGCAGTAATAAGGATAATTTTAAAGACTTTTTCTGTGGCAAAGACTTAGCTTGGCAGACTGTTACATTATTTCCTTTCTAAATTCCTGCCTAGTCGAAATCATTGTGTAGTGATCATCATTTAAGGGATCATCTCAGTTGTGTCACCACACATTACAATAAACTTATGTAAAAGACCAAGGTAACATTAAATGCTAAATCTTTCACATCTCTAGGCATTAAGAATTAAAAATAAAGACATAGGTCTGCAAAACCTTACTAAGAAATACAGTGACATCGTAGACTTCCAAGAAAAAGAAATCTATGATGCATAGTTAGAAATCAGAGTATTTCTTTCCCACCCGTTTTGGTAGTATGAAAAGGTTATACAATTCTCCGAGTACTACAAATTACTCTTCTAGTAATTGACTGATGATGGAGGGATGTAGCTCATTCTATGATGTACTTTTTATGCACTGTGGCAAAGACAAATATCACAGACAAATCAGTATGCGTGGATCAGAGTATTTCTACCACAGACTTGAGGAGGTTCCTTTTGGATAACTGCAGTTCCCAGAATTACCAGCAGAGCCCTGAAGGACATCTCTGTGACAGAGACATTTAATGTACAAAACAATCATTGGCCTTATACAATGAATGCTTCTCAGAAAACTATAAAATATACTCTGCTTAAATTATATAAATCCATCTAAATAATTACTATTTCTGCCAGCAACCTTTTTCTTGCAATTTATCTGAATGTTTCCAAACCTGGTTGTAGCCTCATCCATTTCAAGGACATTTGGCTTTGTGAAATAATAGGATGTCATATTCAGGGACAGAATATCTTGTGAAAACCTGTTGGTCTGTTCACTCAGCTCTCAATCCATGTTATTATACATCAACTGTATGTTTTCAATGTACTTAGAGCACTTTTCAGTAAAGGCATGTTTGTTAGCTCACACCATTCTAATGAAAGTCTAAATGTGTTGACTTCATGAGCTTCGCTTCTGATTTATGTTGGTATCTTAGGCTCATAATTTACGCTCTGCTCTAGTTTAATCATATTGTCCTAGTTAGAAACAGCAAATACAAGGAAAGAAACATGTCTTAGGATTGAAGTTACTGACCTCTGTGAAAGCACATCTTCTGGCAAAGGACAGATCTTAATTCTTCAAACTATGGATATCATCATTTTTTTGTGTAGTATTTTCATGGCTCTCAGGGCATAAGTAGTAGGAATGAATGAATTCATGAATTAAATTAATGCTTAAATATGCAAAAAGGCCATTTGTGTAGAAGAAAGTATGGAAAACTCTGGTAGAAAAAAGGTACAAAAAATGTGCTCCAGAGCTTGAGAAGTGCCACAAGAGAACTCAAAAAAACATTCAAGAGCAGTAGCATTGTTTGTGCTGAATAGTGGCAGCAGGACCTTATGTGCCTTGTATTTTGGGATACTGGATAGATAGAAGTCTGTGACCTCCACAGACATGCTGTGCTTTCTTCTTTGCCTTTGTTCCAGATTTTCCTTTTTATTGAGATTCTATTTATGGAGAGGGTCTGCTGCAGAGCTATGTGCTCATGCAAGAAGGCGGTATGTCATGCTGTGGTTGCTTTTGGGATCAAGGTCTTTGCTTGTATAGAGGAACCTTGATAGTTCTTGAATGTCATAGATGCCAGAGAAATGAACTGAATGTATTGCTCACTCTCCTGTGAAAAGGGATGTTTTATTTTACCTATTTGGAAACAGTAAATTAGGCCCAGGAAATAAATACTTCTGGCCTTATTTCTCCCTCACTTTAAACGAAGAAACTACACAGAATTCTTTTCTGTTATGTTTTTCTAGTTATACTTTACAAACTCATTTGTGTTTGTTACTGACTGCCATAACTCACAAAGCCTTCAAAAGTGACTCCAAAGAAGAAGAAGAAATAGCAACTCTAAAGGCAAGACATTTAAAACAACTACCATTCCATGTAGGGGATACTGTTTCAGCAATCCCAAACAAGGATGCATCAGGCGGCACTGGCCTGGGGAGTGGCACCACTCTCTAAATAAATCTGCCCTAGGGCTGTAAGTCTGTGAAACAATTTGAAATCGCTGGATCTGCATCAATTTTATGATTGAACCATACTGCATAATAATAGGGATACTCTTAAATAAATGTATGGAGTGAAAGTTGAACTAAAATTGACACAAAAAAAGAAAGATTAAAGATGATTCTTGTTTCCTGGTAGAAAATAGAGTACGTATCCTTTTGCTTTCTTTCTCAGCCCACAAAAACCTTAGAGTCAAAACATTGCATCTAATGCTAGGTTCTGTTTTGGTAAGTATGTTTCACTAACCTATTATATCACTGATTAATAATTAGTAAGTTGATTTTAGAGGCTGTTTCACGTTAATTACTTTTTAAAAAATAATGACAAAATGTAATCTATTTGAAAGATAATAATTATTTTTGGTATTTAAAAATGCACAGAACAAGTAAGCTTGCTGGAAAAAAAGATTATTTTCATCATAGTTTAATTATGCTGCTGCAAAGTAGCTAGTTGCTATAATATCTGATTTTTATCTCTTTTAGACGAATATTCTTTATTTATTAAATTAGCTGTTCTTGTTTTGAATTTACTGATACTAATCTGAAAATTCCTTTCATACCCTTATTAGGATTTTTTTACTGAAACATTAGTCTAAAACATTATCACGTAATTTTTATTCTTCAATCTGAAATCTCAGCTGTGTGAAATATAATAAAAAGGTCTCATCTATTTTAGTAGGATCAAGATTTCATTCTAGTATAGCAAATAACAAGCTCTGTAATTGAATGCATGAGGAAAGTATTTCATGTTTGTGACAAACTGTCTGTATAACCTTTATGATTTTTAAGTGCAACCCTGTCTGAATGCACAGCATTGTTAGTGGAAACTGGTGTTTTACACTTATTTTTAGGTTCAGTATTAGCGCACAGCATCAAGGATTCATGTAAAACCTGCTGCACCACCAATCAAAGGAGTTATGACAGCAATAGCTGGGTTATTAACTGAAATGCTATGTGCTTTCTTCTGGGCTTGGTAGTTTTCCTTTCCCAAAGAATTAAGCATGTGCCAAAGGAGGGCTCGCAGAGCCTAGACAAAGAGGAGACAATGGAAAAGAACCGAAAGGGAAGTTTCAGACATAAAAGCTTTAGAGAAGTCAAGCTGCTTTCATTGTATCAATGCAGAAGATCGCTCAGCTGAGGGGAATATACAGAGGTGTAAACAATACCCTGAATGTAGGCTTTTTTCCATGTTTATGCACTAGTCTGAATGTGCTGCACCTTTGAGGAATGGATAAACCACAATAAGTTTTAAAGAAGCTACTTAGTAGCTGTATTTAGTCAACTTCTGGCATGTGTTTCCAGTTTGAGATATTTGCAAGATCCAACCTGGTTAGATCTCCTGAAATAGTAGTAGCTTGTACATATGTGACTGCAGCACCAGGATCTGAGAGAAGACTAATGATGGATTTCAATTTTGGTTATAGGTTTGAAATGTGACAGCAAGGAAGGCAAGAGGAAATCTTCCTTTGACTGGCTTGAGATAGGACCTCAAGTCAGTTACAACAGTGCAGGGAATTTAGGCCCTTGCAGTGAGATTCCTAAACAATAAGCAAAATGTCTTAAACTAACAAAAAAAAAAAAATCCCAGTTTTAGTAGACAGTAAAGTAGGTCAATTAACTTTTTAAATACAGACACTAAGACAGAATAGTAATAAAAGGGCTTAGAAACCATCTTCTCTTTGTGTCACAACCTGGTCCAGAAGCTTCAAGCTTTACCAATTTTAGGCTTCAAGAGATTTCTCCTACATAAACTCTTGTAAAATCATTGGCTCTTTGATACCCTGAATTCACATCTGGAGAAAAAATACACATTTTTCTCTAAGAGATTTCTTTTAATTTGGTGAGGATATAGGCATTTTGGCAAAAAAGTTTTTACAAAAATAACATGCAACTTCACAAAAGCATTATGACAGATTACTGAGACTAGCAAGCATTGCTATAATGAGGGACTTTTGCTACACTCAGCAACTCTGTGCAATTTAAGTGAGGTACCCACACCTTACAGAAAATAAGTGTTTAAGTTATCAGAAAATAAGTGTTTAAGTTATCAACAAGAAGAAAAGAATAAAGGAAGAGAGATTAAGAGAAGAAAGAATAAATAGAGAAAGAGAGGAGAGAAAAATATATTTACCTCTCACAAGGTCACATGCTGACAAGAGAGCAGGCCAGAGCCCAATGGAAGTGGGTGTTGTGTGTGCCTGTTTATAGACTGCGGCTACTGTGGCCACTCCCTCCAGGCGAGACCTTTGGTTCACTGACCCCTCAGCCAAAGAGAGGGGTGCTGCAGTCAAGTAGAGGCTCCAGGGGTTGTAGTGTGGGCAGGTTACCAGGTGGACATTATTGACTGACAGCTGCCCCATGCAACATTCATGCCATGTGGCCACTGACCTTGGCAGCCTCCTTGGCTGACCATGTGGATGCTGCGCTAAAGGCCTGTCCCCTCCCCTAACACACACACACACACACGCGCGCAAAATTGTTGATTCAACCCATCAATCAGTGAGATCTAAATCTGGTCTGTGACCCTTTGTCCACTGTCTACTTGTAGACAGACTATTGTTTCAGCTATCTCAGTGGCTTTCTGAAGTGCAGCAAACTGCACTACCCCTTTGAACACTCTTTTGCAGTGCCTTGAGTCCAATAGTATCTCCAGTTCCTGTTTCTCTGAGCATTATTCTTGCTGCTTTTGGAGTTGCAGGTCCTTTTCTTCTTGATGCCCTTCTGGTAGCCTTCATTCCAATAATTTCCTAAGAATCTCCTCTCCATGCCTGTGGAATTCCTACCAAAGAACATTTTCTCTCATCCTCCAGAGGGCTATGTATGACCTTCAGCTCCTGTTTTAAGAAGTGTAGTGTCTACACTAAAAAACAACAAAGAAAGGGTACAGTCTGTTATATTGCTGATCTTGCTAAAACTCTCAAAAAGGAAACTGGTCCTCCTACTTCTGTTGCCATGACAATGAACATTTTTGCAGAAAGCCATGTTGTGGTTAGGAAACATTATCTAGCAGTTCAAACAAAGCAGCATCAGCATAACAATTAACTTATTGACTTAAACTAAAAGTCTGCCGAGCCCAATATCCCTTTTCTAACAGAGACTACTACCAGCTGCTTCTGAGAAAGATGACAATAAACCAGTTTTAAACAATTATGCAATAAACCATCCATAGAGAGCTTTCCTAACTGCTTTTACTTAGAGATTAGTTCATGGCATAAGTCAAGGGTTTGCATTTTGTTTTACTGGTTACCTAGCCTTCCTCTGCAATGTAACTGCACAGGTTCTCACTGGACATATAAATGCTTAATTTTCTCTAATTGTCTTCTAAAATTTTATTTCCAAAGTTTTCTGTGGCTGTGAGTTAGAGTCAATAGTCTTACATTGTTTAATTATTTTTATTTTATCAGTTTCTCAAAGATCAAATTCTCTTTTGATAAGAGTTCGATTTTATGTTATCAGGAAGAGCAAATAGGATCCACTACAATCACTTATTTGGCATGTCTCTGCCGTATCTTACCTTACTTGCTTTTCTCACAAAACTAAACAGCCCATATATTTTTATGTTTGCCTTGTATATATCTTGATCCTTGTATGTATAAACTCTGACCATCTCCTCTAAGTGTAGCTATATCTCTTAGGAATGAGATAAGAACATGATCCAAACTGTAGACTAGGATTATCATGATAATGACATCCCAGCAGCCTCAGTATTTGTACCTAACTTACCTACATAAAACAAGGTGAGGGAGTTGAGTGTGTGTAAAATATACAAGGAACAAAGAAGTAAAAAGTGCAAAGGTAAAAAAGAAATAAAAATGCTGATAATTATACCAGAACATTTTGTTTTAAAAAGTGTAAAACAAGAAATTCCCTTAGTTAACTCAACACAAGAGAACAGTACTAAAACAAGCAAGAAAAATCTACTGACTAAACATACACTTGGGGAAACACTTGGATCATGCAGATAATGATTGGAGACTGGCACAGATTATCAAATAGACTTTGACAGTCAACCTGAAAAGTCACATAGTAGTTCTGCACCTTTTTGGGTCCTGAAGAACTAATTGTGTCAGATGACGTACTTATTTAAAGGACTAAGTGTACCTGTTTCTTTTCTGAATTAAAGACTACGTCATTAAGGCAGATAAAAGGGTTTGTGGGCACTCAAGAAAAAATAATTGAATACTTCTTTCCAGGGAGTTATCTCAAGTTTCAACTTGATAATAAGATGCAATAATAACAATTTTACCCCTTCTAATAGAAATTGGTGTCACAATAGTAATTATCCTCTTGTACATGAAACAATGGTGCTTGAAATAAAAATAAAGGAAATAAAAGGACTTTGCATCAAGAATATCACTAACAAGTCAACTGTAATTCCATTTTACACAGAGAGTATTAAAATTTCAAGTAAAGCCTGAACTCAAACTTCAGTGAATATAGGATGACTAGAAAGAAAAGATATTGTGGGTTTGTTATTTAGATTATGACATAAAGAGAATTTCATGTATTTACATGGAGCATTCACCCTTTTCAGTACTTCAAAGATGTACATTATTGTAAAATATAAATATATTAAACTATAAATCCAATAAAGTAAAATACATATGATTAAGTCAAATATACAGGCCTACAATAAAGCCACAAAATCTCTTTTGAGAATTTTAAAGAAGTGTATCTTTATTTGGTTTATATTAATTTAAAACAAATATTTTATAAGCAAATTTATCTTCAGCAGTGCATTCTGGAGCAGACAATTACAAAATAAATATGTCAGAAAATTTATTGTAAGATGACTTTTGTAGCTGGTATTTACCTTAAAAAAAGTAAGCTTGGATAGGTAAGATGAGAAAGTAAATATGACTGGTAAGGGCAAAAATATGATGATGACTATGTCCATTTGAAAGAGTGTAAAAGTTTGCAAATAAGATATTATACACTTGATCAATGACCAAGACTGTAGCCATGCACAAAAATACTTCCATAGACATATCTCTTGAGTTCTAATAGCACATCTTAGCTGGGAAAAATATGCTGTGCTGAAGCAGAGAAGGGATCTTAGGAAATGGAACAAAAATGGCATTTGAACCCCCTTTTCTGTTCATTTTGTAAAGGTAATTACAAGCTGGTCCAACCCAAACTATCTCTACATTCTACAGTTAGTGCTATCCAAATTACTTGAGAGTAATTTTCAGAGAAATGGACATGGTCCTATTTGCACCAAAAATAATATGCTGCTAATATGTCTGCCGATAAGCCAAAATTATCTCTTCAGTTTGCTAAAGAATTATCTGCACAAAATATCTAAGACACTTAGGTATTTAAAAGGAATTAAAATAAGTGGGATTGGATGGTGAGTGGAGTAGATAATTTTCATGGGAGCTAGTGAAGGGAAAAAACAGACCCGCAAGTGATCTTACTGAAATCTAATTCATAATAGAGACTCAATCTCCAATCTCATTGCACAGTGCTTATAGGGGGTGACGTATTAGCAGAGTCACAGTGCAGTCTGCATTTCAAATGCTGCATAATTGAGTCTTTATTCATTTCTTTGTAAGATTACTTGTAATTGCAGTGGGGCCCTTGATCGTTTGGTGGCAGTCTGCTACAGAGAGATTGACCGTCCAATTGAATTAAAGCAAATGTGTTTCAGCAAAGGAATTGAGAAGGAGAAATTGAACAGAAAAGATATGGAATATTGTATTAATCAGGGGCATGACTTTTCTGTAGAGGTCATTGTACATAATTCAGATCTACTGACTAACAACATACAGACTGGAGTGAATACAATAAATTGATGTGGGTGGTGCAATAATTGCAGGCTCAGAACAGCCTACACTGCCAGAGGGGTCTTTGAAGGGCAGAGGATTAAACAGAGGTTAAATTTAGGATTTACATGGCGTAGACTCCTATGACCTGGTTTATCTGTGGGAACAAGAGCACAGCTGTGAACCTGAACAGGTGGCTAGAGCAAAAAGAGTTCCAGAATACAAATTAATCTTGAAAACAGCATGGGAACAACTTAAATTGTTTTGGTTTGGTTTTGATAAATACAATGAAATCTCAAATTAAGAATCCTCCTCCTTTTTTTACTTAGTCTATTAGGACTAGGACCACTGCACTCTATAATGATGCACTCAATTTCATCAGTGAACAGTAATTATTGCTCCTACTTGACTGGGAGACCTCCAAGACTACCCTAGGTCATTCTTGAGAAATGCTGTGGTTGATTAAACACTACAAGGGTCATTCTTCCTTCAGAACGAGCACTGAATTAAAATCCTACTCTGCAACAGACACTAATTCTGTTTTCAGCTGAGACATAAAGCCAAGATCCAAGACGTATAAAAACCACTTTAATGAAAAGTGAATTTGTTAATATGAGCGTGTCAATTAAATCTCATTTGTTGATTAAGTCTGTCCCCAAATTCTGCCTCTTTAGACCTTATAGTATTTGTCAATATAGTTCTGTTGTATGCTATCATTTTCCAGGGCCCTTTCACCTTATAGAGGTGCAAAGTTAAACCAGGTTTTATTTCCAAAAAAGGTTATTAGGCATCAGCAAAATAAAAGTTTTAAAAGCATTAATTATTATTACTCTACTAGTAAGAAGAAGCTCTGCATAATTTTGACTGACATAGCTCTAATGGACTTAAGTCAATGGATTTAAGTGGGTATCAAACTCAGTACCAACTAAGAATCACACTCATATAATGGTAATGAAATTTACCACTCTAATTATTTTTTTTAAAATTCATTAATTTTGACTGTTATTTTCATTTCCTAATTTGATATCACTTATCATACTGAAAAAATATTCACATCATAAATATTTTTGTTAAATATATTTAATGTAACTTAGAAAATTATCAGCAATAGAATAACCCAACAGAAAAACTTGGTTTATTTCTACTCCCTTCTGTCAGAGATTCTAGTTCCTCTAACGCTAATATCTCAGAATAAGAAAAGATTTTGCACTGCTCTGCCCTGTGAATCTCCTACTCACAACCACAGGCAGCTTGCATAGATGCTGAAGGTGTTTCAGAAGTCATTAATTAACAATCCTAGCTGTTAATTTGAAAGAGCATTTAAAACAGAGATGTATTGTAAACCAAATATATCCTCCTTTCTGTGATTTCCATTTTCTTCTGATCATAACAATGAACTCACATTACCCACCTGAATCTTGTATCTTAGAGATGAAATTCACAAAATTCCCACAAGTATTTCACAGCAAACAGAGTTATCAGTCCCTTAAGCCAAAATAAAGTCTCTCATGAAAGAAGAAATGAACTACTCAATTAATGTGTGTTTATAGTGGGATAATTTGGAATGGGAAATGATTATTCCATGAAGGTGAATAGAGATAATAGACTGAAATTTAAAAAAGAAAAATGTAGTATTTGTTAAAAATCTTATCATAGTTATATGAATATGTAAAATAATATCCCATAAAAAATACTAGAAAACCTAACAAAACAATAGGAAGCATGTGACAGTTAATGGACAGGAAGAATGGCAAATTGATGCCCTAGTCTCACTAGGGCCCCTTTTCCTTCCAATTTCCATGAGCTGAACCCCCTGTAGATCAATGACTATAAGTACAGAAGGCAATTGAAGGTAGTTGAGCTCAGATAATTTTTGTTTCCTGCTCTTCTGTTTCTGTCTTGAAGTAAACATATTGCAGGATAAGTAAAAATCACTGAAAGCAGTCATTAGTAATGCAATCAGACTGAATAGGTCTGACTTAAAGTTTTATTAGACTAAGACATTGGTAGAAATTCTGAGGAACTGATCTTGGCAAGTCCTTCAGGCAGGCTGTTTCTGTAGCTGTTGCCCACTGTGTTTTTAGTAGCTGTGCTTATTCTCAGTCCTCTCGGCTGACTCGCATTTGCACTGCTGGCCTTAGTTTGGTTATGGTTCTTCAATCCATTAGAGCCAAATTCAGGGCCTTTACTTACCTCATATTGGTCTCCTTGGTGACTGATGGGCTTCTCTGAAACCTGCTGTTGGGCAGTGTGCACAACCCACAATCTGCTAGCATAGCTTGTACTGATGCAGACATGATGCTCTTACTCCTAGTGAGGGTCAAGGGGGTTGTTCCATTCTTGGCTTTTTGGGGGAGGACAGATGAAAGAGGAGGTGAAGGCTCCTAAATCACTGCTAATGTCCCAGCAGCCAGTTACAGGCAGTTACAGCTGCAATTTGTCCACTCAGTTTGTCTGGAATGATTTTTTAATTTTTTTTAAGGGGTGGAGAGGGGAGGAGTGGAATTCAAAGGGCAGAAAAATATTTGTATGAAAATGACTCCTCTCTGGTGCTTTTTCTTGATGTATGCTCCAGTATCCCACATATAACCTTGAAAACCATTGCCCAGTGTGAAAGATTTCATTAGCTTTTGGACTGTAGTTATTTGTAAGTGGACAATCATCCTGACACAGCAGAATTAATCATTAAGGTTATCATAATAAAGCTGTGAAGTCTTAAAAGATGTTTCCTCTATGCTGCTCTGGCAATCATGAATGTTACTGCTAAATATGGATCAATGTGCCTTCAAAACATGAGTTCATATATTCAGTCTACTGCCAACTGAGAAGAACAATAACTGCAAACATAAAAGGGTATTATTTCCTTATATCATAAGACCTGTGAACATTCACATGGACAGCAAATACATAGACTATACTGTATTGATATAAGTTCTTGTGTTCTCAAGTAAATAGTAATTTTTTCTTTTAAGCTGTGCAGCTTCAGATAGGACAAAGGCCCTGGCAATAAAGGCTTGTGTTATGAACATTGCTTCAAACTCTCTGATACTCTTGTTCATTTGCTTGCACAAAACTGGATAAAGCTCTTCAAGCAAGCGCTCATTTCATGCAAGGCAGCTGTGGAGCCTGCACTGAGGTAATTGACTACAAATGGAGGATTTTGTATAATTTCCTGGACTTCATTGCCTTAAATTTCCTCTAATTATTATAACATCCTCTGTGCTTCATAACTTCTTTGATGCCCTCATAAAATTGTTCTGACAGAGTCTTTTCTGATATCACCATGAAATTTTTCCAACAGGACTGTGCTGAGAAAGTCAAGACAGCTGGATAACAAGGTGCCTGCACATCCCAAGAAGAAGAAATAGCTCAGAATGCCTTTTCTGAAGGTTGGGCTCACATTCACTTTAGCAAGGAACTCCTTTGCACATCCTTCTGCCTTTATACATTGCTGGTTTTTGCAATATCCTGAATCAATCCCTCCTTTCTGCTGGGTTTCACTTAATTATCAATGCACTCAACTTTTGTCCTAATTGCAGACTCTGAACTAACAGTTTGACAGATTCCTTATATTAGGCTGTGTGTGATGTAAACACTGCAGCTGCATATGGCCTTTCTTTGCAAGGTTGACAACACTAACACAACATTTGGTTAAAGAGAATGGAAGTGCAGTATGACCAGAAAAGCATTAACTAGGGAGAGGCAGTAATCTGTTATACTCATTCCTTGAGGAGAGTCACAACAAGGTTTGTCATAGTTCTTTTTTAGCCACAGTGAGGGTATGAGCAGTAGGAAAACCCTAAACTCACAGTCATTTAAAATACTGCAATGGAAATCGTAACTGCAAAATAGCATCAACATTCTCCACCTGAATTCCAAATAATGTTAGGATATATCTTGTCCCAAAACCGGTTAATTACATTTTCTCAAGGAATAACTTTGATATCATCTGGAACAACAATCTATTCCACTAGGAAAATAATTCAATATAGATGTAAGATAGGTGTCATTCTTCCCTTAAAAGTAAAGTAACAAAGGCAAAGATTGAAAGCTCCTCCTCCTAAGCACAAGATAAGAATGAAGAGAGATCTTCTTGAGCTTAAGAACCATAGAGAAATAATGAAGATATATGTTTTTACGTTCTCCAAGAATGCAAGGTGGAATTTAAAATATTAAATTGAAAGAAAAATAATTAAGAGGTGCTCTTAGAAAAATTTTCTCAGCAAACCAGCAAGAAAATATATGCTCCCAAATCCTTGTTTGCACTCTTTCTCAGATAAATTTTGCACTCTCATCCCCCCACTATCTGAATGACACATGTCACAGGTAGCAGAGGTAGAGGAAGATCAGTTGCCCACCTGGTATTGTCCAGGAGAAAATGTGACAACTTAATTTGGTTCTTTCTGGGCTTCTCTGAGGTATTCATCACTTTTCAAGTATTTTCCTTCAAAATATATTTGATTAGGTCATGTAATCATTCCTTAGACATATTTTTTAACAAAATCCTAGGCCCTACATCCATTGGAAAAACTAAGCCATGCTCAAAGTTTTTCAGACTTCTTCTTGTGATTGATGTAACCAACACTTTAAAATCTCACTTTAAGTCTGCCCTAATATAGAGGTATTTGCACAGGGGACTGTTTCACCCAGCATACACTGTGAGCAAAAAAGAAATTTACACACCTGAGATCTTCTGAAAATTATGAGTAGCAAACCAATGAAAAATACTAGCACATTTCCTATTATTTAATTCCAGCAGTAAGACTGTAAACTGGCTGCCCAGCTTTAGCTGTGAGCCAAAAAAAGGAAAGTTTTATAAACATCCATTTACAGGACTTTTCCTTACCCCAGTGAAGAGTTTGGCATGGCTGTTCCTAACATCGTTGCACACTGCTGAAAGGGAAAGTAATCTTTTCCAAAGCACATTAGTAAAATCTTTTGAAGGTACATAAGCAGTATGACACATAAAACCTGTATCTCCCGCAGATGATATAAGGAGTACTTTAAAAGCTGTCTGAAAACCAGATGCTGTTACTTTGTAGTTTATCTTCAAGTTTAACAAACCCCTAATGTTTGAAGTTAATACCTTACTGGATAGACTGCTTTTCTACAAAAAAGAATATCAGTGTCTCAAAAAAAGTTGCAACATGGTATAAGCCAAACCTTCTACACATCTCCCCCCAATTAAGAAGGATGCCGCCTACACCAAAATAAAAGCAGCCTAACAAACAGTCAGAGTCCACGTATCTTTGCATGGTATTTTAATAGGTAACGTTTGATATATGCAGTACAAATACAAATGTACTTGTAGAGAGCAGAGCAGATCTTCTTTTTCTTGTATTAGATGGGCAAAGGTTTTTTTGGTTTTGTGCTTTTTTTTTCTTTTTTTTTTTTTTTTTTTTTAAACTGCAAATTAATAGCTGACATTACTCTTTCCTAACATTCCTAAGCTGATTAATTCTGAGAACCAATTCCAGCAAAGGTATCAAGCCAGGCTATATTAAGTGATAAGGATTACACTAATTCATCTGCAGCATCTTGATAAACAATCTTTCAGTGACGGATGAGGCGAATTTAATTTCTACCAACTACAGACTGAATTCCTTCAGAGTTTTATGACCTACTGAAAACAGGTCTTGCATACAAACATATAAACTAATTTCAGCAACCAAAGTAATCAAAATAACTTCTACCCGATTACCAACTGCAAATCTGCAAGCAGTAGTTTGTGCATTGGTAGTAATATGTGCTCAAATAATAATAGATGGATTGGGACACTTTAGAGAGATCTTGATACTCCTTTTTCATGGATGTGGTCCTCAGTTCTGTTCACAATGTGCTTAGCATCTCACAGGGTCTGCATCTTTATTAGGCCATGATTTATGCTGAACTCCATGTAACTGGGAAAAATGACATGGAACAAATTTCATATAGAAGGAAATATGATTTTTCAACCAGAGGCAAGCCTGAGAAAGACCACCTCAGTCATCATAAACATTGTACAAAAATATTGTAATTCAGTTACGATCAATTACCAAGTTGGAAAATGACCAAAAAAAAAATAAAAATCATCATACCAGCTAATCTGTCCCCACATATTACTATATAATGAATATACAAAGTAGCATATAATAGAAATGTATTTAATTTCTCTATGACATATACAGGCTTATTACTTTCACTGATTTATCTTCAAGTATTTCTCTGCCTTATGAAGTCCACTATATCTATCTATTTATTTATTTGTTTGTTTATTTATTTATTTATAGTAAAGTGTTCATATGTAGGAGACACTTTGTAGTGGTAGGCTACACAGTGTGTGCATATTTAGCTTCTGCAGTCCAGTACTTTAAAATACACTTTTCTCCGTGACTAGTATATACACGAGGTATTTCAGACTAATCTCACTAATCTTCTTATCAATTGTCATTCCTAATAGGCAGATCTTCAAATCCTTTGGAAGGACAATATCAAACACTTCATCTATTATAAGACCTGTTCTATTTGAAATCAAGTAGTTTGGTGATGTTTCTCTTTTCAAGAATAAAAACTGGGAATCTTGTTTTGACTTTGCTACTGAGAATAGTATGATAATGAAAAATGCAGACGAAAGATATGGCAAGATATAGTAAGTTAGAGACTAGAAGTATGTACACAGATTTCAAGTAAGGAGTCAAATCATAATGCTGCACTACCATTAACTGATTTCTACACCATGAAAAAAATCATTTAATGGATTGAATGGAAGGGACATTAAAGATCATTCTAGTTCTAACCCTGTGCCAGAGGCAGGGACACCTTCCACTAGACCAGGTTACTCAAAGCCTCATCCAACCTGGCCTTGAATACTTTCAGGGATGGGGCATCCACAGCTTCTCTGGATAACCTGTTCCAATGCCTCACCACTCTCACAGGAAAAAAACTTCTTCCTAATACCTTATCTAAACCTACCCTCTTTCAGGTTAAAGCCATTATCCCTTGCCCTGTCAATACACAAACTGGTAAAAAGTCCCTCTTGTAGGTCCCTTTAGGTACTGAAAGGCCACAATAGGTTCAGTCTGGAACATTTTCTTCTCCAAGCTGAACAATCCCAATTCTCTTAGTGTTTCCTCATAGAAGAGATGCTCTATCCCCCTAGTCATCTTCATTGCCCTCCTTTGAACTCACTCCAAAAAGTTGATGCCCTTCCTGTGCTGGGGACCCCAGACCTTGACTCAGTACTCCATGTGGGGTTTAATGAGGGCAAAGTAGAGGGGTAAAATGACCTCCCTCAACCTGCTGACCACAATTCTTTTGATGCAGGCCAGAATATGATTGGTTTTCTAGGCTGCAAGTTCACAGTGTCAGCTCATGTTCAGCCCCTCCTCCACCAGCACCCTGAAGTCCTTCTTGGCAGAGCTGCTCTCAAATCCGTTCAGCCCCCAGCTTGTATTAATATTGGGGGTTGCCCCAACCAAAGTGTAGGACCTTACACAATATGAATATCAACATCAACATGAATGGTTGTACTTCCACTTGCAAAGTTACTTGTAGTATTCATTGCCTTGAACTCTCAGTTCTAACTATGAATGTACGAAGGCCTTTCTTTCATTTCTAACCTGAATCAAGAATCTCATACTTCTTCCTTCTTCCCACCTCCCTCCCAGTTGTCTGGAGTGATTCTTCTAGAGGAATTATGTCATTACTTAGTAATGACATAATTAAAATGCATTAGTGAGTTATGTTTGTGTTAATTATTATGAAAATATATAGGTTGAAAATAGCAGTTAAACATTGACTTCAGGAGGCTGTCTAGATTTGTCAAGACTAAATCACTCCTAGAAACTATCTATTAAATAAAAAACTCTTCATATAGCTAAGACTTAATATTTTTTATTTATATCAGTAGCATTCCATTAAGTACTTTCCATAGCTTCTTATATAATGAATATAAAAGAGAGTCTTGCATTCAAAATAAGGCTTATATAAATACTATACTGCATGAAATCTCAGCTATGAGACATTATAAAGAGTCAATGACATTTACAAAATGCTGGCGGCTTCTCTCCTTTGCAAATATTGCTGAAACAGCAGTTTTCACATTGGGCTTTATCTAAATTAACTTTATTTCACACTCAATTTGTCCTGCATAGTTTACCCTGTCTTTCATGCCAATTAACTTCCAAAAATGCTTGGTGTGCAAAATGAGGAAGATCTAAATGAATTAAATAGGAATTTAATTGTACTATGTGATAATAGCTGCTTTGCAGTTTACACAGCGGCTGCCATGAACGCATGTGTGTTTTAGTAAGTTGTATTTGCAATTTATTCACCTCAGAATCATCTGGGAAGTTAAAGTAGGTAGCCATTTCAAAACCCTGAAATCTTTTCTATTATATTAAAGATGGGAAAAAAATTTACTTAATAAACCAGCAAAGATGCTAAATACATCACTTTGAGAAATTACATGATACCAAATGGGAATGAAATCTCTGGTGATTGTCTTGTCTCTTCATCATTAGTAAATGCTGATTAGTTAGCAGAGTGTCTGTTCTCTTTAGGGGCATTACAAACACAATTTTGTATCAGTAACTTGCCGTGACTGTAATAACCTCAGAGGTAAGCAGATATATTTTGCAAATTCTGACCTAAATATTGTCAGACCCAAATATGGCCAGGACATCAGTCTAGCAGCCAAAAATAATGGATATTTGTGAATCTGGTTATTTCTGAAATTCCTCACCATTAATACAGGAGATGTATATATACACACACATATACTTATGTATATCTATATATAGATGTATTTTCACAGAGACTTGTTAATTGTGAAAGTTCTTTAAGATCTGTGGATGGAAGGGGTTTTTTTAATAGGTCTTGAAAAAGAGGCAAAGTATCTGCAGGAATATTAAATGAATATTAAATTAATATTATGTGAATGTGTGATCTTTATGAATGGTTTATGAATACCAAGTATTTATCTGACCTGGAATAGCAGTATTTATTCTCATGTGAGCTCTTTGTCTACAATTAGATATGAATACAATTCACTCCTACTGGCACTGCTCTTAATATCTGCACCTACAATGTGAGACAGTTTCACCCAATGTAACCCAATGTTTCTCATCACCTGTGAGACCATGCATGGTAACCATGAGTCATGCTGGATTGAGCTCCCTGCTCCCTCTCTCCCCCTTCAAGGCCTAGGAGTACAGAACAGCTCAGGAGCACTGTGAATTTCCCCTGTGAGGAAGCAATGTCTGCTGTCCTGTCAAAAAGGGACTAACCATATGGTCCTATGAATACAGAATTTCCAAGATCAGTTATCAGTCATCTGTTGAGGAAGTTATTTGCTAGCACTTTGCATGTCTTTAAATAAGTTAAATTATATCTTGTATCATTCAAGTGTTAATTCACTTTATGAAGTTTACAACAGGATAACATATAATCTTGCTTTGTTCATTTGTCTCACTGTTCCTAGGTGATGAGAATGTATGTAATGGTGATGAATGTGGCATAAACTTTAAAGAAAGAAACATGAAAAGACAGAATCAGACAGGCAGATGTTTTCTTCCTAGTACATATTGTAACCAGGCTCAAACACTAGTAAGCAACAGAAAAACCTGACAGAAGTTGAAGTGAGAACATAACAAGGGTTATGTTTTTGTCTGTTGTTTTAAAAAAATGAATGCAGCACTCTAAATTTACCTGAATTCTGAAATGTACCATCTGTAAGTGTAACCTGCAGACCGATCTCAAGTATGTATTGATATGCAGTTATGCCATACATACAATGTATGTTTAATACAGATCCTGTAGACACAACTGTGTATTTGTCCATTGTAAGCACTCTAAGAAGTATATCCCCTGGCCACTTCTGGATCTCAGAGGTCTGGAGCATGGCCACTGAGATCACTTTTAAATATTGTGACTACAAAATGAAAATGAGCAGGCTTAGTCTTTTCTGGAATTTTGAATGCTCTGTGGAGAGGTACCCCATCATGTGCCCTGGAGCCCAGAAGAATGACTTGTGGGAATCAGAAGTACTGGAAATACATATGACAACCTCCTCACTGTTGCACCTCTTTTGTCTGCCTTCTCTATTTGGAAGGGAGGGCTGGCAGCTCACCTTCCCCCTTTGCTTTTACCTGCTAGTGGTAAAAGCTCCTTGCCAGATGAACACCTGAGGAAGCCCAGAACCCTTTCTCAGAGGAATCCAGAAAACCATCAGGTCAGCAGCAGAAGGAAGTACCCTGTTTGCATAAGTGTTTTCTAGTGCCAATGCTCCTGTTGGTAGAAAGAAACCAATAATGAACCAAGAACTGCAAACCTTCTATCACTCTCTGCCCTGCTGGATGGCCAATATTCAAAAGGGAAAAGTGACATAGCACTAAATTGAAACAATTCAGTTGTAAGAATTGTCTTTTAAATGTGACATATCAGAAATTATTGTATCATTTGCAACCTACTTTTACCCTCTCTTTCATACCACAGAATTTTGGAGTGCTGAACAGGTCAGGATTTAGCCCTGATGATACAAGGGAACGATTTTCTGGAATGATTTCTGGAAGATGTGTTAAACTGCCAAAAAATTCAATGAAATGTTATGCAAAATTTAGGAAAGTTCTTGTGTTAAATTTCTTGGAAAATAAACCTCCTTTTCACTTCATGCAAAATGAAACAACATTGTGAAGCACTTCACGATGCAACATGGAACTGAGAAGGGCTGTTTCCTAATGAAATACAGAGAAGCCAAATTAGAAACCTCAGTACAATTTCACAGGACTCGAAGGGGTGCCCAGCATGATGTATCCACTCAAATGTCTATATTCTTGTGAAGAATAGCTGATGGAGCATAATATGTTTGCGTGAAGGCATGACCTCTATCAGTGCTAATTTGGCAGACTGAGGGATCAAGGAACAATTAGACAAGCAGGGGCATCGTTAGAAGGTGGCATGTTTTCCTTTCATTCTCATAATTTTCAGATACATTCAAGTTGTTTATAGAGGAGAGTGGAGTCAGTGCTTGCTGCATTATTAAAATTCTGAATTATGTTTTAAATCAGTGCACACCATCTTTCTCAAGACAAATGGCTATAGCTAAGCATTAGCTTCAACCACTCTCTGAGATAAACAAGGTAACTAGTTATATTCACTTTTCAGCATATTGGCAGAGGTTTATTTGTGCTCCTTTAAGGATTTGCTGAAACAAAAGTGTATCTCATTTGCAGCCACAGTAATCAGCTTACCTTTAATCTTTTGTTTTCTTTATAAATAGCAAAGATTTATTCACTTTGAGCTGTCCAAAACCAGAGCTACCACAGATCATCCAAGAGCATTAATCTTTGTTCTCTGCAACCTGATTTCTGAAAACCGGAGGCAATGCAAAGAAGTAAAGAGGTGTTCAAGTGCTTACAGAAAGTCAAATAAGCACAATTCTTTCCAGGTTGTGGGGCTGTTGTAACTGAGTTAAGGTCTGAGCAAAACCATTTTTCTCTCAGCAAGCTGCAGTATTTCAGTTCAAGAGTATTATAGAAATAAATATTGATTTGGACTTTTTTTAAATTCATTGCCACAAAATTTGTTGGCAAATTGCTGTCCTTTATTAAAAACCCTCCTCCTGGAATACTAAACACCAAGCAAAGGATTAAAACAACCAATCAGCAGAGTTGCTCACCATGCTGATGAGTCTTAGAATTTGGCAATATCGGTGGAAGTAAGACCTGAGCTTGAAACTGAACCAAACCAGATGTTAACAAAACAATTGATATGTTATCAACCTTTATAGATCTTATTAATTTCTTACTTGCTATAGTTGGAATGCTAATTAATTAATATGATTAATAACAGGATGGCTATTTGCTATTTTTCCTTCTCTATAAATGTTCTTTTTCATTTAATTTGAAGAAAGTATTTTGTTTAACTTGTACTGTATGTTTCGGAAGCCCTGATTTATTCTTTCCCCCAAATTACGTATTAGAAATGCATGACAAAGTAGTAATTACAATCAAATCTGGGCAAAGCATGTCACATGTTTCAAAGTATTGTTTAAATCTGTGACTGTGTATGCCAACTTACTTTGTGCAAATGGGAAATTTCAGGAAGAGACACAAAAAATGTCAATACAAACTAAAAAAATAATAAAAAATATCAATATTGTGAAGGGGCCCTAACTGGTTAAATGGCAAGGGTAACAACCTTTACAGCTAAGACTAGGTTATCTACCAGAGGGCAGTGATTAATTTAAGTTGTCTTAAACCAATACATCTGAGCAACACAAATTTAATACAGCTGTAAACTAACCAGAAAGCCAGGTGCTACACATCTTGTATTAACTCTTTCAGTGAAATAACAGAAGCTTTAAAGGCTTAGAATTAGCTAAAGGAGCGAGACATTGGTATTATACTTGTGGAGTGAGAGATGTATTTCTCTCCCTTAGAAATGGTATTGATCTAGTAAAATTAATCAGTGCCCTCTGAATTTTATTTGTCAGTGCCTTTTAGTGTAAGCATATTGAATATTGGTAGGAAGCTTTGTTTCTTATTCCATTGAGAACTAATGGAATATGCAAGGGGTTTTATGCATTTTTTTTTGTTGGTTTCTTGTTTGTTTGGGGTTTTTTTTGGGGGTGGGGGTGCTATTTTTTTTTTTTCTTTTTTGGTTGGAAGTGAAACTGTGCCCTTTGACCTTTTCCAGATCACTTTGTTGATTTGGCTTACTGAATGAGGCTACCTGAAAATCAGGTGACATCATGACTCATCTTCACATTATGACATATCATTTTTGGGGAAAAGCATTATCATTGTTTTGATGATGTCAAGCCTGCATCACGTGATCCAGTTCCTATAGTATGACAAGGTCTTTGCTCATAAAGTTCTTCCAGTTGTTTTTCATCATTCACAAATGACAAGAGGTGCTCAGTTCATAGACTGACCTTTAAAACAATGCAAACAAATGGTGATCTCAGGATGGTCCAATAGTTCTGAGTCTACAGTGGATTTTTAAAATGTTCTTCATTTTCTGAAGATAGTATTTTGCATTTTGTGACACTTTTAAGGGCTGTTTTTGGGACAATTAGTCTTCCTGAAAATAATACAATACATTTAACATTTTTTTTACAAGATCCAGTATTTTTTTCTTGACAAGACCTTGAGCTAATTTTTAAGAAACTTCTTTCATCTTAGTAAATTTATTTGACTGGGAAACACATGATGGTTCCAGTCAGTTTGACAGATAGGCTGTGATGGACAATGACATCATAATAGATAAGATCCTATTCTATGCAGGATTTAACCTGTCACTGCTTGGAAAGAAAACTTTGGGGTGGTGTGTGTGTGCATGATTCATTAAGGTCACTGCAGTATGTCATTCAGATTAGAGTCAATATTTTAATACTCGATAGTAAAATGAAAGTCTTGACCACCTGTCAGTATGAGAGATGTCTTATCAGTTTTTTTATCTATAAGACAGAGGTGACTCTAGATACAGTGGTCTTGTTCCAACAGAGGCAATCATTTTCCATTTTCTTCAAATTTAGTATGCTTTCTAATGGTTGCAGTGGGTTTTTTTTTTCAAATATCCTCTAAGCTGTTGACTAGGGTTTCTGTGTGCTATGGAATAAATAATGTGTTCTACCTGAAACAAGGATATATTTCAGTTATAGAAAATTGACCTGTTAAACACCCACAGAAAAAAAAAAAAAAACAGCAACACAAAAAACCCCCCATAACAACCAAAACTATCATTAAAAGCTCACTATTCCCTGCTCTAGGTAGCTGCAGTAACCATGTACACGTAACACTAAAGGTACAGTATAACAACCCCTCTGGAATGACAGATCTTGAATTTTAATGATTCCTGCTTTATTTAGCTTGAAAAGTGCTTTGGGATAGGTATTCTTCGAGATGAAAACTAGTACAGAAATATAAGCTATTGCTATTATGCTTTGAATTAATCACATGCTTTCCCCTCTAGAGTGATGCAGAAAAACATCTTAACACATATTTTACTTGCAGCCTGAAAAAGAAACCTTCCTCTCATAAAATAGGATAAAGCAAAGAAAAATATAAAGTTCCTTCAAAACTGAAAGAAAGAAAATCAGTTTCATGTTAGTATATGTAGCTTTTGTCCTGCATTTCTTGAAATCAATATTCATTTGAAGGAAAGAGAATGACCTATGGAAACAGGATCAAGTCCTGAGTTATTAAATATCTGCTAGGAACAGGTTCTGAATTGGTAATGTCTGTGAGCCCCTAAAGGAGGGGAGCTGAGGAGAGAAACCCTACCACCCACTTAGCACTGCGAGTGCGAATGAGCTGCTATCATAATGCACAGTAATTATGGTAATCAGGATGCAGACCCTTACTTAATTAAACTTCACTGTGTGAGGAGCAATACATTTAAACAAAATAAAGGTAGAAAAAAATTAAAACTAGGCTGGATAACATATTAATGTAAGCGATAATAAAATTTATGTATATGGACACACTTATAGTTGACACTTGTAAATCATCCAAAGTGTTTCCATGTGCACTGGCACATGCACATGGTTACATGTATGTATCAGCGATAAATGGGATGCAAAGCAGCCTTTGTTTATTTGATTTCTGTCTCAGGCAATAAAATTAGAATCATAGAAATTAGAGAATTAAGACTGGGACAAGAAGATCATGTTTTTATTACATCCTGTGAAAGAGCACAGAATAACCTTGTGTACAATATTCTGTTTCTCCCTTGTTGCAAAGAGCCGGATATATTCTGCATTCTACACAGGTGAGGTAGTCTAATCATGGATTTATATAATGATTTGAATTGTAAGGGACCTTTAAAGATTATCAGATCCAACCCCCCTGCAATGAGGGGACATGTTCAATGAGATCTGGTTGCTCAGGTCCCATCCAATGACGGGGCATCCACCACCTCTCTGGGAAAACTATTCCAGTGTCTCACCACATTCATCATATAATTATTCCTTGTATCCAAAAGAAAAGTGCTCTCTTTCAGTTTGAATCCACTGTCCCTTGTGCTGTCACTACAGGCCTTGGTAGAGCGTCTTTCTCCATGCTTTCTAATAAGCCTCAGTGTGATTTCCCCAGAGTCTTCTCTTCTCCATGTTGAACTGTCCAAACTGTCTCAGCCTTTCTTTATAAGAGAGGTGTTACAACCATCTGATCATTTTTGCGGGCGTCCTCTCATTGTACTGTAACAGGTACATCTCTTTCTTTTGCTGGGGACCCAGTAGTGCATGTCTGTAACCTTGATAGTAATGGTGAAGGTCTAGTGGTACTCTATCCAGCCCCTGCTTAACAGTTGTGAGAGAAAAAAGATGCCTTTTGTTATTCCCCAGTCTGCTGGGAAAAGTTGTTCACCTCAGCCATCATATCAGAAACCCACATGGGAAACTAGTGGCGGCATAGGAGCACAAGCCAAGATCTGAAGAGTTGCCATGCTACTTTATCTGATAACTGTAAAAAAGTCCACTTTTAGACCACCTCTTTGACTGATTCAGGACCAGTGGGTCCAATTGCAGGCAACACATTTGCAAGGAGACTGAACTATACTACATACTCTTTCACAGCACCTTGTCATAAAGCTAAATCTTTTCCCCAGTGCTAAGCAAACCTACAACTGGATTTTTCTAGGTTTGAGGAGGCCTCAAACACCCAGGGAAGCTTTATTCGAAACCACATTTAAACCTGAAGGCTGGAAGATTTTTAAAATCTTGTATCCATTTTTTCATGTTATTTCTATTTTGCATCTGCAAAAAAGAGGCAAAAGAAAGGCACTTGCATTGAAGAGGTTTCTATTGAGAAATGGAAAAGGAATTTAAAAGATAGAAGTCATCTCACTGCCCTCTCCTTACTAGAAGCCACAATTTGATTGCAAAAGGCACACTAGTCTGAGTGGACATGTAAATACACACTCAAGTATGAATAGCAAAGCAAATTTATTCTCAAAAGTTTGAAGTGTTACCTCTGAAGTGACTTTTCATTATTTCAGCCTCCTGGGTTAAATGCTTAGTTGGTGTATATTGATATAATATCAGGGACTCTCATGGAGTCAAACTGAATTAGATGAGCCGAGTGTCTGAATGTCTGTCACAGTTTACTGAACCAGATTCTTTGTACTAAAAATTGCTTTTTTATTTTCATAAAGATGTCATGTCTAGCAGGAAATCTTAGTTCTTGCACTGGGGACTCTGTGAGTGGTTCTCAGGTATCTCCTGTCTTGCTGGGTTTGGCTGATGCCTTGTTAAACGGTCCATGAAACCAGTTGGACAAGTGAACACAGTGAGCACAGGGGAGAATTTTCATTTGTCAGATCGTCACAGCTTGCTTGTTTTCTAACATAATAAACTCCGCACTTCCTAGACAGCTTCCCCTGAGAACTGTACATCCAAAATCCTTTAAAGATCTGAAATCTAATGGAAGAAAGATAAGCTATTTAGTCATAAAAATGATGGGCCCAGTGGAGTAACTCCCAAAGACTTGGGTCTCTATCTGCAAGCTGAAAAATTAAGCTGTTGATCTAATAATATCAGTGCATGGGTTTATAGACTACCTGTCTCCAAGACAGTCATGTTACTATCGTGTCAAAGAAGGTCTTCATCAAAGATTTTTCAGGCCTTTGAGGTTAAATGTGAAAATCTCAGCAGGACAGCTGAGTGATGCATCAGAGAAGACTTATTTTGCAGGGGCTGAATGGGCCTGAATGGAACAAAAAACGAAAAATGTTACCAACTTTTGATATTTTATGAAAAATCTCACAATAGTTAGTATCCAAACCCATCAACTACTTGAGACTGTAATTTCTTTTTCCTTTTATCTTTTTATTTTATTTTCACTGAGGTTGCAGAAAACAACTTTGAAAGAACACTTAATCCAAGAGAACTTCAAATCTCCAAAATCATAATATAAAGGGAATCATAAAGACATTATTATTTCAAACTCCATTTAAAACCTAATCTCTTTTTCATACCTCTGCAAATAAATAAATAAAAAAAAAACAAACCCAAACAAAACCAGTGACTAAGAAGTCTTGATCCATGACATTTGAATGCTTGGTCTTGGTGCTTCTTTTCACCCTAGATTAAAGGGTGAAGTCCTTCACTGCTGTATAATGATGGAGCACTCTCAGGATGATGACACACTCAGAATTCCTAGGATAAAGTTTTTTGAAAAAACTTCATGGATTAAATGTATTTGCACTGTTCTGATGATATAGTGTACTTTGATTTCTTGTGATATTTTGTAGAATCATCAGCTAAAACTCAGAGCAAGGAGGAAGGGCAGTGGATCATCTTTTAGTAAAACAGATTGCAAAGATGAATTTCGAGTCCATTTCCACAGACATGATCCAGTTCTGTTTATGTAATGCATACCCTAGAAAACAAGTTATAAATACTGTAGAGCATGAAAATGCTAGTTAAATCTATTTGTTGCATTTTCCAATGCAAACCTAGAGTCTGTTTAAGAGGAGAAAATTGGAGCAATTTGGAATTTTTTGTTTTGGGTAGATCCTTACATCACTTTTAGTTTTGCAGTTCACTATGGGAATTTTGGTTTTGACAGCTCAGCTTGGCCTAGGCAGTGCCCTTGATGTGGTTACCTGTCATTTACAAGTGGTAAGTCTCTACTGATTTTCTCAGCAGATGTCAGCCACAAAAATCACAGTTGGACAGAAAAAGAAAAGCAAAGATGAAAACTCATTTATAATTTTCCAACAAGCATGTCTCTCATATGAAATCTGTAGCTCTTAAAGCGTAGTTCCTGTGAAGCACCTTCTGCTGTTCCCAGACACCACCACCAGGGCTTGTCGTGCAGGTGTAAAGTACCATCCATGATGCAGGTACAAGGCACATTTTCAGGTACCTATCGATGAGTTATAAAAGACAGACAGAAGGGAATGCACTGTACTTTCCCCCCTTGTTAAAATCATGAAATTTAACAGAGTGGCTTCATAATCCGCTCACTAGAACTATTCCCTATCTCATTTTTTAAAAGATGCGGGTGTGTTCTGCTGCATGAACTCTTATCTCTTGTGGTGACCCCTGTCACAGGATAATTGCTTGTTGCTGTGTGAGTGTTACAAATCCGATTGCATGGATGGAGCTCAGCTCTTCCTGCAAGGGAACTACTGGCCTCTGCTCTTGTAGCTTAAGAAGCAGATCAGCCTTTAGTAACAAAGGCAATGAAATAAGAAACTGTTCTAAATTTTCATAGGAGAACATGATGATATTTCTCATCAGCTAATAATAGCAGTATTTAAGCTCCATTTTTGCACCTAGAAGAAAAGTGTTTACTGAAACTAGTACTTATTGCTAATGTAAAGAACTCAACTAAAGTATGAATATGATGTAGCAAGCCCTAAAGAACAAGAAGACTGCATCAACTGTTATTTATTTCTCAAAACTATTTCAGAAGTGTGGGAAAACCCTGCCTACAGAACTCACAGAACTCACAGAACAACCCCGAAGAAACTTTCCAGGACTGGATGGAACTGACAGATAGACAGTGAATTGTTGTATTAGATAGATACTCCTCATATCT
>JAWWTY010000156.1:20274363-20404610 GCA_035222235.1 Margarornis squamiger
CTTTTTCTTTTTCTTTTTCTTTTTCTTTTTCTTTTTCTTTTTCTTTTTCTTTTTCTTTTCTTTTTCTTTTTCTTTTTGTTTTTCTTTTTCTTTTCTTTTTTCCTTTTTCTTTTTCTTTTCTTTTTTCCTTTTTCTATTTGGTTTTTACCCTCTCCTTTCAGATGTCCTATTTATTTGAACACAGATCAAGAATGGTTTTTTGTGAGTTAATGGCCAGTTTGCTAATTGAAACAATGAACTGCAAGAGCCCGGCAAACTGAAAATGATTTATCCAGTGCAGAAATGCAGTTACTTTAGGAACAGAGAGTAAAGGCTGAAACCCATCAGATAATTTACAGGACGAGTACACTCCACAAGTTTCTTTTGGTTATCTAATACTACTGTACTTTCAGAAATATATATAATTTTAAGTAATTATAAGTGTTCATTCTCATAAATGGAACAAAACCAGCAGGAAGCTCTTGTGGGAACTTCTGGCAGGAAAACTGACAGGCAGAAAAAATGGAGAAGCATTATTTATGCCATTTCTATATTATCTGTGTGTCACAGCAATAAACTACAGTCACAATATGTAAATGATCCCTACAATGGTATCTGAAAAAAACTCCCACATTCAAAACCAAAACAACCACTTTGCCGGTACTTAATGACTATGGTGGCATTCCAAAGACCATAGTTATTTCCTCGCAGAGATGACATAGTTTTCTATGTTCTATGTTGAGAATAACTCAATATTGTTAAAAGTATTGATATGAAGAATAGTGGTTAAAGAAGATGTATGATTCTATATGCTGTCTTTTAGCCCAGTTTCTAGTTACAGGTTTGATTCAAAGACTAAGGTCAGTGATAGCTGGTCCATTGACTTCATGAGACATTTCTTTTCTAAATGTTAACCTGTCATGTAGTTTGTGATTTCTGATACTGTTTATGGTAACAAGGACAGATTACACTTTCATGCTTTATTGCTTTCTGAGTTTAGCAGTCCATGAAGTACAGTTGCCCCATTCCTGACCACCCCAAGGGGCTGTATCTATTACTCACTGAATTGACTATTCATTGTTTTTTCTGTCACTGTTCCTTGTCCGTTAGTAAAAAGAGAGAAAATTACCCTCTCTGTAACTCTGTATGTGGCACATGCAACAAACTGTAAAGCTCACAGCACACCTGTAAAATGATAACTGGATGGCCAGGGAAATTATGCTCTTTTAAGCATCTTTGACAGATTGATACCTACAAGCCCTGGATTCTCACAACTGCAGGGCATGCAGTCATCTCATTGCAGTACTTCATAGGAACAGATCATTTGCACTTCCTCCTAAGTAAAACAAGGTGTCTAAAAAAATGTGTTCTTTTCTGTTTGAAAACCATATGAAGAAATTTATTGTTTTGTAGGTGGATTCTGCAAAATCATGTCAGTTTCTTTTCAGTCAGCTGAGTGTGAATGTTTGATATGCAAAATGTAAGCAGTGTCACTGGGCTCAGTATTCACATAACTCACTGGTACAATCTTTGTGAATCAAGTTTCATACACAAAACGGTCACATTAATACTGATTTTAAACTGGAGTTTCTGAAAATATCCTTCAATATATTCTTCCTCTTCCTGGTTGCACTCATCATAATAACTTCACCAACTCTCAAATTTGCAGAAAGTAGCACTAAAGGAAAGCTAATGGCAAAAGAAGCAGCAAAAATTAAGACAAAGTTCACAGAAAAAAATATATACAGTGTTATCTACTGTTGGTTTTCAGCAATTAATCGAAGCCCTTCAAAGTCAATGATTACTCAGTGATTTACTGGACTTTTGTTGCTTCCCTTTGTTTCACTAACATATTGTTTAATTCATGGTCAGTATGGAGAACTCATGGCAAAAGCCAAGGCTCTTTTTTGTTCTGAACTGCAATTGACATTAAATAGAAGTACAAGGCACAAAAGCAGTCTGGTTCTGCATAATGGGAATGATGCTGTATAAAATTATAAAACATAGTCAGATAGGTTAATTAAGCTAATATGCAACAGTGACCCCAGTTTTTGCTCTCTGCTATGGATTCTGCTGTAGCAAAATGTTGCATTTTTTGAAAACATCAATCAGTAAAAGAATAAAAGCTAGGTTTGACATGCATAGATCTGTTTAACTGTAGTTGTTATCACCATAGTTGTCAAGAAATCCCTCTTAGAAGTCACTGTGGCCGCTGCAGGGATAATTTCACTCTTTATAGAGGCCAGCAGACCCTTTACGAGCTACACATCAACTGATTTTAGTAACACAGCATCTACCTCTGTTTTCCTCAACATATAATTTGCAACATGTTATCTGCTGTAATGTGCAGCAAATTAGTAGGCTGAAAAAGGAGCCATCTACCCAGTAGAGTTGGGGATGAATAATTGATGCTTGGATCTACAACCAAAAAGAAGCTATTTTTTTTTTCTCATCTTATCACTCAGATTCACAAAGCTTTCAGGAAAGAAAGCATCTATAATGTTAAGTAGAAATGTTCTCATGAAGGATAAATGTTTTTCCTATTTTGCTTATTTTCCGGTGGAAAACAGACCCAGAAGTCTTGAGGGTTTGGTTTTGTTTTGGATTTTTTTTTTGTTTGTTTCTTTGCTTGTTTGTTTTTTTACCCACACAAACGATTTTTTGGGGTCAATTTTAGTCAATATTTTATGCTCATTCAGACCACTTTAGTGTCACCCTAATGAACAGATGCTATATATGTAAGAAAATAATAAAATAATCATTAATTTATGTTAACTATTCATTACTCAGAAAGATTATCCAACTGAGAGAACACAGGAGTGAGAATGAAGTATGTTTACCTGTGTATTTTTGTAGGTGGCCCTTGGGAAAACAGTCACAATAGTGTACAGGCACTTTCCATTTACAAACATTTAATTTCACCTAGGTCAGCTAATTCAGGCTAGAAGTTACCACCAGATATCTGATGAAATACTAATTAGGAATTGCTTTAAATAATATTAGGTTCATATTCACAGAAAGTATTTCTTCCTGACCTTTTTAATCTAACTACTTCCAGTTGAGTATTCTAAAAAGTTGATTTCCACATGAATGCAGTGATTCTGACAGCAATGCTTACTATATTTAATTTTTGTGTTTATATAAATATACAGTAAGAAGCAAATCTATACAGAAGATATTTCATTACTGTCTCAGATCAACTTTAAATCACACAGTACTTTTAGGTGCAGCACATGGACCAGGCATAGATAGGCAAGCTGTGATGGACTGAGTAGTAAGATGTTTTTGCTTTTGGCTTTTACAGATAGGTAAGTTACACTCAATACTACTCACTCACATAATTTTATTTGACCACTGATGGAAGAAAAACTGCTTTTATTTGAGCTGGCTATAGAGAAGCAGTATTTACAAGACAAATAATTACAGATGAGATGTTCACTGCAAAATATTTTTGTGTATCTGGAAGAAGGAATGGATTATTAAATTTTATTATTTAAATGACAGTGCATATGACAATATTTGTCATTTACATTGCTCCAAATAAGATAAATATTAATTTAAGAGTTCTAGAGTCTAAAAGGCAGATACTGAGAACACCATGGAAGTTGCAGATACTACTTTTATTTTTTTTAAAATTAACATTAATTCACCTTATAGTCCAGACAGAAAGGATGACTTCTAGAACTGGAATGGCTATTACACTGTGCAAGGACATGAGCTTATCAATAGATGGTTATTTGATGTGACAAAGCACCTGGAAAAGCTGGGTGTCCTCTGTCAGCTCAGCTCCTAAGCCTTCCCTTTCTCTGTCTATGGTGTTTACTGAACAGCTGGAGGTTGTAAAAAATCTCTCAGCTATAGCTTCATTCCTTGTCATTTGCAGTCCACAAACATCTTTATCTAAAACTGTATGTTCATTGTCCACAGCTGCTCAAAGATCCAGCCCCTTTATCTATGCTTCACCTTCTGGTTACTGCTTTATATTTTGTCTGACAAATACAGTCTGTTAATTCTCAGAGTGCTGACATTCTGAGTTAATTCTTCTCTTTAGTCCCTTGGGCAAAACCTTCTGTAATTTCCCCTCTAGTTCCCCTTTCTCCCTTGCCTTGAATGTGAATACTTATTAGTATCTTCCCCACCTAAGAGCTGCACTCACTTTAGCATTGAAATGATGTTGCTACTCTCTTAGATAAGCTTTAGAAATAGAGCTCCATTTCTTGTCCTGCTTAAAGGATGGCAGGCATGATGGTGTTACAGACAACAACCATTAGAAACAGGGCTGCAGACTTTTTGTGCTGTCTTTCACTGTCACAGTTTTTCCTAACTGATCTCAAGGTTCCTTTCTCCTCTCTTGCACATCTTGAACTCAATATTCCAGTAACTTTTCTGTGTTTGGATCAGGCCTTTCACCTTTTTGCAAGGCATGTTCAGTAGCTTCATTTCAAATGGAGGAGTACCTTAGTTTTAACAGTGGCTGATCAATAGTTTAATCAGTGATACATTTCTAATTCTCTCTCTGCTGCTATACTATTTCTTTAGCTTTGAATAAAGCAGCCCTGAAGTCAAACTGGGGTCATGCTGAGACACAAGCCAATCAAAAAAAGAGAAAGCGTGCCTGGCTGCTGAATGCCTTTGGATCTGCCAGATGAAAGCAAAGAGAATATGTAAATCCACACACCTAAGCTTATACTTCCTCTCTGCCTCAGGGGCAGTTTATTTGTATGTAAAGATCAAGAAGCAGTTTCATGAGAAGGAAGCTTTCAGAAGAGGCAACAAGAAGAGTGACAGTGTTAAAGGAAATTTAAATGTATCTTTTCAGTACCTCTGAATGAAAAACTGTAACTCCCAGTTTATTTCCCACCAAGGTGGTATGATTTACAGTGGAGCTCTTTACATTTTATTTTAATTGATTAGTGCAAGCTACTAAAATATCTCTGCAGCAATCTTATTTCTGCAGATCCATTCTTTGATAGTCACCAGGTAATTTATGCTAACGTGGAGAACATTTACATCTGCCATCCTCCAGTACTAGCGCTTACAGATGTTTTATCAGGCACTTAAAAACACAAGCTGTAAAACTGGATTACTTAAATTTTTTAATTAGTACTGTTGCCGAGAAACAATTGTGAACAACAGAACATTTCTGCATGATTACTTATAATAAATTGGTCAATAAACAAAAATCACATCTATGGCTGCGGTAATATGAAGAAAACAATAATCTTCAAGAGATCTGTAATGATTTCAACCAGGCTAGGACCTGATATACCATAAGGTATCTATAATAAAATTATTGAAAATAATGTGAGTGTGAGATGTTTAGGATGGGAGAAAGGCAAACTTCCAAATCTTGCCATTTCAAAAAAACTAGCATTCATTTTATGGCGCTGCTTTTGCTCATAACAGAAACAAATGTCATTTTACACTAGCCACAGATGTTTTCTCATGTCTTTTATTTTAGCTGCCTTTTTAGACCCAGTCAGACTGCTCACATGTCAGAATTAATCAGTAGTGAATTAATTACCAACATGGATTTAGTAATTGCTTCTTTGCTGGAATTTAATATTTTCCTTTCAGTAATCTAGCAAGGAAGTCAGCACTGCATTGTTCAGCATAGTCCCAAAGGATTAAGAAGAGTTTCATAACTACTCTATTTTCAGTCTTTTGGATGACTTGTAATTAACTGAAACATATAGTACAAACATTGCTTGAGTAAAAGTCTTGCCATTTTTCTACCAGGCCAGTCACAATGTAATCTGTTTGGAATCCCTCATTCTGAAAATACCTGTCTGGTTTTGAATGCTGGTAAAAACCCTGGACATTTATACAGATTAGAAAACACAGGAAAAACAGAAAATAGCCTCTCATCTTACATGTTACTATTGGTTAGGGTATAAAAATGAAACTTAACCAGCCAATACTCAGGCAATGGTGCATGATTTTTAACTGTAATTTCATTATTAAAGCTAATGGTAAAAGAATATTTAAGGTAGTTATAGTATATTAATCTACACAGAAAAGACAAAAGATAATGTGGAAACAGAGAATGTCAAGGTACAGGCTGGCAGCAGTGTGATGCTCAAAGAATTCTTTCTACTACCCATGGTATCTCTAAATAGGTGGTAGACCTTGTCTGGTTTCTGAGGAAATGGAGTTCTGCTCTGTTTGGAATTAAAAGGAACATGACTTGTCAAGAAAGGAGGTTTGGGAGCACAGGAAAGTTTTTCAGCATGTGTACAATGGCACAAACTTGCCACAGTTAAACAAACAACTCTTGGAGGTCCCCTGAAGAGTTGTAAGAGACAGGGCCAAAATTCCAGAGCATTACTGTCCCTACAGGTTCTTTCATAAACCTCAGTGAGGCTTCAGCTCAGAAGAGGACTCAAAGCTTTTTCGAAGAGCATTTTGTTGTTTTACACACCTTTAAAAAAACATGCTCTCATCTGATTAAACAGTGTGTTTTATGGTTTTCCTTTAAGAAGCAGCACAGATATTCTCCCATCGAAATCCATTAACTATCTTAATTTAATAACCTTTATCTAAAAAGAGATTTTAGAGTAGAGAGTTATCAAATAACTGGTCCAATGCAAATACGTTTTTCAAAATCCCATTATTTACAGCTTTATTTCTGTCCCAATACATCTCCTTACACATATGAATTATGTGTTTCTAGACATTTAGATATTTTAAATCTAAATTCTGCACTATGAAGAAAGTTAAAGATATTAGAACTAAGAAGAATCAAACCCAGAAATCAACTATTGTATCAGAAAACTAACTGCCCACCTGCTTTTGCAGTTGAATTTATAGCAGAAAAAACAAGAACTTTGGGAACAAACCAGTATGGAGGTAAAGCATTCTCTACCACTTGACTTTCTGGAGTTAATAAACAAAGAAAAGAAAGAGGAAGGTTATCATTCCTGTTATTTACTTTCTTTAGCTGGCATGATGTTAACTGAGGGGTGGCATTTAAAATGCCTGTTTGGCCATGAATACTTTTGGCCATGAATAGTTTTGGCCAAGTATCATGGCTGATTGAACAAAAAACACAGTCAAGATATAAATTGGGCAGGATCATCAAGCAGCTGCAGCTTCAATAACACCTGCCAGCTGAATATTGTGCCCAGCATCTTGATCTGATTTATATCAAGTAAAAATCTCTAATTAAATTTAAAAGGGGTCCTTTCATTCTATGTAAGATTACAACCAGAAATAAATGACATTAGAAAGAAGGCTTTCTTTTTCAGTATAGGGAAAATGTAAGTTCTGTAGCATTACCTGGAAGAAAAGTAGACAGATATTCCTGTTTAAATGACTTGAAATGAGGGTTTCTGACATAAGGAAATTTTGGGGTTTGGAAAATCAAAGCTGTGTACAGATAGTATTAGTTTAATACATTCAAATAAAGTAAAGTAACTAAGTATATTTAGGTATTTAGACTGGATACATTCTTTTACTTTGATTTCAATAGAAATGAGACAGTAAGAAGTTATTTTCAATTTCTTATTTTCAAAATGTGTTTGTACAAAAGTGCAATGAGCTGTTACCTTTGTTTTAAACTTTTTTGAGTAATATCAATATGAAATATCAAAAATTTTTCTTCAAGATTTTCATAAGACACGGGCAAGGGTTTAATATGTGAAGCTGCCTACAATATTTCTTTCTGAATAATGCTTTGAATTGTCACCTTGAACCTATACTTATTACAAAATGGTTAACTGTCTTAGTCTAGAACAGGAATATTTTGTCCTACATTCACTTCTATATTGTCTACTGCTGATTGTTAATTTAAATTATGCAACTAATATTGTAAAATATTTGATTTTTTTTTTTTATTTTTCCTTATCTGCCTAATACCTACAGTGTACTCCATTTATCACATTGCTAGGGAATTAAGATGCATATTTTTGGTACCATCCATTACCTTTTGTTCTTTAATCTGTGTGATGCTGGAGTCCTGTCACTCCTGCTACAGTAAATTAGAGGTCTGCCTACCCAATATTTCTGAAAATCAGCCCTAATTATTGCCCCTTAAAAGGAAGGGATTGATAAAATCAGAAAGGTGGCTATTTTAGGAACTGCAGAATAGAATATGAAACATTACAAACAGCTAAGTATCTGCATGAGATCGAGGGGAAGATCTGGGATGTAAGTAAAAGCAAGTCAGATTTTAGCTCTTTGAGCTGGGTAAAAATATTAAATTTGCAAATCATTACATTGGGATAAGCCTTGTATGTGTTTTCTATTTGTATTAAAAAAAAAAGAGAGAAAATTAGAAAAATCACTTGGTGGTATTCTTCTGGACATAGGCATCCAGCAGTCCATACCAAGAATAACCAAAGTTCACTCTAATAATTGACTCATTCTTTCATGGAGGTCACACAATCATAAATGCTCCACTGTCAAAGCAAGAACTTCGCATAGCACAGACAAACATAATCATAAATGCTCCACTGTCAAAGCAAGAACTTCGCATAGCACAGACAAACATAAATTCTCATAATCAAAATTATAATATATTTAATTTATTGAAACTTTAGTTTGTGATTTATAGTAAAATTAGCAAGAAATTCTGTTTCTAGTAAGAAAGTTGAAAAAGTATTAATTTCTGAATTCTGGATGTCCGAGATCTTTAGATTAATGAAAACAAAAATATCCACCATGTCTTATGACCTAACATCATAATTGACACTGTTTCATACAAGATAAAGTCATAATTAGAGGGGACCGAATTACAGCATGGGGAAGAGGCTGCACAGTAAGGGTGAGATGTACTGATCAGTGCTATGTGCCAGAAGAGGTACAAGAGTACCCTAAAGTAAATTGAGGTCCTAATACCAACAGGTACTAATATTCTCTCATTGGATGTCCAAGAAAAGAGTATACACCTAATTATAGATGGTTTTACATAGCTGATGAATTCCAACTTGAATACATACCTTGTAGGTCCAGTTGAAATTTGATTTTTTTTTCCAATTTTGAAATTTTATTTTATTTTGAAATTCCTCACTACTGTGATTCCTGTCAATGGCATAGACCAAAATATAAATGGCTGAGAAGATGTTTATATGAAGTTTAAATGTCTAAAATACAGCTGTACTGGATTCTAATGTTATCATGAAATTCTCAGGCTTGGAATCTCATGATTTCTTCTTTTGATATTTTGGTTCAAATTTATGCTTTGGCAATTAAAATTGTTCTATTTTTACACTCACTAATTTGACCCCTACTATATTACTGTTTATATTTTTCACTTTAAAACCTGGAAGAAAATCTGCAAAAGGCTTAGAAGAATGTCCTGTCTTTCATGTAAAGAAAGTAATTCCAATGTCCTACTAAACAGGTAAGACATCCTGAAACAATATTTCACTGACTGAAAAAAACCATGAAATAAAGGGTTATGCGAAATGTAAATTGTGAAGAGCAGTCAAGAGCATTACAACTTTCCCATTCTTCCAGTTAATCTCTCAACTGTAACCATTTCCATAAGATTGTGACACATCTCTCCATTTTCAGGAGCTTTCTGATGAGAACTACTAATTATGCATCACCGTGTAGTTTCAGGGAGGTAATTTGTGAAAGGAACTTCTCACTGTTGTGAAGGCCCAGCTCACAATGGCTCTGAGGCTCAGAAAGATGTATGGCTGGAGTACTTGTCCACAGGTGACAAGATGTTGTTGTGCCAGAAGAACATCAAGACAGTGGAGATTTCCTTCTGACTGATTATTCTGTCTTGTTTATTTATAGCACTTGCTATTGTTTGTGGCTTATAAGGAGCTTTCTGTAAGTGGAAAATGTGGCACAAGTCTCTTCTATCCTTTTTTGTCTCTGCTCAAGATCTTGCCGTAGCTTTTTGTTTGTTTGCTCTTTAAAAGATCAGATTAAGCACGAAAACAAGAATACTGCTGGAGATTGGTACCACTGAAGGCATAAATAAGTGAAGCCCTAATTTAAACATATTAGCAATTTCAGAAATGTTCAGATATCTCAGGTATTTTTTTTAACTCTGGCATGGTCATTTGTAGCTTTTTGTCTGGTGCTTATTGATGACTCCTCTCTGGCATTTATGGCATTCTGCAACAGTATTTTGCACTTAGATGCTTTTCATGTAAGAACATCAAAGCACTTTAGAAAAGAGTAAGTATTATATGAATGTTGTAGCTAAGACAACCGAAGGGCTGAAAAAATGAATAACTGGATCAAGGCTCTGGGCAATTCAATAGCAGAGTTAAATGTACAATTTAAAAATTCCAGCTCTTGCTGTATTTAAAAGGTAAAACACAAGGCTATAGAGAGACTGTGAGGAAGCTCAAAATAAAAAAGATATGGCAGGCGATGATAAATTAATGCACAAGAAGAACCACAGGTATCTATTGAAGTCTGTCATTCTGATGCAATTAATCCACTAGCAATGATAGAAAAAAATGCCAGAAAAATCATCATTGTCACTGAATGCTGAAACTTATTTGTTTTGATAATTTTGAAAGGGTGTTTTGTTTGAAATTTTCTATCTCATGCAATTTTCTATCTCATTGAAGAAACAGGATTACTTCAACCTGTTTCAACCAACTTCAATTTGCTAAATTGTCTGATGATTTTCTCACAAAATGTAAATTAGATAACATCTCCAACTCCATTTTGAAGTTCCTTGATCTTCAGCTGCTGTGCTAATCCCTTCCTCTCTTCCATTTGTTTTGTTTTCTTGCACTGCCAACTAGTTTCTCTATCTGTCCATTATCCAAAAGCTGATGCAGGGATGTCGGTATACCTCTGACGCCTCAAAGACTCCTGACAGGAGATAGTGGGTTCTGCTGAGCACCAGCAGACCCAAGAGTTGCCATCATTCTTTCACTGACCAGGAGTATTGAGTGTGCAACCATATCTATGTAAATTTTATTTACTGTAAAATGACTTTGTTAACCTAGACATCTATTAGTCAACACCAATACACTTCAGTTGCACAAGGCTGGCACTTCATACAGCAGCAGGATTTTCAGGTGGTAACATAATTACAGTAACAATTAATGTGTGCTGTGAATTTCTGCAGTTGCAAAGTGAAATATGCAAGTGTCTCCTGGCAGTAGATCACTCCTGCCAAGACTCAGGTGTTGGTGTGCCCTGATCATCTCAATATGCCTTCATCATTCCAGCATTACAAATTCTCCTGATTTAAAAAATGTTTGAACATACAGAATATGCTGATAGAAATAGTCACAACCCCACAACTATTAGACAACACCTTTGCTTGGTCTTTACCTTGTCCCTTTTACTCTACCATTTGACTCACTGAAAATACATTATTGAATTATTTAAGTGCAATTACCCTTTAATGCCTATTAATCAAACTGTCCCAGGAAAATGGACCATTCCTTGATCAGTTTTCAAAATCCATGAAATCTGACCTTATAACAAATATGGATTAAGTACCTCAACAGTTCTGTGAACCTCACATTTCTGAGGCCACTTGATGGCCCAAACCCTACACATTCAGGAATTGATAGCATCCACTCTTTCTGCTACGGGAGTTTGCAATGCAAATACCGCAGGTTAAAAATTCCTTGTAGGAAATTTAGCACGCACTGGTGCCACCCTGTGGAGTTCAAGGCAAACACTTTGGTATAGCTTAAAAGGAGAGGTAATACAGTTGCTGAAGAAGTGAGACCCTAACACTCACACCTGCTTCTCCTTAGAAAAAACATTTGTATTTTTACAATTACAGTAGAAATGCATGTTCTGTAGGAAAGTCTTGCTATGAGTCTAAAATACCTTTGCATTCAAGGGAATGTGACCATTTTTACATAACTTTAAGTTTGTAGGCTTTATATGGTTCCTTATATAAGCATATATTTCTATTTCATATATTTGTGATTTTAAAGTAATAATGAAGAATCAAGGCACAGAGAGATTAATCTAGTGGAGCATTATTTAAAAAAAAAGAATCCCTCATTTAAAATTTCTACTTTATTTGTGCCTCTTTTTTACTATGTGAAATATTCAATCTAATGAGAATGTAAGTTCTCTAATGAGAATGTAATCTTTAGTCTGCTCAGATTTAAAGCACTGTAAAGAATCAAACTTAATTTTACTGCTATTTATATGTGCCCTCCAATCAAAATATCAGTGCCTATGCTTGATCACCAGTATCCAAAACTCTTGGCATGCACACTGATCCATGCACCATTGCCAGTACCCAGAGCTCTTGGCTTGCACACTCTGGAGCTGCAGAACAGATGCTCACTCAGCTACCTTTATGTGTGCTGGGATGTGCTGATGATCATCTCCCATTACACTTCTCTGTGAACAATCTCCCTACCATAAGAACTCCTTTATGTTTTCCTAGTAGTCTCAGAAAAATAAAAAGATGCTGTATATGAGCTCCTGCCAGCTGCTTCCTTTTGCCTCAAGACATAACCTTGGAGGCAAAATCCACAAAGGCCTCAACAGAGGGTGGCTTTTCTCCAGTCAGTGTCTTACTCTAAAGCAAATTAAAAAGCTTCTCTCACATGAGTCATAGCCCTTTATATATCAATTTACAAAGATTCTACTTTCAAAACCTATGAAGAAAAGCCATGAGGCTAAAAGATCCTGCTGACTGCTAAGCATTGGATTTCTGTTCTTACCTCATATACACACATCATCCTGTGCAACGCTGGAGTTAACACCACAGCTGCATTGGGGCTTCAGCTGAGTGACTGCATCAGAGGTGACCATTGCAACCATTTAGTTTGGTTTCATTCAGCTTCAGCCACAAAATTTCCTGCAATGGTCCTTATATGAATACAAACTCTTTTTAAACCTGCCTATTTTTTTTCTACATGAATGCTTCTGAAGCAAAATTTGAGGTTGTAGTAGAAAAGAGTGTGATTGGCTCAGGGATGGATATATCTAATGAAAGGAGAATGAAGATAATTAACAGGTAGTTAGCTGCATATTCAAGGAATCATGTCTGCATTCACAGTAATATGTCACAAGCTGATTCTTATCTCATGGTTTTTACAACACTCTAAATATATTTTGCTTGAAATAAAAGGGCCTTTGATTTACAAGAGCATGACCAGGCTCAGATGTGATTTGCAATGAAGCGTGTGCAGTTAAACCACTACTTTTTTTGGAAGGATCACACCAGCAATATAATTGAATTGGAATTTAAAGAATTTATTATCTGCTTATTACAGGTAAGGCTTAGTTTTGCTCCAGCGGGGCTGAGCTATTAGGGGAGGTGCCTCGTTTCTTTTGCTGCCTTCCCTCTCTCCCATATGAATGTCATGCTGTTTTATTTTCTGGGTAAAATGGTCTCTCACCCTCTCCCCATTTCCCTTAGGTTTGGACCATGAATTTTTTGCCTCATTTTATCTTACAGTTACTTCCAGAGAAAGCTATTCAACTCAAGCCTCAGCAACTGACCTCAAGTGCTTCCATAATACATGTAGAATGTAAATGTCTGAAGTTTTCTGGAGCTGTTCATGTTCGCCTCATGTTCTCAGTCAGTGTGATCAGAAACTATATTTAATTCTCTTCATTAAGAATGCCAGGCTGCATCAGGGAAGGTAGGGACATGTCCAAGAAACAGTGCCCGGGCAGCAGTCATGATATGCTGCCTGAAATAAGATGGGAGCTTGGAAGTGTGGCAAAACCCCTGAGCACCAACGGATATTACTCACACAGAGCAGAGGTGGAGAGGCTCTTTTCCAAGGACAGTATATTGTCAGAATTCCTCGCAGTAATTTTTGCCATAATGTAGTATTGCCACTCCAGATCCTAAGAAACTGAGTGGTTTAATTGGATATCTCTTAATGAAGGCAGATTTCTTCACGTTTGTCCAGATTTACTTCTGAGTTCTGTCAAAGGAGAATGCTGCCACAGAGTGAGCAATCCAAAATTTCCTGTTCAGATAATGAGAAAAAATACCACTCAAAATAATATATTGGACTTCAAATTGATAACTCCAAACATTAATTTTATTTTACTATACATACTACTTCAATTTGCCTTACATTAAGAAAAAAAAAAATATAAAGTTAACATAGTTAACATTTTCATCATTTTATTTTGGGACAGAACTTCTTATTCACAATGTCAGTCTGAAAATGAGATTGCTATTATAATTTTTCTAAAGCATTTACTTGCATTAACTTGAAAAATGAAGGTATTGTAATATGGTTGTATAATCAATTTATATTACTGCAAGGAACACTGTTCAGTATGCCTCTTGAGTTTAGGAATAATACATAAATAAATTCAATAATTTTGGTTTTAAACATAAACTGTATTAAAAGCCTCAAGATATTTTGCTTCTAATCAAGCTTAAATATATGTTTAACTGCATGTACCAGAGTGATTCAGTGAAACCACAGGAATGATGTTCACAAACACAGAAAAACTATTACATGTGTTAGTAAGTCATTCTAGAATTGGTCTTTAATTTCAGATATTTTTGTTTTGTAAAACTTAAGAGTTTGCAAACTGATTAGTTTAAATTGTCCTGGACTTCCTTATTATCTTGAATTATTGACAACACATGATGTTTGCACATTAGTTCAATTACCTGCAATGTTACAACAGCTGAAAAGTGGCAGATCTGTTTACATTTATAATTTTTTTAATCAATTTTAAAGCCAGAATCCCATCTCCATTAAAATAAACAAATTATTTTTTTCTTTTTATTTGCCTCTGTTTTTATGTGTATGAGCAGTATTCGTATTTGAGTTGAAGATCTGTGCTTGGGACAGCAGAGAACAGGTACCTTCTGGCCTCCAAATGTCCTCAGCTGCTCTTTGCCTGCCTGCTTACCTTTGATGCTTTGCTGAACAAGGGCATGGCATGACAATACCAAAGCCTATTTACAGAGATGCTGTTATTCACAAGGGATATATGCCTTGGCCTCTCTGTCCATGTTCATTGATGATAAGCACAGTAAATTTCATTTTGAGGGCAGCTTAAAGGCTGCTTCTGCAGGACAGATTGGTCTGACATCCACCATCAACTGTTGTGCTTGAACCAAACAGGACAACCCATGGGGACGGGGCAGATCTTGGAATGGAATCCCTATTTCACCCTCTCACAAATCACTGCCCTAACATTTTATGTCCAGATTGAAAGGAAAACACAATCAAGGCTAGATCTGGCAACAACCATATTTTTCATTTTTGATGAGCTACAGTATATTTAATGAGACATATTTCAAAGCCATATATCTAAAAAATGTTTCATTGTCCTCAAACTACTCAAGTGATTTGGAATGAGTACAAAGTTAGAATAGCCAATATATTTGAAAGTTAAATATGGAAGTCCTTTAATTTAGCTTCCTTCTCCTGCAATATTTTGTAAAGGACAGGATTATTGAAACTTCTCTGTATTGTAGAATCTGAGGAGGACCCTAAGGAGACATTTTGTTTGTAAGAGGAATAGGTTACATATGTTTGCTGCATCATTTCTCTTTCTCACTGTGATTCTTGCCAAGAAATGGATTAATGTTGTTGCATTCAGAGCAGCAATGCAGCTGTAATTCCCATGTACAAAATGTATTGTCTTTGAATAACTGCTTACTTCTACTTAGAGAGATAAAAGTGTTATATTAATAGAAAAAACTTTGTTGCTGCTTTGTACAACCCTTACCACACAAGGTTAACGCCAGCAAGAAAACAGATACAAATACTGAAAGAAAAGTTGATACCTCTTTATTTGACCAATTTCACACCACCACTACTGAAACTAATGTGTTGGCTAAATAACAAAGTAAGACATTTTCAGGACTAATTCTTCTAATTCTCTTTACAGTTTGTCTATGTCAATATAAGCTGATTTTAGACTTCTGTATGCATATTTTTGGTTTATCCATTACCAAATGGATAGAAATTTAATTTTAAAGAACAGAAATAGCAATGATGAACATCATCTATTTGGGTAACATACTCATTTCAGAGATTTTAGAGATTTTTTTAAATTTGCTAGCATTAGATGGTAGTCAGACACCCCTTTGACTCTGAATCTATGCACTGCTGACCTAACTCAGAGTTATAGGACTGGATCCATTTTGCCTAAGATAAATAGGCAAGTTTCTGTTCTATTCAAAATGTAGATTCTTGGATCAGGAAAGTTCTGTATAAGGCCTATTCCCAAAAGATATAGGATTCAGTGTGCTTTTTCCAAGTCGTTGAGATACTTGGGGATGACTATAGGAAAGTTAGGGGGATCTACATGGCCAATTCATAAAATGCTCAGCTGCACTTATGTCCATTCTCGTACTCTGATGCTGTACAACAAAGCATCCACATTGTTTCAGATATTTAATTTAGAGAAAATCCAGGAAACATTATCTTAGGATCAGCAGCACACGTCATGTGTATAGGTATATGCTTCCTATGTTGTATGTATAAAAAACACTGACTGCTGTGTGCATGTGGATATGGAAGTCTGCCTGAGAGGACCAGCTTGATGCACTGTGACTGTGAAGCAGTTCAAGTCATTTGGCTTCAGCAACAGGAATTTTCCATGGTACTCTTTATGTTAGCAGTATAGGATAAACTTTGGGTGATTTAAATACACCTCCTCCTGTGCTTATTTCCAGCACTAGAAGCAGCTGGTTCGTGATAAAGAAGCTGATCCTTGAAATCAGTCCAAAGATTCCCATTACATTTTGCAGACCTTAATAAAGGCTCAGATGACCTGTTTATCTGTGAAATTGCTACTGTCACTAGAAGGATGAATTACTGTACATGAAGGAAGATAATAATAGGGATGAGTTTGATTTAGGACTGATACACAGTGTCTGCCTTGCTCAAGGAGATTCTGTGGAAAATCCTGTCTGAAAATATGTGAATGTAGCCTCTAGATTTTTTTTGTACTGAATGAAAGAAGATATATAAGCTTTAGCAATTTTTAATTCAGTTTTTAGTATAAACATTCTTTTCATTTTCTTATTATACTTCTATTCAAATTCTGGAAAGTTTAATAAGTAAGCAATGAAGTTTGTTAGAAGATTTAGTATGGCTTTGATAGGATAAAGTCAGTTTTTGTCTCTCCCCTCAAAGGTTTCCCTAAGTCCAGTGCCAGCCTGGGGACTAATCTCACAGCCTGGACTGCAGTCAGCCATGCAGGGTCAGATTTTGCCTTGACACTGGTTCTTTGCTAGCAGGACTTTCTTGACCTCTGTGTTGTCCCTCTGAATGCAAGATAAACAAGAGTGGTGTCTGAATCCTCTGAAGAAACAGGTTTCTCCCACAATTCTTTTCATAGTCTTTGCACATATAAAGCTACAATGAAGTCTGGGAAACCCATGAAGTTTAACTGGTAGGATTTGATCTAGCAGACTTCTTGTTACAGAAGGTAAGAAAAAAAACATGCAGACATATTTAGCGTGATGAACAGTGTCATGACAAGATAACAAGGATGTAAAAAAGAATTTCTTATATGGCTAAGCAAATAAATAGAACTGACATATGGTGTAATACTATTTCTTTGTGTAAAAAAGGTGGCATCCATTGTTAACCAAATGCTGTACATTTATTCTACAGCTGAGTACACTAAAACTCTCCAAACTTAAATGGATATGAAGATTTTTTTACTTCCTCCCCCACGCCCTATTTCTCCATCATGTTCTTGATTATAAATCTTTTAAGCTGTCTTTTTATCATTACTGATGATTAATATTTACATACTATAAATGTCCTTTACTTCTATGTGATTGGCACCTCTCATTTTCTCCTCTGGGACATGAAAACATTGCCTAATGGAAAAGATATTCTCACCTTTAACAGAGGTCGACAGTATGCTTTCATGACCTTCCTTTATTGAAGATTTCATGATTAGAAAGTAGTTTTCATTCAAAGAACTCCTATAATAATTGCTTTCTTCTGCCTACCTGAAATGTATATATATTTTTAGACGAAATAACTGCAAGTTCAGTACTTTTGGATTGTGCTACCCTTAATCTAACCTTTTCCTGATATGGCTTAAGAAAGGAGGTTTCAGAGATGTCATTCACATTGACTGCAAAAATCCACATTGATTCCATTAGAGTGAGAGGAAGAACAAAAGAGAGAAAGATCAGAATTTAAGTGCAGCATTATACAAAGAACAGGCAGAGCACTTCTCGTATGAAACACACTTTAAATTTGTATCTTGAAGTGACTAGCAGCAAGTAAAAAGACACTTCATTCTTGCTAAACCCAAAAAATCAAAGATAAAAGACAACCTCACAAACACAATGCTGATTTCAAGTCATGGCTTGCTTTATTATAATCTTGTTTTATTGGCCTTTTGAGACTTCAATTCCATTTAAAGTGTGTTTCCAAGTTTTTCTCTGCAGCTAGAACCTCTGGCAAGAATACTTTAAAATATAGAAAAACACAGAGACACATAACAGCCCTAGGAAGTGAGAATGTAATGACAATATTTACAAGCATGACAGATAGGATGACCAGGATGCACAGTGATGAAACTAGATGGTAAGTTACCTGCTTGATTCTTTAGTAGTGGTATCAGTTATGGGAGTAAGAGATAGGAAAAATGTATTAATTCCTCATTTCTGTTTCCAGTCAAGTCTTGCTTCTTCGGTTATGTTTTTAGTGCCACGCTCTCTCTAGTTTTAAGAGTTTCAGGTGATAGCTCTTGCAGTGGAGAACCATTCTGTATCAACTCCACTCATTCATGTACTTGCACATTACTTTTTCTGTATATGACTCTTGTAACAGCACACTTTTTCTGCAGATACATAGATCATGACTGACACTTTCAAAAAAGATAACTAAGGTTTTAAGCATGTGCCATATTTTGTGTTAACACTCTAAAACTTACATTTCTCAGAACACTGTTCCTAGGCACAGTCTGAAAATCAGGTTCTTGAGAGATTGAACAGCTAATATGGATTTTGATCTCTGCAGTTGAAAATACCTTCTTTCTATTTAGTATTCCAACCTCTATTCTTTGTTCTTATGAAAGGAAAGGTACAGGTACTAAATATAATATAAAGGTTAATTCAGAGAATGTTCATGTAAGAAAATGGAAAGGTCTTAACACTGTTTCTCTCTTTCCATTGGGGGAAATAAACCACAGCAATTCAATTAGCATTCTCTTTACTTAAACAAGAACTCATAAGTAGTTTAAATAGAAATTTTCATCTGAAGAAATAGTGCGAAATATCTATTAATCATTCCCAACAAAAAATAGCCTAATTCTCATCCCATCTCATTTGGGAATGCAATGTGTATTAATAACTGACTTTAAATCCAACTGAAATTATTAAAATTCTGCTCCAAAACTAGATTTTGGACTTCCTCTAGACTGAAGAATTAAGCTATTTATACCACATACTTCTTTCTAACAATCAGAGATAACTAATAACTGCAATATACATTTTAAGAGCAACTATTTTCTTGTTACCATGGAATGAATGACCAATACCAGTGGTATTAATTGTCTTCAGTTTTGAGAAGCATATTCTTTGCTTGATCAGACTCTACTTCTGTAGACCGATGTACTTCCAGCAGGTGAAAAATGAATTCCAGCAATTCCAAAACATTGCAAGGCAATAGTTAGCTTCACTTGTTCAACTTACACATTAAATATTCATTTGCTTTATCAGTGTAATCTTCACATATAAATTTTCAATGCTCTTGTCAAATACGAAGTTGTCTTCATGGTGCCAACACTCTAAGGAGAGTTTTACAATGACCTCCTTGTGGTTGTTTTTCTAATGAAACTTAATACAGTGTCATGAAAAGATGAGTCCTCATATTTAGTGAAATAGAAAACTCAGAAAATTCATGTTATTATTGATATCTCATGATAATGTTGGCAAATGTCTCAATGATTCTGCTTGGCTTTATAGCGTGTAAAACTTTTTATGCTCTGGGGAGATTATAATTTTCAAGGAGCAAGCAGATTTTACATGCTTACCCACACCTCCACATAAACACAAGATTGAAAAGCACTCAACAGGTACAGTTTTTCGGGTTTTTTTTAGACCATTCATCCAGCATACTTCACGGAATGGCTTGTCTAGCATAAGATAGAAGAATATCAAAGTTTTCTATGACTGACTAATACAAATTACCACTTGAATATTCCTTTAACTTTCTCAAACTCATGGTACATATTTTAAACTGATTATTTAAGGTGGATTTTTCTGTTTCAAAAGAACTCCAGGCACAATTAAGAAAAGGATAGATAACAGAATTATACTTATGCAAATTTATTATGAGTGACATTTAGGACACCCAGCAAAGGAAGAATGAAGGATGGGAAAGTGGAGCAGTCACGGTGGTGACCTGACATTGCAAGCACAAAGACATTTGGCCAGGCATCATTTGATAGGCAAGAGTGATTTCTTTCACTTCAGTAACATCTAGAATCTATCAAATTTTTCCTGGGTTGTGAATCCAAATTACAATCTAGAGATGCACAATATGACAGAGGTTAAAAATTGAGTTCATGGAAAGAGTGTTCCCTTATTTTCATTCTCAGTCATGATCATTATAAGCTTAAGTGCAAACAGGCCCAAATCAATCTTTGTTATAACAGAATAGTCAGCTTCTTTCCTACTGAAATGAATCATATGAATACAAACTGGTTTTCTTTCCTCTATTTGGCTCACTCACATGTTATCTAATAGTTCCTGCACAACGTTCCTAGTTCTTTCATTTTCAAAGGTAATTCTAAGGAGAAACGTGGCTAGTGCTTAAATGGCACTGAAGGTGAAAAGCGAAGATAACCACCTGTATTCCAAGAAACTATATATTCTGAAAAGCATATGCTTGCCATGCAAGTGTTGTTACTTTTCAGGTTTAATGATTGAAATTCCATAAAAAATTATAAAGACAAGGTAAATATTGCACTTGTGGTAATGAGATAGCTAAAATATGATCTAATTGGAGCAAAAATTGCTCACAGAATGCAGTGTTTGTGGCAGAAGATTGGAATGCTGAGTAATGAAGAGGGAAAGTAGCTCTTTAAAAAGAGCATTCTAGAATCAGCTTCAAATTTCACTTACATGGAAAAATAAGCTGGTCACTGCCAATCAGCAAAGTCCTACAGAATACTCCAGGTACATTGCTGAAGTGCTGGCCATGAGTGCTACACTGCTGAATTGTGGTTTATGATTAAATAACTTACCATAGTTAGATTTATTGCTCAGGTATAAGTAGACATAATAAAATATTTGCAAATATATAGTTCTTCAAATTTATGTAGCAAGCATGAATAACAGCAGTAATGGTATCTCACCAACAATTATTAGCTTTCATGTAACACTTTCCCTGAGGGTGGCTGGTTATCAGAACTGCTCCAAATTCCTTCATTCTTGATCTCTTGCCAATTATATAACAAAGCTCCAGTTGTTGTTTCAAAAGTCATCACCTAAAACACTGACTGCCAACATCCTTTATTTTTGCATTTTTGTGGAACACACCATGTGTGATTAAAAAAAAAAAAAAAAAAAAAGATTTACATTGTAATCTGAGACAGCTGGAATTCTTATTAATAATCAATTGAAGTAAGTTCATTTAATTCTGTTACCTTTTTTTTCCCCTACATTTTTTTCCTACTACATGTCAGATAAATACCCTCAGAGACATATTTCGATTTTTCTTTCCCTGGATGATATAGCTGTTCTTTATATACCATCAAATGAACCCTGAACAAATATCAATATCAGTGTTCACTCTGGAAACAGACAGGTCTCATTTATGGACAGAAAGTGGGCACTAATCATAACCATGAAGAGGGCAAAGTAGTGACTGGGTGCTCCGACCAACATAGAGAACATAAGGAGACACCTGAAGAGAGTGGACTGTTGATTTTTGCTTGATCTTTTAAAATCAACAAAACAATATAAAGGAAATCAGGATGATTTTTGGTAAAAGCAGAACCATCTGATTGTATTTTAGACAATATTATAACTGCACTATTTATGTCCAACTAATATTCAGGTGTACATAGGTGAAACTCACACTTACCACAACTGACTACATACCGTTAAGTAACTTAGTTAACATGCTTATTTATTAAAAAAAAATAAATAAGTGTACTGTGTCTCCAACTGTTATACACTAAGGAATATGTACCTTATTGCTATGAATATTGAAGCATTTTTTATGCAAATATTGTAAAGTATTTATAAAATGTAAGGGAAAGTCAGTTTATACAGTTATGAGGATTTGCTCCAAAAACTTAGTTCCAGTAATTATACACATTCAAGCTGCAAACAGAAACACACGCTGTGACCTTCTGGTACAGATCTAATGAACACTGCTTCAATTTCAAATGCTCAGATGTTTAAATTGTCTTCCTACAAATGTACAACAGCACAAGAATTATGTATATAAATTATTTTTTCAACACATTGTAAATGGAAGGAAGTCATGCGTTATTTGTTGAGAAATGCCAGGCAGATACAAGGTGCTGAAAGTCACAGCTGAACATGATTGCTTCCTGTGATCAACATCTTCTACCGACAAGTTTCTTGTGCCTTTTTTGGAGGGTGTTCTAAATGTTGACAGGTGATGGGACTAAAAATATCAGATTTTATCCACACAGGTATATTTATGTTAGTATTCCTTGGTTATTATGTATGAGAATGAATTTAGATTAAGTGTGGATTTCTCCTAGATGTATGTAACACAAGAAGCTGTTCTGTTCTTAGCAATAATAATTTGCTCATTTTTCATATGAGCAAAACAAATAAAAGCATCTGCTACCACTCTGCAAGACAGTGAAGGTTTTTCACTGATTCCATGACTGTTTCCCTGGGAAAGAGTGCTAATGTCTACCTCACGGAAAAATGAGACTGAACCATAAACACTCGCAGCAAATAGATTAAGGAAGAACAATTTTGTGATTTTATGAGAGGTTAGGAGTCAAATTACTCAGCACTGATAAGCAGCATAGTAGGAGATCCTAAATAAAATGTAGAAGTGAACTTTTGTTTCTGACACGGACTGTCTTGATCTTGAACAAGGCTGAGCCAAGAAATCAATCCATGTTTCCTCATGGGAGGCAGAGTTTCAAATAGCAATATTTTGCCTTCTCATTTGGGAAAGTTGCTCCTTGAATAACTGCTTCAAAGGGTCTATGCTGTGGTAACTGGAAGGGTAGATGCATGATTTTGCGTATTTATTTCAATAATAAAATGTTAAAGCAGCTTTATATACCATTCAAATCCCGGTTTAGACAACATTAGACAATCTTTGCTGTTGCTGGCTTTGTAGAGTCGTAAGTTTAGTCACTTAACATTTTTATTTACAGCATTAAGTTAATAGCACCTATCCATTCTTTGAAAGGCTTTCTTTTAAGACTAAATCAAGTGTTGGAAGACATTAAGTATTTTACAAGTCTGTACACATAGAGAGATGCAAACTATCACTATCAATACTTTCACCTTTACAACACAGTCCAAAATCCTGAGGTATATGGTTGCCCTATAGTTGACTGCTGTTCCACCTAATCTCTCCTTTTAACAGCTGCAATGCTAGATCCATGAAGTTCTAAGGTTTGTAGATAGGTATGCTATGTCATCTGGTCTAAGAAAAAATATTGCCTCTTCCTAAAAAAAACAGTGTTGCTTTGAAAACAAATCTAAAAATTATTTCTTTTTACTTTTCATGTGTCTTGCAGAAAATATACTGGTGTTAGTTCAAGTTATTCAAATAGGAAAAAGTATCAAGTCCATAACCTGGTCAGTATGCACATTTATAACGAACAGAAAATTATTAGAGGGCTCATATCAGATTCAGGTTGATATAGTGTTTAAAGGTGTCTACTTTAAGGAAATTTCTGACAGCTTGTAGACATCTTTGAAACAAAACAAGTTTTAGGATGTAAACCCCTGTTTTCGCTAGTGATTCATGCCAGTACATACCAGACGATTAGCTTGGCTACATCACTATAACTAGCTTGACAACCTGACAGGAAGTCAGCTAAAGTTCAGGGTCTGCTTTAGTAGCTGATAAAAGTTACTAAATGTTGCCAAACTCATTTTGTTTCCTTTTTTTTTTTTTTCATGTAAAAAAATAATACAACTATGTTAGTTAGACCAATTATAATTTGTAAAAATAAAGTATAAGGTACTTGCAGTACATATGGAAATCTACAGAGGGGGAAGTTATTATACATTGCAAGCAATTTAAGCTTAGATTACTTCTGTTACCTTTGAGAAGCAGACACATGTAATATACAGCATAAAACAGAAATTATATTTTTGTGGAAAAAGCTGGTGCTATTGTTACGTTCTAAATAATATTTTATTCTTTTCTTTTGAAATCCTCTTATGAGAAAATACCATCAATGTAAACTTCTTCAATCTAGATGTAATAGATTAAAACCCCAAAAAATATTTGTGAATGTTGTTTTGCTTTATACCCTCTGGAAGCAGCCCTGAGTAGATGCACAATACAGTCCGACAGGTGTTGCCACACTTAGCCTATTACAGCTAAGTAATTCACAAAATAAACCCCTGCTTCCCTTACAGTGAGTGGGAGGTTTCCCATTACTTTTCATACAAAATTTCAGGACTCTATTGCTTGCATTTTCATAAGAATTCATGTACCTGTTACTCTATGAAATGAAATAAACAAACTGGAACTCATATTACTGTGTTGTGTTGCACAAAGTGTGAAAGGATGAAGATGGGGTACCAAGTACTCACAGAAATGTCACAATTTTCCAAACATTTAGTGTATTTTAATGTAGTTATTATTTTATCTGTACATTGACATTGGGAATTGTAGTGTTTGCTGTTTGTTCTTCAACTCACCTGTTTAAAATGTTTCATACAGCCTGATAGGCAAATTAGCCAATCACACAGCAAATAGTCAAAGTGAACAGTTCACAAATATCCCATAAGCTGACATTTTTTCATGAAAATTCCCCCAAAATACTTATGAGTAACAAATATATTAACAAAAATCTGATTCAGATCATAGATCTCTGTTGACCAGTGAATATCACAAAAGCTCAATTCCCCATTTGTTAGGTCTGATATTGGCCTGAAGCACACAGTGAAGCACACTGAATCATATATTTTGGAAATGTGTCTCTTTTCGTGTGTTCCTTTTCCACTGACTATAGATTTTTTATCTGGAGTGATCCTATTACTATTGTAGTAATACAACCTCAGGACCGCCCTCTACACTAAAAACAATCAAAGATAAAAAAAATCCATAGGAGAAAAAAACCCTCATTGCTTTCCTCTATGTAAGATGCTTCTATTATTTCTCTGTGTATTAAATCTATATGACAAACATGAGCTACTGAACAGTATGCCCAAAATTTTCAAAACTATTTCAATATTTTAAACAATACTACAAATATATATAAAAAAGTCATTTTCAAATTCTTTACATGAAGTAGACATTAAGTTCTTAAAAAAGTTGGCTCAACTTCAAATATATTTTGATTAGAACACAACACAGTTTTAAAGAGATTAATAGCATGAAAATACAATGTAAAAAACCCACATCACTTTGTAAGTTGATAATGTGGTCATGACATTACACTTTTGACAATGTTTACCAATGATTGTTCAGCAAGTCTGAAACACAGTGTTGGTGGAATCTGGAGGTAACACAAAACAGACACAGATATTTATACACAGAAAGGACTCAAGTTATCATCATGGGAATAATTAAAGTACTGGGAATCAAGATTTTCTATGAAAGACATAGAATTAAATGTATTTAACTTATCCCCACAAAAACCCAACCAAATGAACACAAAACAGCAAAGCAACCAAAAAAAAAAAAAAACCACAAAAAAAAAACAACCCCAAAACTCCCAAAGGCCAAAAAAACCTTTTCAACATGTATGGGAGCTGATCAGCAGCCTAGTAGACAAAAAACCCCAAAAAACCAAAACCCAAAACCAACAACAACAAAAAAAACAAACCAACAAACCAAACCAAAACATTTATTGTGGACATGTGAAACTATATTAAATGAGACAACAATAGACTGGACAAGTGGGATTTAATTCAAGGAAAATCTACATTCTGCATGACACAACTCAGTGAACACTGTGGTCCTGTTTAGCTTTTCATCTTGGGAATCTGTGCAATATGAGGACTCCATCTCTCTCTGCACAGGACTGGGCAGCCAGTCATCAGAGGAACCTTGCCCCAGGCAGTCTGACTAGTTATTTACTTGTGAATTTTCTTCACTCATGCTGGGCTGCTGCTTTCAACTGCTTTCAATTTGTAACTCCCACAAATCTGTCTTGGAGTGCGTCTGTGTAAAGACTGATGTTTCTACCCAAGTGCTTTTGATCAGTGACAAAGATGGCTAAGTTTGCTTTGACACTATGTGTGAAGTTTTATGCCTGAATCCATTAATATGGAACCTGCTTCATATTTACCTCAGATTTTTAAAAATATTTTAGTATAGAACTTTATTTGGACTTCTTTTGCTGCTTAATGAGCTTCTTCATGTCAGGATTTAAAAAAATGCAGGTAAGGGAACAAATTTTGCTTCAATTTTTCCTGAGTAAATGGATTTGCTCCTCAAAAAGAAAAGGGATATTTCGAAGCCCAAGGCTGTAAAAATCACATGGAAGCCACTTATTGGTAGTCTTCCCTCCAGGTAGCAGAACTCCACGTGAAGCTCCATGCACAGATCTCTCATCACTGCCTGAATATGACTCATCTCTTCACAGAAAAAGACAGTTGATTTAACTGTTTGGGAACAGAGCTAAAGATTTCAATATAATTTTTATAATGTTTATCACTGAGTCCCACTGGTTATCACTGTTTTTGTGTAAAGCTGAAGTAAATTCATGGAAGTTAGGTCAGGATATGCCCTCAAACTGAAAACAAAACTGGTAGTCAGAGACATTAATTTACAATCAGACCCTGAAATTAAGGAGAAATTGTAATGGTATCAGATTTTTTTTAACAAAACCAACTTGAACTTGTTTCGGCTTTTGAAATAGAGCATAATAATTACATTCAAAGGAGCTGGCTGAGAATAGGCAGCCAATTCACAGGTGGAAGGAACATCTGACTAAATCCTTTTAGCAGGGAAGCTGCCAGAGCATGCACCTGGCTTTTTGTTGGGAGTCATTTCCATCTGCCAAAAAGCATTGTTGCGAAATGATGGGGAAAAATAAACAAGGGATAAACCATACTGGAATTTTAACTAAAACAGCATCTTGACTGAGTTTGAGAAAGGCTAGGGGTAGCACTTGAGGGCCTAGTGCCTTCCCATCTGCAAAACAGTGGAAAAGGAGGGTTTTTTTGACTTTATCTGTGTTTCTCATGTTTTTCTAATATTTGTTATTTGTTTTTCAGCAGTCATGAGGACCATATTGTTGGACAAAAGCCTCATTCTTTAGGGATTTTACAAATGCAAACAGAATTCTGGCCCTTGTTCCAAGGACACAATATACAGTGGTTTGTAAACATTTTAAAATAACTTTGAAGTTTTGTTAGTAATAATATTTAAGAGCTGACAAGTTTTATTTTACAGGTTGAGTTCACAAATTAGGTATGTCACTTCTGAATAAGTAAGGTGTACCAGGAGTTGCTGGTCTTCCTAATTGTTGTAATTAAATGCCCACAATCTAAGTTTTAAGTGCTCAGGAATCAGCAATGAGAATGTGCAATAAGGAGTGACCAAGTGGAGGATACAAAACCACAGCTACTCCACACTATCAAGCTACATAAATTTGCTACAATCATTTCTTTTTCTGGTTTTCATCATTTTTTTTTTTTTTTTCCAACGTAAAACATTACAGTAGCGATAACAAAGGTTATAACCCAAAGTAACTGAAAGAGAACTGGGTCCCCTGGGCTTGATCCATATGGAAGTTTCTAAAAATCTCGCAAAATCTTTGTAGGTTTAGAATGGCCAGCATGGCTTATTAACCTTGGAAGATTTATGTGTAAGGGACACACCAGGAAGATTCTTGGTCCCTGTCTTGTTGGGTCATTTTTGATGTTCCATGTATTTCTGACTCCTAAAATTAGCTGTTGACAGCCAACAGCACCCATTGTGCTGAATTTCTTAAACTTTTTGCCAAACTCATTGCAGGTAGGAGAGAATTCAGCTCTGAGCCTATAAGAGAAAGCAAAATACTAAAACACCAGTTTGCTGACATTTCTGTCAGACAACTCCAGATTCCACATTGCACATTTTATATTTCACTCTGTTCTGCCTCCCTATTTTGTATTGCACTTCTATGCATGTGGAAGGCAGTTATTTATCACTAATGAGAAGACTTTTCAAATAAGGTTTATATAATTTCTGTTTATAACCCCCTCCTAAAGGGGAAGGAGGGAACACTCCAGATTCTTCCATTTGAAGAGGCAGAAGACATTTTGCATTTCTTTTACAGAAAAGAAAGAGAGAGCAGAAGGAAAGGAGGTCTAAGCTACTGTATACATAAAACGCTTGCTCTCTTTCTACTTTGCTTTCTAAAAACCATTGCAGGACTTGCTTGATAATTTGAAAATTCCCTTCTTTTCGGGGGAAAAAAAAAAAAGGAAAAAAAGTAGACTACATGCAGGTACATCCAGATAAACGAGCTCCTGATTTGAACAGCTGGGAATTGAAAGGTAAAAATTTTCCTAAACTTCATTAAAAAGAGAAATAAAAATGATATTTCTGGGGACATCAGATGTAGTTCCCTGTAGGAGGGAGCATTAGTTGCAATTCGTATGAATGAAATTGAGTTTATAGACAGAATATACTCTAAAACCCTATGAAGGGTGAACCAACTCCCTGGACAACTATATAGTAATTGTTTTTAAGCAGAAAGAGATAACTGTGGTTTCGGTATAGCTCCTGACTTTGACTTGAGTCAAAAATTTACAAATGAACTCTCTAATGAAATAGGTTCCTGAAAGATGCCCTTATTCAGCTTCTTTTATTTTCTCTGTACAACTTACATTTACTTAATGCATGCAGTGAGAAAGTACGTGAAAACCAATTTTGCTTGTTGCATAAAATGAAATGAAATTCAGACGTCACAGCCTTGAAACTCTTCTTCATGGACTGTATAATGGATTGGCAGATATGAAGGTGGATATTTTTTAAAACTTGTATTCCTGTTCATGTTCCTTTGACCTATGGTTGTGTTCTGTGTATATGAAAGGAGAATGATGAAATGCTGGAGTTATAGAATACAGTTTGCAACATTACTTAAGAAATAAATTTCAGTCACTTGTGACTGGTGAACTGTGTCTGAAACCTTAGCTATAGAAGCTGGTGTCCTGAACCATGCTAAGATATCATTCAAAAGCTGGACATTCTCTGTCCCTTCTCGGTGTTTTGCCATGGGAACCAATACACCTTTTTTATTAAAGCCTGTAAGACCCTCAGTTTATGACTATATCCTCTCTCCATGAGGAAAGGCATGCTTTCCCCTGTTTGCATTCCCTCCTCCTACCCCCTCTTTAAAAAAGCAAATGGAAAAGCAAATGTGTGTTACGTTTCATGCAAAGATGACTTTTGTTTTGTAAGCGTTCATCTGTTACAGCTGCTAATTCCTCACTCAGTGCCATAATCCCTTGTCTGCCACATCACAATTAGCAGTGGAGAAGTCTGGGATTAATATTCAGGGGATTACAACTTTCAGAGAGAAAAAGGCAACAGGAGTGAATGAACTATGGAACATAAATCCTGTCTTCATCCAAATGTATTTAGCAATCAAAGCAAAGTTTCACACACTGTGAAAGAAGGAAAATATATTTGCAGTATTCTATAAAACATCAAGTGAATAGAAGAGTCCAGATTCTCCTGAAAATTAGTTTCATAACTCTCTAGACTTTTCAAATAGTGCAGAAAAAATACTTAAATTTTTAAAAGTACTACAACTTCTGACAGACACAATGAACTTCTTCAATAGGCAGTGTAACACAGAGAACCAGGTAGGCACAACCTCAGGTGGCATGAAATATCCTGATGGTTATTGACAAAACCGCTCAGTTATAGCAGATGAAATACCTACACCCAAACCCCATGATTATTCTCTACTACAGTAATATTCAGTGATAAATGGAATTGCCAAGGTAAGGTAGTTCTTTTGCCAGCTGGATCAGGTGCAAATGCCTTAGCCTTGAGTAATGACAGAGCTAACCCACTTGCAGTTTTGATGACTTCAGTTAGGAAACTGTATCAAAAGATACACTGTGTGAAGATGAAAATAATTATCTGATGTTAAATGTGTTTCAGACAAAGTTCTAAATTCTATTGATCAAAAGTTAATGAGTAGAAAAAAATGTTTTCCTCCAGCTTATGAATATATTTGTCAGAGCAGACCAAGGATTTAGAATGAGTGGTCATTCTGGACCTTCTGAGGTACTACTCTTATTCTTGCAAGTAGTCTTCAAAATTTTTACTGCTTTCTTATTTGAAAACCTCTTTCGGATCTGAGGAAGAAGACAATTTATCATTTTAATAATCCCAAATTACAATTGTGGAGGTAAAAATGTGTGGAAAAAATGCACGCGGGTAACCTAGCTACCTGGCTACAGCTAAGGATTTAGGAAAATTTATTTCAAACAGCCAAAACCACTAACTTTATGGCACTAGCTGCACTGGGTGTGAACAAAAGCACCTGTGTTTGTTCTCTCAGGGCATTTTTATCAACTGCATGGGCCCACTGCTACAGGGCCTCCAAGCATGTCTGTGAAAACTTTATCTTTTCTTTTAGCAGGGAGTCAACTTCCCTGACAGGCAGGAAGGGAAAACACATAAAGCTACTAATGAAAAGATGTCTTTTCCCAGTCAGCAAAGCTTCCTTGAGTTGACATTAACTTTTTCCTTGTTGAGTAATTTTTCTGAAAATTTTTCTACACTTACACCCTTCCTTTCATTGTCATGGTGAAGAAGAGGAACAAAATTGTTAGATGCAGTGCTGGGCAGGGCACATAGCTCACACAGAAGACGATCTACCACTCCTTTACCCATCTCCTCTACTATTTGTCCTGCTCTTGGCAAATGGCAAGATGTTTCTCATGTGACCTCTGACCTCCCTATATCCAGTAAGTCTAAAGCGTACAATAGCACCTTATTAGGCAGTTTCTGTTCCACACATCCAGATAAATACTTTACATAGCTTAACAGTAACATCTCTTGCTGTGAAAGAGAATATTTGATAACAGTGACGCTCATAATCAGGTCTGGAACTAAGAGTAACATCATCTCACCTTAGGGTTTTTTATACTCAATATATATTTCTCTTTTCCCAATGAGTTGCGTTGAATGCACATTTATAGAAAAGATATAGAGGCTAACATCAAGTTCTTTCTCTTTCTGACTTAATCTGTATTCACTCTGGTGAATTTTATTTTATTAATACTGAAATTTTATTTTATTTATTATTAATAATAATTATTTATAATTATTAATAATTATATTTATTTATTTATCAGTATTTTATTAATACTGAAAGTGTCAGACTGTCTACCCTTCCATACTAAATAAGTCTGACTCTGAAAATTATAGGAAGGAAAAGTTGTCTCATATTTCTTCCTTTAAAAAATACATAAACATGAATTTAAACTAGTTGATATAATTACTGTGGGTGGTTGCTTTTATTTCAAATTATAAAGAAAAATTGTGTCAGACAAATATTTTGAAGGGATTTCTTGCTCACCATAATCTGCAGTGAAATTCTGTTCTTAATGGCAACTAGCATTTTACTCTGAAAATTTCACCCTTTTTCACTGCTGAAATCCATGTGGACTGCCCCCTGAAACACTTTATATTGGTACTACTTTTAGTGTTGCTCAAATTATTTGGAACTGCAGGATTCAAATTACTAGTTCTTAAAGACCATGATAGGTAACTTTAAAAATGTGTAATTACTCTGAATAATGTCACACAAGAGCTCTAGATCAGCAAAATACAATCACACTGTCATTACCAGCATAAACATTAAATATGAATTTTTAAAACCTAGTTTGTTTATTTAAACCAATCATAGAATCAGAGAATGGTTTGGATTGGAAGATACCTTAAACATTATTTAGTCCCAATACCCCTGCCATGTTCAAGGACACTTCCCACCAGATGAGGCAGCACAAAATCCCATCTAACCTGTCCTTAGCACTTCCAGGAATGGGGCACCCACATCTTCCCTGAGCAACTCGTCCCAGTGCCACACTACCTTCTTAGTAAAGAATTTCTTCCTTCCATTTAACATAAACCTGCCCTTTTTCACTTTGAAGCCATTCTCCCTTCTTCTGTCACTACCTGTCCTTGTAAAAAGTCCAGTGTGAATCAAAACAAACTCAAGTTCAAAGTAGAAATCAAGCTTTGTATAATTTTTATATTAAACAAAATTCTCATCTTTACTGTTGAGTTTATTGAGAAAGTTTGATTAGCATATACTCAGAAATGGATATTAACAACAAAGAAATAGATGAGGAAGATCTGTAATCTTTCATTCAATAAATATTAAGAATGAGCTTCTTCCAAATACTCATTTTATTCCTTCACAACTCCAAGAGATAAGTTAGTGAGGTACTGTGTTTTATGCAACTTAAAAGGGCACCTGATTTAAATTTGCTATTTCTTTAAATGCCTCAGAGAGTAAAACTGACACAAACAGCTTACAGGTAGAGGAAGATGTGCTTTAAATCTAAAATGAGCCTGCATTTCAAAACTATTTTAAAGTCACATTTGAATCTCTAAATAACTGCTACACTCCTGCCATGGAGATACTCAAAAAACAACTTCATGCAGCTAAAAAAATCAGACAAACTTTAACTGGCAACCAAAACCAATGGCCAAAACTAGTGACCTAGGAACTGTACAAGTAACTTGTTGGAAACAGTAATTCACTAAATCAAACCTGGCATAACTATTCACAATTGCAAGCTTGAAGTGATCTCCACAATTGCTAGGGTAGCAAGTCTGAAGCCAAGCCAATGGCTTTGTTGCTTATTACACCTGAAAGCCTATTAGATGAATTTTTGCAGAATTCATCATGGTATTTAGGTTTTCTGAACAGACATGAAGACTATGAAGCTAAGGGTGCAATCATAGTGAACACTTTGCAGATAGTGGTATATAATTTTTAACAACTGAAACATGATTAGTAGGTCATTAACACCTGGTGATGTATTACTTATATATAGCACAGCTAGGCAAAATGACTGGTTTGTCTGAATGCCTTCCTGCCCTTTCTAGCACACTATCTTCTTGCTTCTTGTTAGCGAAAAGAAGTATTTTCCTCATTTCTCAGCAGCCGTTATAATCCAGAAATGTTCATATGGTCTTTGCAGGGAACAAATTTATAGCCAAATGAGTTTATTTTCCTGCAAATTATTTTGACAATGGGAGGGTGGGGAGAATAAAATTGTATTGATGAGTAATGATCCTTGAAAAGAAAATTTGTAAGGTTTTTTAATTGTAACATGCATTGAAAAAAACAAACCTTTAATAATGTAATGAATTCAACTTATAGGCTTACCCTGCTCCAATGCTTTTCATCAGTCTGGTAGGCAGGTAATGGAACACAAGGTTCCTTTCTTTTTAATTATCAAGGAATGCAAGGATTAGTTTTGAATTTTTCAGAGATAGTGTAAGAAAGTAAAATCCATTCTTATAAATGCTTATTATTATTGCCAAATCAGCCAGCACTAAGAAGCTAGGAATTGTGGAGAGCAGGTTTGCTTATCCTCTTTAGTTTTTTACCTATTGAGCAAAAAAGAGATCAAGTGCTACTAGGGTAAGTTTCTTCCACTGGAAGTTGAAGTTGAAGCAGAAGATTGAAATTGAAGAGCTTTCCAGCCTATCATTGTAACTATGAATATTGCTCTCATATTATACTGGTTTGTCAGCTACAAAGATATCTCACCAGTTTAGCTTACAGCACTTAGTAAAACAAGATAAAGGATCCCTCTGTTTGGATACATTGTCTGTATTCTGTGTTTAGGGACAACTGAATCTTCTGTGATAAACTAAAAGAGTACAATGTGTACATTAGTGTTTTAGTGAGAATCAAGGGTGCAGTTTTGAAACAAACCTGATTGAACCCAGTTACAGAATGGCCTCAGAGCACAGGAACTATATTTCTTTAGGGTGAAACTACACTGAAAGATGTGCGCACAATACGCACCTGATGCACTCCGGTTATTAATCCATGTTTAGACCCTTGGAACAAAGAAAAGTTAGTCCAAAGCAGACTCCCTTCTCCCTTCTCCCTCATAACACATCCAATTCCCCTTCATACCACTACAGTTCTTTCCTTTTTTTTTTTTTTTTTTCCACCATACTACTTGCTAATGTAGCTGCAAGCATTGATGTCAAAAATGGTCTCCTGTTAATTGGGAACTCTACTCCAGAGATATCTAATTATGCTGGAGTATCAGTATTGGCATGAACTCTGTTATCTAATACCATGGAGAATAGCCTTGATGGGAGTATAATGGATGATGAGATATCTCAGCAGTATCAACCTTTCAGCCAATGGAGTTATCACAAATATTTTACTGTAGAGCCAAATATACTAATCCAAGGTCAACTATATTCCTATCACATTACACATCAAAACATAGTATATCCGTGGTCTGCTAGGGACAGAGGTAATTTTTTTCTTTAAGGTCTCACAATTTTCTCAGTTCCATGTCTTACAATAAAGGTAATAAAAGGTACTCCTTTTGTCTGAAATATATATATATATATATATATATATATATATATATATATATATTCCTAGACAGCAGATGATAGCAAAGGGTTAGATAAGAACAGTTACTTCTCTTTTTTCTTTTAAATGTAATGTTCCCATTTATGTTCTTTTCACACAGGAAGCTGATAAAACACCTTTTATTTGACCAACATTCTCTATATTTAATAAAAAGCTGCAGCCTGCCTTAGCAGTCTAATCAACATGAAGCAGAAAGAGAGAAATCAAAGTGTTGGTAGTATTTTAAATATAGATGTCCTCTAACTTTACCCTTGATAATCAATGCAAGTTAAATGGTTTTAATACATGTGGGAAAATATCAGAAATAGCTTCAGGCTAATGAACCTCTGTTTGCTGTGCAGACTGTTTTAATTATTTTTTTTCTGTGTTTCTCAGAAATATGCACCTGTGTATGCTAAGACCATGCAACAAAAATGAGGGATAAAAACCATTCTAGTGAATAAAATCCTGTCTTTGTCTGGGCTATTTGGAATCCATTTTGCATAAGGTGACTCTGGCTGATGAGACTACGTTGAAGGTTATTTTCAAAATCAGATGTAGAATCAGGACTGCACTGACTTTATAAGTGGGGTTGAGGCAACTTATGATGTCATGTCAGGATTTTTTACTATTGGAGACAGTCTTCTAGATGGATACTCAACTTATGTATTCCGAATGCATCCAAAATAAGTTATCTGGTCTCAGGTATTTCCATGAGTTCTGTGATGTTATTATGGGAATGTAAATACAATCTACTTCCCTGTGGAGATTGCTTGCAGGGGGAATGTGGAGGCCATCATCTACTTGGAAACCACTGATCTGTGGTCCTTGGGAATCTTAAGAAACAATAAGCTTGGTTCTGTACTGTAATCTCCATGACCATGCAAAGAAACTTTTTGGCAAAAAACTCATGTGCTTCTCAGTGATGGGAAATGTGTCTTTTTTGTCTACCTAGATGTATTCTATCAACTCGAAATGAACCACAAAATTTGTAAAGTCAGGAAGAACATCCCTTGAAAAAATATGGCCAAATGAGCCAAGGAAAACACTCCGAGAGAAGGTAGGAGAAGGGTTTCACAGATGAGCCAGAAACTGAATCTAAAAGTGCATGCTATTCTCACATCATCAAGAGAGCACTTCAGAAAAGTTAACAGGCTGTATATGACATTATTCAAAGAAATTCTCCTTGCCAAAAATATCCTCCTAGTATTTTCAGTAGATTTTGGATTAGTCCCAGAGTCTTCTAAAAAAGATCTCTCTGAATACCTAACCAAAAGGGCATTGGTCAGACCTGTTGGATACAGAAACCCTCTGGTTATATAAGACCCTCTACATTAGAAGGATTGTATTATGGATTTAGTAGGCCACATTTCCTATTTCTGGTATAAGCGCTGCATGTGGAATAAAGCCTGTGATGATTTTTGTGTCACCTATCCTGTTAATGTTGCCTTTGAAGACAAAGTATTTTGTTCACCAAATACTTGGAGGTGATTATTTTACTCAGTATCATCAGCCTTCATGAACTGGAATTTTATGAACTCATTGGCATTAAGGACGAGGGACTGGTATTCCGGTATTGATTTCTGGATTGTACTATTATTCAATTCATTTATTATGGATAAAATGTGTTGGTTCTAGGCTGTTAAAGGAGCTCTGCAGCTGTTCACAAACAGTACAAATGCAGATCCCCACGCAGAATAATGTTTTCCTATAAACAGCAAATACATCTCTGCCCAATAAACAACCTATAAACAAACCTACCTACAGCTGTGTAGTCAAAACAGAGGCCTGTAATGGAATGGCTACACCTGAGAAGTGTATTAATCTGGGCAGAATCAATATTAGCTTGTCTTGAGCTCAAATATAAGCATGTAATACTACTGTAACCTACATATTTTGTTATATTTTGACTGAATGGCCAAACACTATGTACAAGTATTTTGCATAACTGCATGAGAAATGTGACTTCCAAAGAAGACAAAGGCTTGTATAGTTGCACTTGGATGACACAGGAAAACTTTGTGCTACTGTAAATAACACAATTTTAAAGATCAAGAATAAAGTACAAAATAAGAGCAAGGGCCTGTAAATTAGTAGGACATTTTCTTGAACACTCAGGAAGAACACTGTCAAATCCAGAAATGAGATGAGCAACATCAGGAACATGAGATCCTCCTCTGGGATCTGGGGAAAGGGGAAGGCTGCCAGGAAAAAGACCAGACATGAGCAAGGAGAGATGGGTGAAAAAGATAAGGTACTATAGTTAGTTAAATGTTAGGATCTTACTGGGTAAGAGCTAGGCATTAACACAAAGAATGTTGTTAATGAATGTCAGTCTCACCCAGTGCTGTTTAAAGTTTAAATCTGGTTTATATCAGTCTTGTAAACATTCTCATCACAGCAATGTCTAATTCAGATGTTGATATTGATATGTATTGATTGTATGCCTATATATGGAAACACGTTTATAACATTTATTAATTTGTGGCAAGTATATTTTTGTTCTATGTAGTTTCAGTTGGAGAATCCAACAGAGGTACCTAAAGTTATTATTTCTTCTGTACTTCATCTTAAATTAGGAGGAGATGGAGGAGTCTGTTTTGTTCCCCACAAAACATGAAAGTAAACAGCAGATGTCAAGAGGCAGTAGTTGTCACAAGCAATACCTTTGCAATAGCAGAGATGGCGGTTCTTTGAATCACGTCCAACAGCTAGGTATCACTGGAAGCACTAACTCAATATGCAGAAATTCATTGCATGTTGGGGACATTGAAACTACTGAAAATTTCTCTGGTTATGAAGGTTTGAAGGTAGAGATGCTGATCACTTTATTTAAGCATCGATATTTACCACTCTGAGTTGCAGACATACAGTGAGGCTTGTACAGGGCATAAGAGTTTCCAGCAAAACCATTCCCAATACAGGACACTCTTTAGGGAATAAAAACCTCAGTCACCACTACGGGTATATCAGCTCCTTGTTTCAACAGTGATCTCTTGAAAGTATTTAATTATTGGCATCTTTTTCCACAGAATTTACTCATTCATTTTGTATTTTACCTTTTTTTTTTTTTTAACAACTGCCATATTGTCACAATTTACCTTGAAGAAGTGGTTAAAAATTTTGTTTCTAAAATTGCTGCTAACAATATGCTGTAACCGTCTTTTCTCTGCATTCAGAGGAAATGAATTATTTTAGCTAACAGGAAGAATTTCTATTTAATCTAAATTATATCTTGGTTGCTCGCAATCAAATCTTATACATGATACTGAAGCCATTAGGTACAAAACTGAATTTGCTCTCTTAAAGTTGTATATTCTTACTGACAAGCTAGAATTATGCAGCTGGGACCTCATGAATATTTTGCAGTGTACCCAAAGACCTTTTACTTTTCTTTTATTCTGAGCTACTGTCTTCAAGAATGTCCAAATATGATGTTTTAGTCTGAAATGCTGGGATGATACTTGTCTTTTACAGGCAATCTGGGCCTACAATAAGATCCTGGTGTAAGCTGGTGTTTCTTTTCCTTTAGACTTTTAATATTCTTAATAAAAATAAAGTTAAAAGTCTTTTCATAAAGCTAACCTTTTGAATGCTGTGGTAAGTTTTTGACTAAACAGTGTTATAGACAAACTTCATTTTTACTGTAATCCAGGATTCAATAGATGGGGAATTATTTCCAGCTTACATATCGTAGAAAGATACAAAGGAGGGTTATTTTGTTGAAAGTCCTTCCTGTCAACTGAGTTTAACTTTAAAACTCTATGAGCTCTTGATTTCAAAAGACACTGTCCCTCTACCTAAATTTTCTGCATTTCATCTCTTATATTCAAACTTTTTTTTTATTTGATTAACTAATGAATAAAACTTCTTCAATTCTTTTTCACAGTTAACAAAAATATACCTACTAACTGCAGTTCTGTAATGAAATTTAAAATATATTTAATCTGTATACTGCTGGGAATAAGAACTGCTCTGACACAAAGTTCAACATCCTTCTTATTAGAAGGTTCCAATGTTTAGAATATATAATATAATTGTTGTCAGAATATTTCAATGATTCTGAATGAAGAAGCAGGTATAAGGAGATGGCAGGTCAGCAAATACCACGTTTTTCCTAGATTTCATAAGTGTAAGGAATGAAATCCTCTCTTTGGTCTCTTATTGCAGGTAAGTGGTGTAGTCTGAGGAGAACCAAGCAAATACAAGTAAACAAGTAAAAATCAACACTACTGTAATTACATCGATGTTAAAATATTCATAACATTGAGTTGCAGAAGTATTATATCAATGTATGGTTTTAAACTTATGTATGTCAAGTGAGCGGATTGAACTCAGAGACCCTATATGTTTGAGTAGTTACTTGAACCTGTGTAAGAGAGCTGAAAAAGAAAATAGAACTATAAAAACATTTGGTATCAAATAGTTATAGATGGAGTCAGACACCAGACTGCATAATGAATCAGAGCAATTCCTCCAATAAGCATGTGCAAGTTCAGTTCTGTGTTTGTTCTGGAGACACATAAATTCACAGAGATCATGTATTATGTCCCTTTTTGGTCTCAGTTGTCCTTTTTAAACATTGTCATCATCTGAACAGCAGGAAAAGAAAAATCTGTTCTAAATACCGACTAAAGAAAAAACTAAGCCTTAATGTAATGACGCTCTATGTGTAACTAGTAAATTATGCACTAATGATAGACAATAAGACAATCTAGATCAGTTTTGACTATAGCACAACTTTTCATATGTCCTTTGTTCATCTTTTCTGCTTCTTGAGGGAACACTATTGCAGTTCAATTAGAACAAAAAAAATTGTAAGAGAAAATTTTACATTCCAGCTCCCATAGGCCAAACAATAGAAAATGCTTGTGAAGGAAATCTTGGTAATGTGGAACAGAGTGCTTTGAAAATTAACCTTATATTGATAGAATCCACAGAAAACACTGTATATATGTTGCTCAGCCAAGCCAAACCTATAAAAATGTGGGGTTTTTTTGAGCAACTACTTCTTTAGAAGGTTCAGTTCATGAAGTTCTTTTTGACATATCTTTAGGAAATCAAAGGCTGAAGAGTTGAAAGGGGTTTTCAGAGGTCATTAGTCACAGTCCAGGGCAAAATCCTTAAGGAAATAACGAAAGCATTTCTGGAAGATGCCAGCTTAATTTATAGCTGAAAATCTCCAAGCAGGAGATTACTGATCCTTATAACACAGTCAATTTTGATGCTCGTCTGCTTTCATAATAAAGAATATCTTGCTCACATTTAACAGAGTAATGTTGAAGTTTAAATACATCCTTTCTTCTCCTACACTCAGTGAACACAGAACAACTTCCTTTCCTTCTTTTTTAAAGCAACATTTCACGTATTTGAGGACTCTTGTCTTCCTACAGTCTTCTTTTTTTCCTAAACTAGCAGATGAGGTTTTATGTTTTATTCCCCTGCCACGGCAGATGGAGAAGGGTTATAGTAGCCACAGCATGTATAAACTGCACACAGAGGCCAAGCCAAAAACTCCAGCCCAACTCACTTCCTTCTCTCAATACTTCATTATGTTGTAAAAGAGACTATGTTCATCATAAGGGTTAAATGGAGACTAGGTACTATCAGAATTAAAATAATTCTCATAGAAATCAATTTTATATCTCCTTCAAGTCAAACATCTATTGATATTTTTTTGACAATAACAGAGCAACTGCTGGCAAAGCTCTTTTGTACTGCTACTGCCTGGGATGTAACTGCTTAGCTCACAAGAACACTGTGGGAAGGAGTGCGAAAGTACTGTAGAAGTTAAGATTATTGTTACTCTCACCTATGGCAATTGCATGTTTGTATGGTAAAAGTTGCTATTGACTCAGTATATTTTGGTCAAACATCTGATGACAATTTTTTTCCTGAGGACTTCTACAGATTGATTATGTTCTGTCTCCTTTTGGGAAATTAAGCTAAAACAGTTAGACTGGAATTTCTCAGATCTTTTGCAAGACAGGTGCAATTCCTTCCATCCCGGTCACTTGAAATAGTTTTCAACTAGTATTTTTTTAATTCAGAAATATAACTCATAATGATCCTGGGATTGTTAGAAATGCTGGAGGTTAGATTTCATTAGGTTAGTGGAGAAATCTGATTTAAGTTCTGTCTAACTTTCCTTTTCGTAATGCATTATAAAAATAAATTAAAAAAAAAATCAACCTACTACTTATTCTATTTCCTTCTAAACTAATTTTAAAGAGGAAAATGAGAAGTCAAGATTATGCTGTCAGATGAAAACTATTTCTGAGAAAAATAATATTGCTACCATAACCTCACTGGACTAAATCTTGCTTAGGTTAGATACCAGGAAAAAGTTTTTTGCCCAGAGGGTGGTTGAGCCCTGGAACAGGAAAGTGGTGACAGCATCAAGCCTGACAGAGTTCAAGAAGTACAACATGCTCTCTGGCACATGTTGTGACTCTTAGAATGTCTTGTATAGGGCCAGGAGTTGAACTCAGTGTTCCTGATGAGTCCCTTCCAACTCAGCATATTCTGTGATTCTATAATACTTCTTTGATTGAGCTAGCACAATGTTGCAGATAATTTTGGCAATAAATTAAACTAGCCTGCTTGCAGAATAATCACTACCAAAAAATAAATATTTCTGTCTAATTGATTTCTTAACTGTAAAAAAAATCCCTTAATTCTAAGCCCAAAATAATGGACTTCTAACACTGCTTTGCCTATAAAGAGTGAAAGGCCTTTATTTTCTATCTCAACCTGTTCAAATCTGTTAATCTAATTAGGCTCAACTGCACTTTATTTGTCCCAATAAGGAATGCCACTCCTCTCTAGTATTGAAAACACTTCATAAATACGAAAACCATATACAAATTGTGAGACTTTGCTGGTACATAAAGGAAGTAAAACTAGAAAAACAGGAAAAATAAAGCTTTGTTTTCACCTTCCTCCCCCCTCCCATGTTACACAGTAACAGGGACTTTTAGGCTTTTATAAATCTGTACTTTTCAGATTTCATGTTCATTTTCCTAAAGGCATATTTGTATGAGTCAATTTCCTTAATGGCAAGATAGCAGGAGTTGAAAGGGTAAATGTAGGCAACTCCTGACAAACAGGGACAGAGACAAGGCAGAGATGTTTAATGCTTTCTTTACCTCTGTCTTCAACATGGTTCATGGACCAAGGGGGTCTCATTGCCCTGAGCTGGAAGACCATGACAGCAAGAATCATCAGCTCTCAGTCGACCATGAAATTGTGCAGGATCTGCTGCTCCAGCTATGGGGCCTCGTGGGATTCATCCCAGAATCCTCAAAGAGCTGTTGATGTCATTGTGCAATCTCTCCAGATGATTTTTGAAACCAGAGAGTCTCAACTGACTGGAAGCTGGCAAACATTGTTCTAATTTTCAAGAAGGGGAAAAAAGGAGGACCCTGGAGGACTACAGGCCTGTCAGTCTCACTTCAGTTCCTGATAAACATATGGAGAAGATTATTCTGGGAGGTACTGAAAAACAAGTGTTTTTTTCAAGACATCATAGCCACTGGTCACAGCCAGCACAGCTGCATGAGAGAAAAGTCCTGCTTATCCCATCTGATTTCCTTTTATGACAAGGTAACCCACCTAGCTGATCAAGGGAAGCCAGTTGATGTAATCATTTTGGATTTCAGCAAAGCTTTCAATACTGTCTCTCACAGGATCCTTCCAAACAAACTGCTCAGCACACAGCTGGATAAACACATCATTAGGTGGGTGAGCAATTGGCTCATAGGTTGAGCACAGAGGGTAATAGTGAATGGGGTGACATCAGACTGGTGACCTGTCACTAGCGGGGTTCCACAGGCCCTGTGCTCTTCAGCATCTTCATAAATCACTTGGACACAGGACTGGAAGGGATACTAAGCAAGTCTGCAGATGACACAAACCTGAGAGGAGCTGTTGACTCCCTCAAAGGCAGGGAGGTCCTGCAGAGAGACCTTGACAAATCAGAGGGATGGGCAATCACCAACCATATCGAGTTCAACAAGGGGAAGTGCCGGATTCTGCACCTGGGATGGGGCAACTTGGAATGTATGTACAGACTGGGGAATGAGATACTGGACAGCAGTGCCATGGAAAGGGACCTGGGGTTCCATGTTGATGACAAGTTGAATATGAGTCAGCAGTGCCCAGGCAGCCAGGAGGGCCAACCGTGTCCGGGGGAGCATCAGGAAAAGCATCACCAGCTGGTAGAAGGTGGTGATTGTCCCGCTCTGCTCTGCACTGGGACGTCTTCACCTTGAATATTGTGTGCAGTTTTGGGCACCACAATATAAGAAAGATATTAAGCTGTTGGAGAGTGTCCAAAGGCAGGAAATGAAGATGGTGAAGGGCCTTGAGGGGAAGCCATATGAAGAGTGGCTGAGGGCACTTGGTCTGTTCAGCCTGGAGAAGAGGAGACTGAGGAGAGACCTCACTGCAGTTACAACTTCCTTGTGAGGGGAAGAGGAGGGGCAGGCACTGATCTCTTCTCTGTGGTGACCAGTGATGGGACCGGAGGGAATGGCCTGAAGTTGTGTCAGGGAAGGTTTAGGTTGGATATTAGAAAAATGTTCTTCACTCAGAGGGTGGTTGGGCCCTGGAACAGGCCCCCCAGGTAAGTGGTCACAGCACCAAGCCTGACAGAGCTCAAGAAACATTTGAACAATGCACTCAGCCACATGATGTGACTCTTGAGGCTGGTTCTGTGCAGGGCCAGCAGTTGGACTTTATGATTCTTGTGGGTCTCTTCCAACTTGGCATGTTCTATGATTCTCTGATTCTGTAATGAAATTATGTAATTATGCAGGGAGAAAATTAGAAGGGCCAAAGCCCAGCTAGAACTTAATCTGGATACTGCAGTAAAAGACAACAAAAAGTGCTGTTCACAAATACATCAGCAACAGAAAGAGAGCTGAGGAGAATCCATGTCCTTGACTGGATGTGGGGGGAAACAGCGTGTGAAAGGATGAGGAAATGGCAGATGCCTTCTTTGCCTCAGTCTTTAATAGAAAGACCAGTTGTTCTCCCTGAGCTGGAAGACAGAGATGGGGAACAGAATAAAGTCCCCATAATCCAGGAGGACCTGCTACATGATTTAAATGCTCACAAGTCTAGAGGTCCAGATGGGATCTGCCCACGGGTACTGAGGAAGCTGGTGAAAGTGCTCACTGAGGCACTTCTCAATTTTATGGTTTTATGAACTCAAAGAATGAGAGCAAACAAGTTCCTGTATCTTGCTAAATCCATTCTATGCTTATTTCTCTACTGAAAAACAAGTTGCATTTTACCTCAGAGCTCTTCAATCTTTCTTAAAAATGTTAGTGTTCTTTGCTGTTCCTATGTGGATTTCTTTGTTCTTAGAAGTGAAGGAACTTAAAATAGAATGTACTTCATTGTCATGTAATGAGTGGAAATTTACAACCTTTGTTTTCCTTTAAAGTTTTCCAAATGGAAATGATATTCATAAACACATAATTATAGAGAACTTCTGTGAAGAGACTTACATTTATTTTCAAGGAATGATCATTTTTGTTTTAGAAAAGGAAGTATTCAAGAAGACAATAGAAGAGGACTAGACTGAAAAACTTAAAATACCTTCTTCCAAAATACCCAATTCACAGAGACATATCTATCAGCAGATTAAAAAAGAAATAATCTGCTATATAGATACTAATTGTGCTGGTGAGCAGTTGCAGCCCTACTCAGCAACAAAGAATTAACTATTCTGTAAATAGAGAAAGCAATCTAAGTAAATGGGCCATTTGGACATCACTAGTAATAAAATTATATACTTCTCCTGAGAAAGTTAAGTTTCACTTTCAGGGACAATTTCTTTCTTCCTTGCCACATATCTTCTATCATGATGTTCATATTAGGCATGTCACTGGAACTTTAATATCTTTCACAAAGCATTGTATGTCAGTCAGAAAATCCTTCTGCACATTAGTTTTATGTAAAGGGAATATTAAAAGGTCAATGCCTCCTACAATATATTGGAAACTATTTTTGCCTTTCTGTTTAAGATGTTTACATATTCCAAAAACATTAATTCCAAGCATAGATAATACTATAAAGTTATTGAAGATGAGCAAGTTAATTGGCATTCATCCACATAACTACACCAAAAAGGAATTAACTAATGAGTCTCATTAACTTGTTCTGGTGAACACAGAAATGCAATTCTTTCCCCTACTGTTGTGCAGAGTAGCAATTCATACAGATATTAATTGTGTTAACAAAGCGTGATAGTCAAAGGGAACAAATGTGAAGTTTATGGATGTTACTTTGTTTCCACTATCCTCATAACACAATGAACAGAAGAAAAGAGAGGAAAGATGAGTTAAAGTAACTAGTAGATGAAGCATGAAAACCAGATATTATACATGCTCTCCATTTTTCTCAGACATGTCTTATTTCGATGCAGTCACAAATAAACTTCTGGAATGGTTTAAATTTTTAACAGAGAAAAGATTAAACTCAGAAACACAGTAATGACTCATCTATGGTAGAAGAAATTACCATTTACAGACTTGTGTAAGAGCTGTAGAACTGATAGCAAAGTTTCATGGAGGTGATAAATTTTAAGACCCTCAAATGCTCAGTAGCTACTTTATCAAATAGTGAAAAATAATGGAAAGTGGGTAAGATTCTTCTACATGACTGTGATAAACATTATATCTGTTTGCCCTTTGCCAGCATGAAAAACTTCAGAAATATTTACTTGAGTTAAAAGTTCATTCTTTTTGAAGACAAGATTAATTTAACAAAGAAACACTTCAAAATACCAAACATGTTTGTAATGGTGACCCTTGTCAATTTGGGACAAGTTAAACACCAGTCCTAAAGAACTCACCGCCTACTATACGTGTTTTATATCGGAAAGCATTTTTATCCAAAATGCCTTTTTATGCCTACACTGGATCTTGTTAGACTGGTCTTGGATAGTTTTGAGCATGGAAAACTTTGGAGACTGATCAGACCAAAGGACCATCAAAGTCCCTGTAATCTCCAAAGCCAGTAGGTTTGTAGTAATGGCAAAGGGAATTAGCAAGGATGTATGGAAGAAAAATTTTCCAAATTCAGAGCACACTCAAAGTCTTCTTTTTCCTTCCACATACTTCTAATTTCCAGAAACCACTTTTTTCACCAGGGACTTTCTGATTCTCCCCCTCAATGAGATCATAATAAACATTCTGACATGGAGTTCACTGAAAGTGATGACAGAACAAAACAAAACCTACACTATAAATGGAAACAAGCTAACAGACTAGTGTAGGATAGAGGAATTGAATGAGATTTCACAGGTTTTTATAGAGCCCACAAATCACTGTGATGGGGCAAAAATACTCATTTTGGAGATGTAACCTTGTTTATTTAACCTTGGGGAACTGCTGGTTTTCCTGTTCCTTTCTCAGACTTTTTTAGAAACATGAATTCCATATGTTCCAAAGTGATTTCTGTCAAGCTGCAGTGTTTATGAAGCTTGAACAGAAGGGACATTTCAAGAGCTGAGACAGAAACAGATTTTTGTTCCACAGTGCTATAATCAAGGCTATTTGAATTTAAGGCAATTTTACTAAATACAAAGTGCACAAGATCATGGTTTTAACTAATAACAGCATTGTGGTTATGACAAATATCTAAAAGAAAGAGAAGCAAAAGGGAGGGATGAGATTGTAGCTGTGAGCTGTACAGCTTTATCTACCTTTAGCCAGAGTTTATAAATATCTTGGGAAAACAAAAGCCATAGGAAAAGCTATAGTCTCTCCTTTAACACAGAAAACATGCCACATCCCAAGGCTTGTTTCTTATCTTAAGAGAGTGAGCAGAGTGAAGCCTGTGGAAAATTGTGGAGACACTAGAGAAATGGAGAGATATTAAAACTGCCAAGACTATAGGCAAGTGACACAGAAAAACACTGCACCTCTAGAAAATTAAGTACTTTGGTAAAAGGAAAAAAAAATAATGAGAGGCAGACAGATGAGTAGATCTCTATAAGCCAAAGGAAGATCTAAAATGGTGGCAGCGACATCAGTATTTGAGCCATTGAAATGGAGAACATGTACAAAACTTCCAGCATACACAGTGTAACAGCATCAGTAGACAATACAGTGTTTTTCCTGTAGAAAAGTAGGAAAGAAAGTAGGACAACCTAACTTATACACAACTGTAGGAACATGTAATCACAACCAGTCTCATTTCACTCATCAGTGGTCATTAACTGTGTTACTTCTGTCTTATTAGCTCATCCATAAGCATCCAATTTTATTTTACCAAGAACTGCAAAGACCAAACAGAACTGTCTGTGGGCTAGAGGGTCTTTTTATGTGTCTGAGTAATATATCATATTCTACTTGGTTTCATTGGGATAACTTATGAAGCAAATTCTTACAAAAGGAATATGTAATAGAGTATGACTAGAGTAATTACAACAACAAAGAGTTTTAAGTGAACTTAAGTTGTCAAATGGTCTTTTGTTACAGCACTGACCATAAAATAGTCTTCAAAACAGCCTGATTACACTCAAGGAAACCTACATGTATGGTTCTTCTCTAAAATGCTCTGGTTAAATTCTGTTATGACTTGAGGAAGAGGGGAAGGGAGCATTGAATGGCAGAGAGTAATGAGGGTGAACTTTGTTGGAATTTGTATTACATTCTTTGAAGACTTTGTAACTTACAGGGCTGTTTAGGTCATTAAATCCACATAAACCCTTCTTTAAAAATTACTATGTTGATTATAAAATAATGTTCTAAAACTGATCTTGTTGTGTCATGCATTAACTCGTTCTATGAGATTCCTTGAGCAAAATCTATGCCTGAAGGAGTGATGATTTTTACAATCTATAAAAGTCTACTATGCATATAAATGCATATAAATTAGTATTAAAAATTGGTTCCACCATTTTTCCGAGGTTTGGATCTCCCTATGGTTGTTTAACCACATTACAATACCTGACATCTAAAGTGAGATAAAATAATTATATAACCATGTTTCTGTGTCTTAAAACCCAAGGAATTTCTAAAGTGGACTTCAAGTTTCTAAAGTGGACTATCTCTGGATTCTCATTCATGAAATACCCAAGTCTTGTTTTTTTTCGCAATTACCTTCACTTTTTTCACCACATTTTATGGTGTTTAATTTGTCACAACATTTTGCCTCACTGCTTTCCCAGCTTTTGTTTTAATTCTGTAGATTATCTGGTGTAAATGAGAGGCAGCAATGTATATTTCATCATAAGTATTTGTCTAATCCACATTCATTAGGCTGTTTAAAATTCTTAGAAGAAATGTGCATTAAACAGCAAGACTTAAAAGAAACCCAAGAAACCAACCCAACCACAAAAACATCTAGTCACTGTAAGGTGCTCAGCTGAAATTTTCCTCCACGTTAGTTCTAGTTTCAGTTATGAATCTGATAAAACTTTCCAGAGCCACTTATCAGGCTAGCTTTGAGTATTCCAGCTTGAAAAATGTAACCGCTTCATTAAAATTGATAAAAAGAGACACTGAAGAAAGTATGAGTCAGCCAAACCAATGCTAAAATATTTAAGATAGTTAAAAAATTCTTTTAATGATAAAAGGAGTAAAGGTTTACAATCTGCAGGGATTACCCTATGATCCACCTATGCTTATTTGCCAAACCTTCCCTGGGTAAAATAAACTGAAATGCTCATGCACTTGTTCAGACTTCACTTTGAAAAGGTCAGGCAATTCTAAAGTGACAAGGAGAGGAATCATCTATCTAATTATTATAGCCAGGAATAACAGTATATTTCTAGTAAACTGATAAATTCTTTACTGTTAAGGGGTTTAGAATAATAAAGAATGCGTCTATACAATATACCATCATAGATTATTATGTTGGTTGGAAGATTTCCATAGTGAGCATCAAAGGGATATATATAAATAGGAGGTATAATGTTTATTAGGCATAGCTTAAGCATGTTCATTAAGCAGATCATTAAACATCTAAGCATGTAGAAGGTGGGGGAAGAGAGAAGCGAAACAAAAAAAAGGTGGAAAAAAGTAGGCATAAAAGCTAGAATTTATATTTTTTTTCATTTTGAATCTTCCTAGTGTTTAATCAACTTTTGTAACACTCCATCCAATGTTCTTAGAATAGCAAAGAGTACGTTTGAGAGTGAAAAACAAACAAGGTTATGTATGAGCTATAGGTAAGGTTTCATACTGCTATAGAAACAAGAAAGTATAACTTCAAATCAGTAGGTATTTAATGTAGTTTCTGATATGAAATGAGAATTTCTTCCACTCAACTGGTTTTGTGCATTGCTTGAACACCAACCACAAATTTGCATGCCAAATACACTGTCCTTACAAACACTCTCATCATCCATGTTTCTGGCTTTCAACAGTCAAGTTGAACACTGATAAAGAGTTCTTGAGAGGTTATGTGAATTTGATTGATTCCATACAAAAGTATAAAGTAAATGGAAGAATAAGTAAAGATAAATATGACAGGGTGCATTTTATTTTTGTCAGGAGGAAGGATCCTTGAGTTCTGTTTGAACTGCATTATAAAGAGCGCTATCTGACTTACTGTTACATAATGTGTCAGTGCCTATCTGGTACTAAGTATTTAAACTAGTCTTTCTGACTCAATGGAGGCATCTTCCTACCATCTTTTCATAAGAAATGTAGTTTTTCATAGGTGCCACTTGATGTCCTACACATTCAGCTCAATGTAGTAGAAATACGTTTTGAGAAAATGTGGTGCTAAATCTCAGCTTCCTCTTAGAATTAGTCTTAGGCAATAAACAGTGGAGGACACTTCTGCTTTCTGTCTGGGTTTAGGACCTTTTAATTGGAATTATCTTTAATGATTCTTGGCATGCAGTAGACATTATAAAGTGCACCCTTCTAAGACTGAAAAATTAATTTTAATCCCATTTCTCCATTTTTCTGTTTTCTGTTCTCACCGTACTTCCATTTGTTAAATTATCTTCTGACACAGACAGCTGGTGTAAAGAAGAAGAATTAATTTTCCAAATTTGGCACAGATAAGAAGATGTTGGAACTGTAGACATATAATTTTTGAAGCACTGAGGAAATTCCAGCTCACTGCCAACACTAACAAAGGATTATAATTTACAGACATGTAGAATGAAGTTGTAAGGACATAAATGACACTGAATACTTCATAACTGAATGGACAAATCATGATAATCAAGTGACAATTGGAAATGTTTGTATGCATTACAAGAAAGCCAAACTACATGACAAATGAAATATAACTTGGGTTGTAAAACTTCTAAAAGATCTTGGAAACTAATTATTCAAATTCCTTTCTCAAACAATGTGATCAACTTATATGGCTTTATGTCCCTGTCACTATTCCTATTTGTTCAGCAATCTAATTATAGCTTTAAGATTTTTTCCGTACTGAAGAAGCATCAGGATTGTGTTAGTCCATGAATTATAGTCACAGTAGAGCATAATACTGCAGCGAGCTGTATATTTTGGGACAGGAAAATCACCATTTAGATTCTGGGAACAGGAAATTGGTTTCACATGAAAGATTTCAGCAGGAACATGATTTTCACTGAGTTTCCATGAAAATTCACCAAGAAGGTAAAATGAATCATAGATTTATCTTTTGACTACAATAAAACTTCAAGTGAATACTTTTCAACATTTTCTGAGTCTTTACTACTTGACGGAAGCTCCCTTTAAAGAAACGAAACAAAAGCTCCCCATATTGCAGCCTGGTTTCATTTTGGTGCAAATAATCACTCTATGAGAGCTGTGAGCAGTGCTCGTCTTGCAAACTAGCATTGTATCTTTGTTATCGTGCTATTTTTTCTCCATTTATTTCTTATATTCACTTTTTGGTTTTTTTGCCTGCATTGCTGATTCCTATAATCTGAACGGAAGCCTGATTCCTGAGGTAAAGAAAATAGGTTAAGCATTACATATCAGGGCCCAGAGGTGGACTGCAATCCACCCTAGGAAGAATAAGATGGCTGTGCCCAGAGTCAGCTCTTTTGCTGCTTAGAGTGCTGTGAGCCAGTTAGGAGTGAGAGCCTACCTCTTCCCCATGGTGCCCAGCCTGATTGCACTGCAGCTAAATCTGCGCCCACTCTCACACCTCTGCTATGCTAACCCTGACCCTGATATTCTGACTTGATTTCTTGCCTTGACCGTGGACCTGCCTCACCACAGTGGTCTTGAATGCTGGATTGAGTGCTGCTGCTGACATAGGGCTTGTTTTCTGTCTCTGTGCTTGGATAGAAAGACCTGCAGCAAAAGCGTATTAAGTACCACTACTCTTATTTTGCTACCAATTCACACTTACTACCTAAGATGAGAATTATCTGCTTCCTAGACTTAGATGGTAAGTGCCTCCTCACATAGTTCCTTCCTTTTTCGGTGTTAATTCCTCAAAGAACAATACTCTGGTTTTCATTTTCCCCAAAGATGTCTCAGTTACTGTACTTTCAAAAACAGAGGTGGCTCTACCACTAAAACCAAACGAAGAAAAAACAGAAAAGAATTAAAATTTGAGGAAACAGTGAAATAAACTGAGCAAAAAGAAATGTTCATAAAGGTATTCTTCCAAATCCTATCTGTAACGGGAATAGTGGCAATATGTGTCTGGAATACCTTATTGTAAAAAAATGCATATCAAAATTAATTTCCTTTTATTTTTCTTTGCTGACAGTGAACATTAAAAGAAGACAGTGAATGTGTGGAGAGACATATTAAATAGCCTCTGGAATGACTGACACTTCTGAGTTGTAGGAAATCATCTCATGAAGAGATAATAAAGTTTACTGACTCTGAGACTATCAAAAGTTAGCTTTGTTGAGTTCATAAAATAGAGATGCTGAGTAAGAATTTGATTAATAGTTTTATCTATGAGTTGAATTATTCAACAATTAAACTACACTTTAAAAGGGTGAGATTCTTTTTAAAAGTCTTATAAAAAGCTTAGAATGCTGATTAGAAATAGGTTGTAAAATTCAAATCAACATGCATCTGTTTTGTTTGCTTGTTTATTTTGATAAAATTGTATTTTGTCTGATATCAAACATACACTGAAAGAAAATAATGGAGATTTTAATGGTCTGTTTGCCTTAAATGTGAACCACAAGGACAGAATTATTTAATTCTTTAACAAATGTCAGTGTCTCAGCATTAAATCCTGTGTATTTGCAATAGATAATAACAATGTCCTGTAGCTTTCTTTCAACTGATGATCTATACTGGTCTGTTGATTATTTAGCCTTGGTTTTGCTATCATATCAGTAAAGTCAGTATTTTAAAATAAAATTCAAGCTGCTGTCAATTTCTGCTTTCAAAAGGAAATACTTTTTCTCATTTACCTTCTGGTATTAGAAAAGATGCGAGACAGATGACATTAGACAGAAGCTTTACAGAATATGCACTTTCCAAAGACATTTCACAGGACATACACTTTCTAGAGACTGGGAACAACTGTTCTTTTGTGATGCCAGGGAGGTATTTGTAGATCACAGAATGACAGAATGGTCAAGGTTGGAAGGGACCACAGTGGTTCATCTGGCCCAACCTCACTACTCAAGCACGGTGTTCTAGAGCACATCGCACAGTATTGTGTCCCACAGATTCTGAAATCTCCAGTGAGATATTCAACCTTTCTGGACAATCTGTTCTTCCTCATATTCAGGTGGAACTTTCTATGCATCAGGTTCTGCCCTTTGCCTCTAGTCTTATTGCTTGGCACCACTGAGAAGACCTTGGCTCCACTCTTTTGATGAGCTTCCTCAGAAACATCTCCAGACCAGCGGTCAGGTTGGCAGGAGGGCGGCTCTATCCTCTGCAACAGGGGAGTCACCCACAACAATCACTCACTACCTCTTCTGGGTGATCAAGGGTGCATTCGTGGCCAAGGGTCCATTGTCTCTATTGCTTCACTGGAAGCAGTATAGAGCTCCTCTTCTAGTTTAAACAGTACTAAACCTACCTGTCATTTGCAGGGCTTCAGAAGGATCAGAAACCTTTCTCCTAGTATGGACTGTGACCAGCTTCCATCTTTGTTCAACAGACTTCTGACTTGCTGTTTGACATCGTATAGAACTCACCTGCATCTCCACTATAATGGGAGGTTGAGGCTCCTGAAACTGTAGGGTCTTTGAGAGTATCCTCTCAATCACACGCTCATCTTCATGTTGCATTTGTTACAATGATAATTATGATTATTACTGAGTTATCCCAGAGCTTCCCACAAAATTGCAATTAGTACACTCATGCTCCATGCTTTGGCTATGCAGGCAAAAGGAACTGATGCCTTATCTAATGGGTATTAAGATAGCCCATTATCCTTGCCTCTCTTTTGCCTCCCTTCAGCCCCCTTGGCTCCTGCCAGAACAAAAGGGATGCCTTTCTCTTGACAACAAGTTACAGTACATTACATGTCCATTCAGAAAAGGTCCTGAGGGTGCACATCTGACAGCACAGATACAAACAATCTGGTTGGTGTCAGATTGATTGCTGGAAGACCTGATCTATGATTTGTGAGAATTGTCTCTTCTGTACTTAGTTGAGGAACAAATCTTGTTTCCTGTGAGAAGTGGTAAAGCGGGCACAAATGCCTTGTTTACCCTCCTTAGGATGGCAGATGCAGTTATGACTGTTTTCATCTCTCTCATGGGGCCTCCTATTTCTGTTCAGGGTAGTCCTCTTGTCTTGTGTTTTCCAAAGGTCTTGGTGATATATGAGTATGAGCCTTGAAGGTCTTTCTGAAGAAGTACATAGTGAGAGTTGTAGTGAAGGAGTGAGCCTACGTGTATAGAGCTATACAAGCAATAGATTGAAGGATGGTGTTGCCTGTCTGCTCTGGAAGCACTTTTCTTTCTCACTGATGCAATAACCTGAAAAGGACGGAGGGAATGCAATTTCTCCATCTGATACCTTTGAGTTCTTCCTTCTGTGTAATCAGGGGAGAAAGATGTTTGCCCTTGAGCAGCTGAATGATGACTAAAAGTCTGGACATAGTGTCTCACCTAATTCTGGACTACTATTTTTAGTCAGACAAATTGCACCCATAATGAAAAAACAAATAAAGTCTGGGAGTCTTATGACTTTTCCTTTTTACTACTTTGCATACTAAACAAAGCAAAGCTAAAGCAGATGGTGAGTATTTTAATGCCTTCACATGTCTGTGTATCTAGGGAAAAAGCCCTCTCAACACTGGTAGTTTCTGAGTAAGTTTAATAATTTCTATTAAAGTTCTCACAGCACATGCTGTTTTTTTAAGTTTTCCTTCTCTTTGTGAAGGAAAGTGTTTGTGGGTTTGTTTGGGGCTTTTATTTATTTTTTAAAACTTTTTAGTGCAACACATTTAGAGGAAAAAAACAACTTCCTTGTCAAGAAAAGTTACAGCTTTTATATTTTTTGCTGAAAGCATCTATTCTAGTGAAATTGTCAAAATATGCCAATCTCTTGACAGCCAGAAATTATGTGGGTGTCCAATATAAGGAAAACTATTATGTTTTTAATTGTGGCAGCATCTGGAGGAGTGTCCAATCTTATACATAGCTCATGCCTATCTAATTCCAAGAGCTGCCAGCTGGTTAAAGATATGCACATGGGTTTCATTTTCTTTACTGCTGGAAACTGAAGAATTGCACTGAAGCAAGTCATGTCTGAACAGCTCTTAGTGTTACTTGCTGGGGTGTGGTGACAGCTTCATAGTGCTGTAATACAGTGCACTTCACTGAAAGCTCTGATTAATAATCCTAGGCTGATTTTTTTGAAAGTATTTGATCAGGCAACTGTTGTCTGTGTATTCAGATCAATTTACAGACAATCAAGAGGATTAGTATTGCTGTTTCACTCCATATACAAATCAATTCATCCCAAACTCTTTTATTATAAATGTTGAATATTTGTAATGTATGTTATCTATATGTTGCAGTCTTTTGCATAATATATAAAAAATAAAGCAGGTTATTATTTTCTGTAGACTCTCTGGCCATGGTAAGATTAAACTGCAGTTATTGGAAAATCAGCTATGCTCTCAAGAAAGTACCTACCAGCCAAAGACTACTACAGAAATCTTTCAGTCTAAGTAATAAATATATTTTACATTTGTAAATAATAACACATACAATTAGTGAAAGAGAAAGGCAGTATTTACAGATGCACATGACAAGGTAACAATGCAAAAAAATCTTGCTTTATATAGGTACAAAATTGAGCTCCCCTTTTCTTTAATGCACTGATTTCTGGAACTGAGCCTGGCTGAAACTTGATGAACATGATGTTCCAGAAACTGTACTTTGAAGTTTATTAAGTGTTAGTTAAAAATTTGAGATTAAATGTTCTCCACAGCACGAGGGAGGAAATACATTTTTTGGATTACATCTGAGTCTTAAAGATGTCTGTTTTCTTATCATTGGTACAATTTTTACTTCTGTTGTTCAAAAATATTGCTCTTTTATATGTATGTTCTCATTTAGATATTTTACATTTAGTAATATAAAGATGTTTTAAAGTTAAACTATTTGCAAAATGTTTCATTGAATAGTAAATATTTTTAATTTGTCCATTTCTGCTTCCCCCACCCTCGACTGTATAAAAAAGTTGTTTTCAGGTAGGAAGGGTTCTGTGGACCTGTGCAATTCTGAGAAATGCAAACTGTTTGAGATCTTTAGGACTAGGAAGATTTGAAAAGCTTTTTATCTTTTTGAAAGTTGAAAATCTGAATGGAAATTATTTGAATCTGCAAGTAATTTTGGAGGTTCACATAGGGAAAATACTGCTTAGCTCATCCTTTCCATCTTTCTGACATAGTTTCCACAAAACATTTTCTCATGCTCTAGTCCAGTCTATTTTTAGAAGCCTACAGAGACAGCATTTGTAACCATCTCTGGGGCAGAATTACCCCACAGACTGGGAAACATCTGAGTGGGGAGGCAAAATAAACCCAGGCCTCTCCACGGGAATTCTAGAGTGATAGATTCCTGCCATGACTGGACTGGCAGAGCCTTCCTCTCTCTTGCTCAGCACCTCTGTTTCTGAATTCAGGTTAGCCAAGGAGTTCAGTATGATAAGTAATGAGACTGAAAACTTATTTGAACCTGAGGAGAAGTTGCAACATGAGTTAAGACTGTTCTAAATTTCTGGCTTCGGGCATCATGCTGCGTATCACAGTTTGTGTGGAAATATATCTGGTTTTAGTGGTAGCATTAAAACCCAGTAAAATATTTTCAAAGGCATCCAATCACCTTGTGTGTAAATGATGATTTTTCTAAACTCTGGATATACTGGCAACCATAAAAAGAATCCCAACCCAAAACTTGTGGTAGTGCCCCTTAAATGCCATGTGCACTCAAGCTTTCAATCTATACATATTAAAACAATCCTTATTCAAAGCCGTAAAATCACCAATTTGTATGCTGACTTCTCATTTTCCCTAAAATAAAACATTCAAAATGTATTACAGTACATGCACTTCTGTAAGCAATAATACATGTAATTTATTTTTTTTGTGACAACAAAATTTAAAGATGGTACTGTAAATACATTCAATGCATACAAATTGTTCCTCCACATTGCAATAATGAGTGCATAAGCAGTTTTTCTTGTTATGCTTGAATGATCAGAATATCATACTGTAAGAGATATAATTTATGCACACATTTATTTGTTTATTAAAATCTCAAGCCATTATACATGCTTTAACAACCAGTACTGTGTAACCTATTCCTTTATACTTCTTTGCTTGCAAATTGTGCTTGAAGGGATGAGACCTACATTTTATCTGGATCCTGGACATTAAATATGTTCTGGATGGAGCAGCAGTAATAAATACGAAAAAGAAGGATTTTCCATCCCCTGCCTCCTGCTATCTTCTTCCCTTGCATATATCACCATGATATTAAAACATTCAGCATGCAATAGAGAAAATAAGTGATGCACAAAGAAGCTTGCAATAAGAAGTGGGAAACCCAATCACAGTGACAGAGTAGACAACATGCAAGGTAGATAATCATGGAGAAACCTTGGCAAATGAAGAAACAGCAAATATTCTGGTAGTACTGGATGGTGACTTTGCAAGTGAGCCTTTGTGGAAGGTTTCTTACCATAATCTATCACAAATGGGAATTGCTTTTCACACTTGATGTTGTAGCAAAGGTTGGAGGCCACAGACAATGTTTGGGCAACGTATTTCACTGTCTTTTTGTGAAGTCCACTGCTCCACTTCCCTCTTTTTCTGTCACAAAGGATTCTCCTTGACAGGTCATGCCCCTAATGTGCATTTGCCTGGTATGGCTGGTTCTTCCTTGCCCACTAGTAAAGGGAAGTATCAAAGTTGGACTGTAATAAACTTTTTTCTTTATTCCAACATACTGCTTATAGCTGTAATGAAAGAGTGAGGTTTACATTGATTAATATAAGATGGAATAAGTTTCAGCTGTGAATCTTTTTTTATCTACCAACAGATTAGTTAGCTAGTGTCAAATTAAGAGGGATCAGATTTGTTTTTCAGTCTGTTCAGACTGAAAGGTTAAGAAGTATACAGTATGAATTTGCACTTAGTTGGTCAGGTTTTTTTTAAATGTTAATGAGAAATTAAATTTCTTTAAGAGAATCTGGTAATTTTGGAAAACATCAAATTAACAGAAAGGGAAACAAGCTTTATCTTTTTACTTAAAATTATTACAATATAATAGATGGTGGTATTATATAATAGATGGTGAAATTATAAATTACTTCTATGTATGTATGTATGCATGCATGTATGTATGTATGTATCTATCTATCTATCTATCTATCTATCTATCTATCTATCTATCTATCTATCTATCTCAGACTCCTGATTTCTTTTGGAGAGACTGATTAATGATCAAAGTTGACTTCAGTTTTTATAGTATTCTGTGCTGCCCATGACAGTATATTCAGGAGACAGACCACAGAGACATCAAAGGAACTGTGTTGTTGGTGCATTTTATGATAAAACATAACATTCTGCTGGAAAATACACTGGTGCAATCTATTCATATTACACTGGCAACAGATCAGCCATTAAACAGAAATGTTGTTTTTCCAACATAAAATAGAACTGCTGAGTACACTCGTTTAGAAAAGATTTTGTCAGATTTCTTTTTTACAGTCATGTGAATTTTCCCTGGCTACCCTTCACCTGCTTCTAAATACTCTGTCAGCAAAAGACACAAAAATAACAGGAAAAGATTTTTCTTCAGAGGAGAATAATAAATTATCAGAAATCAAGTTACAGAACAAAAGAAGCGATATAAACCCGATGTTACCTGCAAGATGTATAAAGACCAAACAGCATTTAAAAGTTCACAGGCTTGAGCTGCCTCTTGTTTTGTGTTTGCCAAGATTTTGTTCTTTTTGAAGGTGTTCATTTATGGAAATCCAAGTCATTTCAGACAATGTAGATAAAACAAGGATTCAATAGTTTTCTACCCTGTTCAAGTAGACTAGTTAGTTTGATGCATACAAAGTATGGGAATAACCAAAGAAGTAGCAGTAGGTACATATTCTCTTCTGCATTTCTCCAAAAGGCTGAGATCCAACATTTATTCCAAAACAAAATTAAACAATTTAACAATTACCTTCAAACATTTGTCATTTAAGTGCTTGAGCATTTCTTAAGACAAATTATCCATGTCCAGTGGAAGAAATTCTGAAAACCAGATTATACCTCTTCAGGTCCATTAACTCTGGATCTAATACTATAATATAAATCATTTCCAATCCAATTTTCAGGAAGAGAATTAAATTTTTTTTTTTTAAAAAATCAATTCTTATGCAACCAAAAATCATGTTCAGAGCTACCACAACTGTTATTATTAGCAAAGCCCATCTATCTTCCACAATCTCAAATCACTTTTAATTAATCCAGATATTGCAAGATAAATCCCATTACAGTTGGCACTTTCTATTTTATACTGTGCCTTGTGTATGAAATATTTCTATTAATAATGTTTCTGACATTTCCTCTTTGAATTCATAGTTTTTCCTTAAGTGTAAAGCAGCTTTCCATTTGTGGTCTGGATCTGTTCATTATGGTGAACTTGTCATGTTATTAAATTCCTTTTTTGATTGTATATAGTTACTTGAGTTCAAGGGAATGACTGAAAAGTTTGTAATGCCAGATCTGATACAATGGACCTTCTCATGAGCATGACAGAGAGACACAGGTTAGGATTCGTCTGAACTAACTTTATCTATGCTGAATCACTGCAGAGAAGTATTTCCACAGGCTGAACTCTATTCACAGAAAATAAATACTTACAATAGAAAGATTCATTTGACCGTATCTGTCGTTTTGCAATGACTAAAAAGAAAACTTCAGACATAAGCTAAGTTGTATACTGCTTGCATAGCTAGAGTTAAAAGAGCTGAATACCTGCAGTGCCTGGAGAAATACTAACAACATTAAATCTTAGAACGAGGATCTATCCACCAACTACATAAAAAGCCAGAAACGTAAGTCTCAGGACCAATTCTGTTGCAATTTGTCATTGGACTGACTAATTTTGTTCTTCTTACTTGCTAAGATAGTAAGCTATTACCCATATTAATTGATAGATTAAACTTACAAGCATCCATGCTAATTTAAATGAATAAAATGTGCCAATATAAAATATACTTGACTGTCACTCTGCATGAGAATAAATTAAAATATGTCTCTGCTTTGAAAACAAAGATACCAGGAAATGACCTTGATTAAAAATGCTGATTTGGAGCTTTCTGAGATTTGAAGAAAAAGGGGTTTCATATGAGAATGGGTAATTGATAAAATGTTGTACATCATTCGCACTGATATTTTCCATACTGTGTTATGAAATGAAGTATTTTTCATTTAATTTAACAATCAATAGAAAAAAAACAGACCTATGAAAAGCGGGCTGAAATTGGATTTTAATGAAGAGTGAAGCAGAGAACTATATTACTTGTTAGTTTTGAGGCAAAAATAAATTAATAATTTTTTTTTTTTCAGAAAGTTAATAATAAAAGCCTTCAAGACATTGACTGCCTAAACTTCCAGGCATAGATTTAAAGTAAGGTTTAGATCATTACTAAAGCAGGGAGTAAAGAAGGTTCAGAGAATGAATTGTCAGCATTATTCACAGTTCTTTCATCTTCATATTAAAAATTTATAGCATTTACAATGCTTGTGGTTTGAAAGTATCTTTTCATGGCTGATTAATCTTTATTTATGCTAACAGGGGTAAGCTTAGTGTCCAGTGACTTGATGAAAATTAATTAGCTTACTAATTGTATTAAAGTGGAATTTGGAGACATGTTAATTGCCAAAAGAAAAAAATATGCTGACAGTGATGCTGAGATTGTAAGGGGAACTCATACTGTTTTGTAAGGGGAACTCATACTGTTGTTCAGAGAGGAGGACAGTATGGGTACCTCCTTTTCCTTCTGTCTATTTCCACAGTCCTGTGAGGGCCAGGAAGGGATGAAGGTGCAGCAGGATCCAGGGTGCTCTTACCACACTAAAAACTGCCTTAAACTAACGGATTAACATGCATTTTAGAAAGCATGTTCAAGTATTTTGCTGAAATATGGCTTAAATATCATTGTTTCCCTGGGACAATGGCATTCTGATTCTTCACTGCTTGTGGTTCCTAACTGATTTGTTATTTATACTGCACCTTCACCATGCAATAGTAAGCAAACACATTTTTTTTGCTCTTATTTGAACACCTGCTTAACCTCTTACTTTATTCTAAATTTGACTGTCTCAATGATATAAAATAAAACAAAAACCAAGAAGTAGATGACGTCTTGGGACTAACAATTCTGCAGCACTGAATATAGATTTGAGCTCTTGATACACTCCCCAAGTACCACATCAATACCAATAAAAATAAATGGGATGTTGAATTGATGCACGGCCTAGCTTCACTGAGTCACCTCTTCCAGCCAGTCCCTTGAAAAAGCCCCAGAGATGGAAACTGCTTTCCTTCTAAAACAGGAGTCCTCTAACTCCCTGTCAAATGAACCTATCCAGCTTGCTCCTAAGTGAGCTGGGAACTCATCTTCATCCCCCAAAACTCAGTTGTGAGCCCTGACAATCCTATAGTAACTTCAAATTGAACAGTTTTTAAAAGAAAGCTTTTGAAGTCTATGATAGTCATCTTTATCTTCAGTCATATATTTAATCAGAAGAATACTAATGGCTGAGCACATGGTGAGCAGACCTCTCCATATAGAAATAACTATTTAAGTGAGAACTTGTGTGAAAAGCATTATGTGACTATGCCTATGTCCCCATCCCACGGTTATCTGAACTAGAAAATACCCTTTTTTAATAATTACATTCTTGTGAAATATTTTTATAGATTTTATTGGTTTACTTTTCTCCAAAAAACAATGAAACACTGAATAATTACTCAGCACCCACAGATGTCCTTTTTTTGTAAAGTATACAGTGTTGCCAAGAGAAAATGAGAAAGAAATTAGACACCATACCCACTAGCAGGCAGGGCTGAGGTACTGCCTTGCTTCAGTGATCTGTGTGGAACAGAGCTTTTCTTTTCAGGAGACAGGCAAACATCTTTCTCTTGCTCTCTGTGACCTTTTACAGCTGGGAGGGTGAGGGGCTAATACTAAGATGAATTAATACATGTAGAATCTAAGGAAAGCTGTAGATTCATAAGCATGATTTAAATTAAGAACCTACCTGTTTTCTGCTTGGAAGTAGAGAAAACAAACTCAGTGTGGAACCCAGGATACTTCTTCTATGTACTTTTTTTTGGGTAGTGTTCTTACTTGTGTTCCATTCAAACAAAGAAACTTAGAGTCCACACCAATAATGCTATCCATCCTGGACAAAGGTAAATTAATTAATTAATAATTAAATTCATACTTCGCAATCTAGTCATCTTCACAATTTGCAGGAGAAATAATATCTGTTGAAGATTTGGAGCAATTCTTCATATGTTTCTACAAGAACAAGTATGTTCTTCAATATACAAATATATGTTGAAATAGTTACTGACCAGGATAGTTTGCTACAGAGATCCCTGTAAGGTACAAAGTTGATTACACCACTTAACACCCACTTCTTCAGTAAACTGAGGTTTAAGCAGCTGCACTGGAAAATTCTGAGTTATCCTGAATGTCTCAGCTGAGGACAAGATTTTCTCACTTAGGTCAACAAAAGAAAGGTATATTCAGAGAAGCAAGAGTGAAAGTGCAGGTGGAGCCTGAGCTGCACAAGTGTTTTCTTTCTTTTGTTGTATGGAAAGGTGTGGTTGTAAGGCTGCTTTACTGCTCTTGATGAACTGTATGGGAGCTGTGTGCAATCTGCAGAAGCCAGGGAAGGAGAGGAAGGTCATATTTTTCAGAAAAGTATATGACTTGAATTTAGAAGAGCTCTTGATTTTGTTTTCCATTATGTGAGTATATATACTATGTTCAGGCAACATAAATTGTTTTACTCCTACAAGAAAAGTCAAAATATATTCACAAAATAAATTGTGTGTAATTAATTAGAGGAAAATACACAAGACTATTGCCAAATTTCCTGCATAATTAGAATAGTAATGTTGCCATGCAAGAGTTAACAAAACTTTAATTTGCTTTTGATAAGTCAATGACCTATATACTATGTTTTCTACTGAAAAATTAAAAAACCCTCTGGAAACTTCAGTCACAAATAAATGTATGGATGCACACACATGTTGCTGTATAAACAGGCATACAGACTGCAAGACACACAGTAATTACTGTTTTCAGTATGGGTGATGTCTTAGGTGATGTACTGTTCATTTTGTGCACCACAATTCAAGAATGAAGTGGACCATTTGGACAGTAAAAAGATCGATCAAACATCTGAAACTTATGACTTCAGGAGAAGGAGAGAACACACTGGGGTTATTAAGCTTACAAAAAAAGAAAATTTAGGGGAGGCATGGTAACAGCCTTCAAATATGTGTTGCCTTCTGCCAAAGATGAATAACCTACTCTCCTGTCCCTGCTGAACAGACCAGGAAACAGTGGCCTTAAACTGCAGAAAGGAAGATTCAGGTTAAAAAAAAAGAATTCTGATGCACTTGGAAGTACTATAATAAAGCTTTCAATGGCTAAGAATCTTTAACTGGCGAAAATTTGGAGGGAGTAAATTAGATGAATATTTTTCAAAAATGAAACAGATTGTGTATGAAGTTGTCTTGAAGGCAAGTATCAACTAAATATTGCTTGTCTCCTATTTTTTTCCCTCTGATTCTGAGACATCTGAGAAGTGCTCCTCAATCAGTTTCGAGGCTGGGGTAAGAGGAGACTGCAATGCTCTTCCTCTTATTCGAAGAGGTGTTTAGCTCAGACCAAACGTTCATTACTTTATTTTTGGGTCTCATGTATTGAATTGTGGACTTTTTAGGAATAGTCATCAGAGAGAAACAGAATCCGGAAGTGAAGTGCAAACAGAATCAGCTTTGAGACATTTTGGCTAAAAAGTGAAGGTGAGTTTGATTCTCATTGACCGAGACTAATATGCTCAATTGGTCTTTCAAGCTGATCATCCTGAAAATCTTTGACCATATCTTTGGTTCTGAAACTAAGTAGAAAGTGAGATTCAGATTCAATTTTTTCTCATGAAATTTATCTTGCCTTCAAAAAAACTGTAAAAAATATAACAGACATGACTAAACTGCTGGCAATCCTTTGAAAAAAGATACTTTATTCTGACCATTACAACTTCCACACGATAATGCTGCTCCTTGATGTGTAACAAATACCTTTCCTTTTCCTTCATAGCCAAATGCAAATGGTTGATATGCTGTTCAGAAGGGGTTCATTGTTACCTTTTTTTAAACAAAATTCTTAACTGAATTCTTTTACAGCACAGAGTGATATACACTGATATCGTACTTTGTCTTACCCTCCTTATAAGCTGTCTCATCTTGTCTGTTTAGTTCTGTAGCCACAATCTGATGTAAATATCGGGCTGAAATATTTTTCATAAAATAACCCTTCATGTGATTATATGATTAAGTATTATCAATAAAAATATATTTAAAAAGGTGAGTGGAATCTAAAGAAACACATGCCCTCAACAGTTGTGTAAGATGGATTCTAAATAGGACCTTTCCATTACAAATCACAATGCATAAATATAAATCCTTAAAAGGTCACTTTTGTAATTTTTCAATGTTATACTGCTGCATACTATGGGAGATGCTGAGTCTCAGCACTAAAACTGGCAGTGTGTGTAGACTGTGAACGGAGCTCCCATGGAGAAGCACAGGAAGTCTAGCATGAAAGATGGAGTTAACGGCTTTCCAAGAAGGAACATCTCTGCACAAAATGTTTCATTCAGATGACTACCTCCCAAGTCCTTCTGAAGAAAACTGTGACTAAATGGATGCATGTGACAGTATCAGCAAAGAAAGAAGTGTTTTGCCTTGTTCTAGTTGCTGGGCAACATTTGTTGGAAATATAAAAGCAAGGGCAGAAGTTTTTATTTCCCGCTGCTTATTCTGCATTTTAGGCTCTGGATTATGACTGGTTACCTTTATCTTTTGCTTGAAGATGAAGTAGATGAACATGAATATTTTTTATTATTGGAAAAAATGCTTATTAGTGAATTAAACAGTCAAAATTTGGCTGATTTGTCAGATCACAATTTTGGAAAAAATGTAAAAGCACCTAAGTTAAACTTTCACATTCTGTTCCAATAATGCCTTTGGCTAAGTAAAAATTTTGAATTGTGCCTGGATCTCTTAGTGACAGAAATATTTTATTATAGGGAAGAATCATATAATAAAGATCAATCATTTGCTCTCTTTTATTTTTTAAGCAAGCGAGACTTGAATGCTTGCTAAGATTGCAAGGGAAGGGGAGTAATTTATGTCAGTAATTCAAGATCAGGTTTTGTGAGTAAGGCTAAATGCAGCCTTATTTTTGAAAACTAGACACAAAGGCCAGATTGGTCCAATATATGCCAGTTTTGTTCCCGTTCCATCACTGAATCTGGGCTGCACTATTTTCTACAGAGCCACTGAAGAGACCAGCAATTTATAATCACATTACAGTAACAGCATGTCCTTTCCTGTAGCTTCAACCTTGAGATACATATATCAGCATCTTAAATATTTTTGGTTTGACAAAACAAATCCAGGACGTGTAAGATTATGGTATACATCTGTGAGTTATTTAATTTAAATCGATTTATTTTTTCACTTAGTGACATCATACAAAGAGTTCCAACAACAGTAATAGAATTCTCTTCCCACCTGATAACCTTTTCAAGATGATTGAGACATTTTTGATTCATTGCCTGGCAGAGGACAGTAAAATAGATGTCAAAATAATGATATCCTCTGGACATTTTTCTTCTACCGGCATGCATTAATAATACATTTTAAACATGGCAAAGCAGCTTTGATTTCCATCTTGCAGTAAGAGTTGAAATTAGAAGAGGATTGCTGTGTGTATGAAGGAGAGAGAGACAGTACTTTTCCTTGACAGGGCAGAATCAGACAGAAGAAGTACAAGAAAGAAAGCAAAACAAACTGTGCAATCTTGAAGATATTTCTTTTTCATTTTCTTTGTTAAATTTTCTATACCAGGAAATGAATCAAGTTAAGATAAAATTTCCATTCATTTGTTGTACAAAAGTAGTAGTGTTATTACTTTTTTTCTTATAGTCATCAAGAATAGATAAAAGTTATAAGAATTAAGGTCATGGAAAAAGATTACAATTAGGAGTTTATGTACTAAATGTCTGCTTAGGGTTTAAATAAGGCTGTATTCATAAATACATACTTTCACATTCTTTAGTATGACTTTTAACTCCTGTAAACCCAATATGGATAAATAAGAGACAATTCTTTAAAAATATTTAGAATTATGCAAATTCATGATTTGTTTACTGGATTAGTAGACGTCATCATAATTTGGTGCTTTTTTTCAAACTGAATACAATAATACTGAGAACTGCAAACAAGTCTTAGGGGTAGGAAAATATATACACACAAATGAAAAGTGAGCCTTTTCTTAAAAAATTTTAAAGAACACTTCTATATGATGAAAGAATATAAAAATATACCATTTTATTTAGTATTATGTCCCTATGACACATGCTCTTTGGTCTACAAAACCAGAACTTGATTTTAGGAGAGTTTAAAATATAACCTTCCAGATGTCAGCAATGTCTTAGGATTTGAGATATCATGGAGTGATAGTTTTCTTTTACCCTTAAATGTTGGCACTGTTCCAGATTGATCCCACAGATTTAACAATATCATCATAGGTAGTGTAATGGTTATAATGACACAATGATTGTTGTGCATCAATTCTATATATGGCAAAGTGAGTCATAAAGTTTTTGAGGCTTTGCTAAAGTCATTGTGACTCCTAAAATTGTTGTATCCAGTCTTTTTAACTATATTTGTCAAGGGGCTGCCAGATGAATGTAGTAACCAGACAGCCGGACCAAGATTTCCAGCTACAGCTAAACTTCTTTTGTATTGTGAGCTGCTGAAAATAATTTTGAGCACAATTACGAGAAGTTGTGAATTCTAGATAGTGAATTCAGTGCAGGAATTCAGTGTCTCAGTACCATGGCTTTCTGTTCAGCTGACCATAGCTATTTTTTACTCTATGGAAATAATGTAGCTAGCAATTCAGTTTTCTATAGCCAAATATGAATTATGTCAAAATAGTAGCCAAATTAATTTTCACAAAAAGAATATGGAAGATGTGTGGAATATTTCTTTGCTTCTTGTACTCATTTTTCCAGCGTCCATTCTTAGTAAAGAGAAGTAGCATGAGAATTTACCCTTAAACATTATATCTGAATCAGTGTAATAAAAATATTATGTTCCAAGCAAACCTACATGAAATGAAGAAGAAAAAGAAAATATCTGAAAATTTACATGAACTAGTGGGTGGAAAGATATTCTTAGTCTCTCATGAGTTCCTGGAAACCTGTAGGGAAATGGAAATAAATGTGAAACATTAATTTAATCAGTATTTTAATATATGCAATATCTGCCCAAGGCTATTTATACTACCATATGGACATACAGTATGCTGTGTGGGCTGATAGTGCGTTGAAAATAACACAAAAGACCTTCTCATGTCTGGGTCCTCCCTACGCTCTTAAAAACTACATGTGACCTTAAATCCACAGTGAAAACAAGAATGCAACTTAAATAAAACACACAAAGTAAATAAAATGTGAATATTATGGTATGAGGCAAGCTGATGTTTTGCTAGGCTTTTCTTTTTACATTATTCTGAAGATATAAATAAAAACAGTACCTAAAAAGGGAAAAGAAAATGAAAACATGATTAGAGGAAGCAAAACCAGGCATAGTCTAAGGTCATTCTCAAGCAAAAGTCCTACAAAAAATGTATAGATTTGATTACCTATTTACCATAAACTCTTAAGTAGTCATTTATTTTACTGCCAAACACTAACGAAATACAATATGGGTTTTCATTGCTACCATTTCAACCAAACCTCACACAACACTGAATTTACAATCCCTTTGAACTCAGCTTATATCCAAAGCAGTGTATTTGGATCACAATGCTCCTCTGTATACACCTTTTCCAAAACGATGAACAAACAAATTCTACAGTGTAAAAAATTAAAGAAACAAACCTATTGATATTAGAATAGGTTAATTTTAAAATATTAAGTGCTTCAGTTATTTCTCTGTGCTTCCTCAGAAAGAAATGTTTAAATGAGAAAATCCTTTGTGGCTTTCAAAATTAACTGACTCTCCTGTTGGCAGTCAGAGCTCAGAAGCCAGCTATTCTTTTTCATTAAAATAATCCCTCCATGTCCTGGAAGGGGAATGACTGTGTTTGTGGGGACTAGCATCAAAAACCAGTGGTGACTTCATTCCCTCTGCTAATTGATTTTAGTTAATCTACTGAGAACTGTTCTACTTTCTTGGTTTCATAACAATTACATTCTGAATTACCTACTAGTATACGCTAGTGACAGCAAAAGAAAATAAAGTTTTTATGAACTTCGCATTAGAACTGAAAATCAATCTGGGATGCGTGCCTACAAGGGTGTAGTGCTGACAAACAAAAATTAACCAATGTCAATACAGCACTAACAGAGTCTTGTAACACATTTATCAAAGAAACACTGTCAAAATTAATAGAAAGCATAATAGTGGAGTGCACATTTAGGGAAAGAAATAGTGGGAAAACTACCTTTATTAATGAAACCAAGGAAACCCAGCAACATAGATAAAAGTATGCAAAAATCATAGCCCATGTCTGTGGAAAAACCATACACTATTCATAGGGTACAATCACACAATTGACAGTCATCCCAAATCATTCCAAAAGCAACTGTGATAAGGCTCAATTTTGTGAAGATTTTACATTACATTAACCTTAATATAAATAAATAAAATTAAATTAATATAAATATTTAATAGATATTATTTTATATAATTTTTACATTTCATAATATTAAAATAAATATTTTAAATTACTATAATATTAAAGTATTATAAATTATTAATTTATAACTTTTATACAGCCCACGTAGTATTTTCAACTTTCTGAAGCCCATCTATTTACAACTGTAGCTTTGTACTGAGAATGGGAATAGCAGAAACTAACAAGGCTGGCAACATCAATGCTTTGCAGGAATAGACCTTCCTAAATCTGATCATATTTATGCCTTCCTGAAGAATATAGCAAGCAATTTCCTTCTTATAGGTCATGAAATGTAACACACAGAGAATTTTTCAGAGGCAGAATTTTCTTAATGATAATGTGGAGGTGAGAAAACATCAAAGATGATCTGAGATAGTATTGAAAGTTGTCTTTTATTTCTCAGGTTGTATATGAAGATTTGCTTTTTGTATTAAAGGTTCAGCAGAAGTTTGTCAGAGTGCTTTTAAACTATGAAAAAATGTACAAAAAAACTTTTCATACATTGAAGAGAACCTTTACTCTATATGACAGATAAAGGAACACTCATTCTTTCTGTTCCATAAATTCTTTTTATGTCATATATTTCCATATTATTCTTCATATCTTACCATCTCTAATACCTTCACTTCAGGATAGCTTTTATTTTCACCACTCTTAAACAATGATGACAGTATTTTCTTTAAGTTCAGCATTATGAAGTGTTGGTTACGCTGCAAAATCACAAATTAAATAATGGATATAAAATATGTTAAATACTATGTTGAGAAGACTGCTGCCATGAGTTCTCAGAAGAGTATTTTTTCTCAGACATATTATATTTTACAGTTTTCTTCTAAAATCTACTGTTTCTCAGTCTCTTTGGAGTTAAAGAGCCTAGTTTGGCTACACCCTTGACTTGCACAATTTTCTTTACTTTCAATTTTGCGTGACAGGTAGGAGGTGTGAGGCATGCTCAGTGCATGTTTAGGCTGCTGAAGTATCCGTTGTTCCATCTGTGCCAATGCAGTACAAAAGGAAGAAAAGGAAAACTAAAGTCATGGTTATTCAAACTGGCTTTATATGTTTCTACACAGAAGTAATTGTGTAGTAAACCTGAACATTTGAAATCCATGCAGCAAAACATACCCCAGGTTTTATGGATAAGAAACGGTGATAGATCCTGTGCTTGACTGACTTAAGCTAACAACAATATTCTCCCTTGTTGTGAGCAGGGAATCACTGTGAATGGACTGTTAACCACAAACAAGTGCTTGGTTCAGCTACTCCCTCTAAAAGTCTGTTTAATATTTTCTTTTCTGGGTTTTAGATACAGTTTTCATAAGAGAAACACTGGTGAAAAATAAGATAGGATCACTTACTCATCTGAATATGGTTTTACCAGTAAATTGAGGCATTTTCTTTGGCACAGTCTTTAACCAGAGAGCAAGCACAGCCAGTTGAAGCCCCTGTTTTTTTCTGCCAACTCAAACAGGCTTCACAGTTTGGAAAGCTGGACTTGCTGCTGGGGCAGCAGCCTTGCCCTCTGCCAGTTCTGGAGATTTGAAATTATTCTGAGCAGAGACTGGAGTGAGAAGAAACATCAGGCATGCTACAAACCAATGGACTACAATCACAGAACAACAAAAATAAAAACCATAAAAGGTTCAGCTTAGGAGGAAATCATACAGACCCTGGATGCTCTACACAGCACAGATTGGCACCATCTCTGCTTTCCTTTATTTCACCATTGATGCCAACAGTGCTACCCAGCTTCCAACAATCTTTTGAGCAATAGTAGTGTTATGGCTCTGAGCACTTTTGGCTCTGAAATAGAATGCAAATGTTGATAACCTGCTGGCAACGGACAAAACCCACCCTCTTGCGTGTCAACAGTGAGAGCCTCAGACATTTTATGCTCTCAACACTTCCAGATGGCAAATCTTCAGATGCTCCTGATTTCTAAGATAAACGGAATCAATGTGCTTCTGTGAGAAATGGGACTGGAGGACTATGAAACTGTAGAATGTAATTAGCTTATCATCCAGTGGTCAGACTATGATATAAATATGTTTCAACCCACCAGTTCACTAGCACTGTGACCAGCATGACATACAAAACAAACACTTTGAGCGGCTTCCTACCAGAATGGCTGATTGGAACTACCTGTTATTACTGATGAGAGAGCAAGGCCCTTCAAGTCTGTGCTGCTTGTGCAAATATGCCTTTATATGCAGTGACAGGGAGCTGATCTCTCTCAATTATTGGTGACTAAGGCAGCTGGGTGAAGGGTGCTCTGTCCTCTGTCACCTCTGCTCCTTGAGGGACAGTCCTGCAGGCAAATGTATCTACCTCTGTCAATCTTGAGGATGGTTCTGCTGTATGGGAGAGTAATAGCTGTTTAAATAGGGATACCTTTATTTCTCATTTATTGCATCATCACTGTCAATCTCTCATACTCAGTTTTAAATTAGTCTTGTCTTCTACAAGCTAGAGCTATATTGATGCATTTAACTCTCAACTAGAAAAATGCAGCCCTTCACCAATCCCTTTCTGCTGCAGTTGTTCCATAAAATATCAATAACCTTTTATTTGTAGATGGGGAAAGGAAGAAAGAAAACAGGTAAATTAAGTAAATTTTAGCATTAGGACAGGTTTAAAATGTTAAAATATCTTTATCATTCCCAGTATTTCCCAAACATTATTGTGAAACCTTAGTGTTGTTAAAAAAAAAAAAAAAAGGATCACCTAGTGAAAACTCTTTGAAGGGGAGAATGTAGAAACAAACAAATCCATTGATACAGGTTCCTTTTCCATCCCTATCCCTTTTGTATCATAGTGAGGTGCTATTAAAAGGGCTGTAAAAATACTGAAGAAAACTGCTTACTTGATTTGAAGTCTAAGCAGATGTTTTAATCAAGCATGGTGGCACTTCTAATGCTATCTTTCATTAATAGTGTGTCAGTTTTACATCTCACATCCAAATGCCTGTTGCCTCAGTGCAGAATACTGCTATTCAGGCATCAGAGCTATGCTCTGATATAGCCTTCAGCTCTGCTCTGTGTCTGTGCCTAGTGATTTCCAAAAGCTCAGAAGACAATTCATGAGGAAAGAAAGCGGTATGGTTTTAATGAAAGGGGATTAAAGATTCTGGGTCAGGCAATCAGAGCAAGAAGGGGTCCCTCCTGATTTTGATGAAGGTTCAGGGAGCTAAACGGTGCAATAAAGAATGACTTTTGCAATTGCCTTTCTTCCTTATCATTAGATTAATGCTGAAAAAAGTGACACCTTAAAAGGTTTAATGCTGAGCTTAGAGCTGTAGTGCTGCTGCTAAGTGGTTGCTTTTCTTGTTGAAAGAGCAATGCAACAAGGAAACTCACGTTGCTTCCTTTTTAAATTGCAGGTTTATATCCATTTATAGTTCTAATTCTAGGACATTATCGGGAATAGAAGATTTTTGTGTGGCCCCCTTTCATTTTCCATTACTTCAATGACATTAAAAGTTCTGAGTTAAGAATCAAGTCTTCTTACAACTCATGTGAAGAAATACCTTCACACAGCATCTGCATTTCACTGTCTTGCTATAGGTGTCAATCTTGTTTGTACACATTTCATCAGGATGATATGATGCATGTTTTATTTTTATAAACCCTCCCTCCCTTGATTATTTGTCTAAAAAATTTAATTCTTTCTCCAAGAAACATGAGGCTCAACACTTTTATAAATCTTTTATTCTTCAAAAGTACATCTTTCATACCACATTTCTAGAGAACAACCTCTGTCTCAGATGTTGTAGAAATTTTGATTTCCAATGGCATAGACACAGTTCAAAAATTTTAATGAGTTGCAGGGAGCATCAAAATACTCATAGAGAAAAAGCAGATCTCACACAGTTTTAATAGCAAGAAACTCTTTCATAGTTAAAATTTACTCAATTGATTCAGCTGCAGATTATCAATAGGAGATTTTGTATTTATTTTCCGAAGTGATGCTTGGAGATGTTACAGCAATCATTGAAATCCATGCAAGGTTCTTTCTTAATTAAATCCAAGTAAAAGCTTGAATTCTTTTCTTAGTTAACATTTTGGACCTCATTCAAGTTTAACATAGAGATAAGAATAGTATTGATCAGATATAGCAAGCCCACACAATGCACAATTTTAGTGTTTGTTTTTTGTTTTGGTTTTTTTTAAGGAAGTAAAAAAAAAAAAAAAATCCAACAAAAACGTGCTAGGATTAGGATATTAGAAGCCGAACTGCAACACAAGCTTTCTTTCAAGCCTTTCTCAAATTAGTCATTCTCAGCTTGTCTCACTGGTGGGTTCCCTCCCCACGCCTGAAAAATAGGATTGATATGCTCCCAGCAGGAACATTGCAATCCTTAAGCTGTGACTCTAGCAGTTGAATATAGCTCTGCTTTCAGGGGAACTAATTTCCTCCACTCCTAAAACGAAGGAAATGAAACGGGACAGACAGTAAGGTTTTAGAATACTGTCGCCCCCTGCTGCTCAAAAAGATGAGGACTAACTTGTCTGAAATTACGAGTTCTACATTAGCGATGGTGTAAGTGGATTTCATGCTCTGTGCTCACCTTAACCTGATGAGACTTCGTCTCTATCTGTAAGCCTCTCTGCCAATTTCCCTCACAGCTCAAAGCTTAATGGGCCATTCAGGAGCTAGACTGCTCTTCACTGGCCCCACAAATAATAATTTCTATAAGCCTGGGACTTTTATCCACGGGTATTCCCCTCTCTACAGCCTGATAATTCACCTCTAATTACTGCTGCATGAACACCGCTGTTCTCTCAGGCTCAATTCCATATCCTTTCTCCTCTGTGCTACTTGGTACATCAGGAAATCAATAGATGGATAAGGAAAGCTCTCCCACGGCTCTGCCTACCCCAGATTTACCCTTCCTTAACAATTCTAATCCTTGCTTCTACCTCCTTTTCCCAGCCTGTGAGAGTTGCCATTTTTATTCCCTGTGCTTCATCTGATTTCAGACTGTTTCAGACCTGATCTCTTATGAATATCCTTGAAAGAACCTCTTCCATGGCCATGTGGGACTTCAAAATCTTGTCACAAATTTTCAGCCCCTAATTGTTGCACAAATCGTTATGTTATTCCACCTTCAGTTCCATAGCATCACTTCTCACAAATGATAATGACATTCTGATGTAATTCTATGTATAGATTGATTAGATGATTTTAATACAATTATAGAAATAGATGGTAAAAAATTACCATCAAAGTTATGATTGTGGAATGTTTAGTCATGGATAAAAATGACATTTGGGACAATGTGGTATTTCTTATTTATCCTTAATAAAGTGGATAAAATAAAATAAAACCAGATGTGTGAATTGTTTCTTGTAATAGGGATCACTTACCTCACAAGCTCAAATGTTTCTTTTATGGGTTCTCAATTAGTAGTAATAATTTAGGTCCAAGAGTTCTAAATTAAAAGCCCTAAAAACAAATCAGTTAAGATGATAACGTTGAAAATTGTAAATTTCTTAAAAGTTTCCTCCAAGTAAACCATGCTCATAATTTCATACAGGCAGTTTTAAATTAACAAAGAACTAACATACATTCATGTGGTAATACTTACATCTCAAGTCCTGGTCTTATGATATTTGTGGGTTTTTGTGTAATTTTTCCTACAATGTATATGCATGTTTTCAGCTAGAAACCATTAAAAGATCAGGTGGTGCTGAAACAATTCTGATGCATTTAAATATGGACAAAAAAAGCTTTAGTGTTCTGCTCGTACATCGTAGATAGGCTTCCTCTATAAGACCAGTACAAGGAGTAATTACTTGCCTGAGAGAATTTCTGAAATCAGGTTTCCAGCAAACTATCTGTATCCTATTATTTCCTCCAGCTTTCTGCAGACACATGTTTTGTGTCAATGCATCCTGCTCAAACGAGTGAGATCACACTGAAGCACAGTGTCTTGCCTAAAAGGTTAAGATCTCACTGCTGCAAGAAAATTAATGACTCCAGGAGCTTGAATAGCCTCTAATCTCCATCAGCTTCACAGGGGGAGCACCTCAGCTCCTTGAAGACTGGCCCTTTTAATCAGGATGCTGAATAGCCACCTCTTGGTCCTAGATGTGTACAACAGCCTTAAAAAATGCCTCTCCCCCAACGTGTTAGCTGCAGGTGAGAGTAAAACCTTAATCTCTAGTTAGTTTACCGGTCACAAGGGAGAAAATACACTTTTATCCTCTTCTGGGCAGGTAATCATAGAATCTTAGAATGTTTTGTGTTGGAAGGGACTTTAAGTATCATCTAGTTCCAACACCCCCCACCGTAGGCAGGGACATCTTCCATTAGGCCAGGTAATTCAAAGCCCCAAAGTAATTCAAAGTAATTCAATACCAACCTGGTATTGAACACTTCTAAGGATGCTTCATCCACAGCTTCTCTGGACAACTTATTCCAGTGACTCACCACTTTCACAATAAAGAATTTCTGCCTAATATCTAATGTAAATCTTTCCTCCTTTAGTTTAAAGCCATTCCCTCTTGTCCTATCTAAGGGCTTCCCAGAACTTTCTCTTCTACAGGCTGAACAACCCCAACTCTCTCAGCCTGTCTTCACAGATGAGGCCATTTTTCTGGCCCTCTTCTGCACTCACTTAAACAGGTTCACCTCCTTCTTGTGCTGACCCCCCAGAGCTGAATGGAATTGTGTAAATTAAGGTAGCATTTGTAGATCTGGGGTTTTAAGTTGCTAACCCAAAATCCACAAAGCAAAATAGAAGAAAAAACACCCAGTAAGAAATCTTATATAGTGGAGAACACTAGAGCAAGTGTGAAGAGGAAAACCTCAGTTGACAGTGAAGCAATAAATGTAACTAAATCAAATAAACCTGTAAGGGCAAAATTTCTGCACGTGTACTGTGAAGTACTGAAAATGAAACAATAATACTTGGGACTGGTCTAGTCTTCATTCTCTTTGAAAAATTTCATTGTTTTATTAAAGTAGGTACCTTTTTTTATTTCTTTTCCTTGAGATTACTGTGCTATTACTGAAAATGGATAGTAGTTTCCTGGCCAATGGATTACAAACTCTTTGTAAGTAGCTTGTGCCTCATTTCTGGATGTCCAAATGTAGACTCTTCCTTTGAACTGAGTTTTAATAAAATTACTGAGAATATATTTTGAAAATAAAGCCCTTTGAAGAGTTTCCATTTCTGTAAACAAAAATTAAAGCAGCTGAAAGCACCAAAGAACTGTTTTGAAATATATCCCAAGCCTTAAGGGACATTTGCTTGCTCTTCAGCTGGATTCGACTTACATCTGGGAAACCAAGAAGCCTTTCCTTCAGCTGAAAATCAAAGAAAATGAGGAAGGCAAATGCCAGTTGTTTATTTATTTGTTCTTACTAAGCCATGGATGTTTTTTTTTTCCTTGCACCTGAATTAATATTCCTTAACTAAAAGGATAAATATGACTCATGGCATATACACAAGTTTCTTCTTCAACCATATTGAATCGGATCTTTAGTTAAGCAAAACATTGGACAGGGCTGGATAAGCCCTTCCAGGCAAATAGCTACAGTTTAGTAGAAATAATAAGAAAATACAAAAAGCTGCAAATATTTTAAATCACAATATCTGGGGAGACTGTAATGCCCTCCAGGCCTATATAGATAAATTGGAAGAAAGTGGAAAATTCTGGTGAAAGAAAGGTTAAAATCATTAAAAAAAAAAAAAAAATTGTAAAGGCTATGTTGAAATTATTTGTTATACACTCTATATAGCCAGTTGTCCTGGCTATAAAGAATCTATTTTTTCATTTTACTGGAGTAAAGAACAATTTTCATTCTCTTCTTTAAAATGAAGAGACAGCAAGTTAATAGACCTTCTCCCTGGGTATATATGAGTTCCATACGTTTTAAAAAGTATATGAAAATTATTTAGAAGTATTTTCAGGAAACACATAAAAACCACAGGGAAATCTTTCTTGTACAGCAGTAGGACAAAAATGCTACAGTCTCTATTATTTGCTTCCATTGGGAAACTGTGGAGCTAAGGGAATAGGTCAGAAAATGAATGGGCTTCACGAAGTTTTGAATCAAAAACTTTCAGACTTCCTGAAGGTCACATTGCAAGCCTGTGGATTGTGCTGTAGCATTAAACATTGCCATACATTTTGCCAAATATTTTAGATGCACCAGAGAATCTTAATGTCTTTTGCAATAGCTGTTCAACAAACTCAATAACATCTTAGCAGATTTTCTATTTATATGTGAATTTTTAAGTATTTTATTTTCAAAAATATCATGTTCTTATACTATAGCAGGCCTAAAGAAGATTTTTTAATTAGCTCCTATTCTATAAAATTCGTCTTTTAATTACACACTCTAGCATAATCAAACATGCATTGCTAAAAGAGATAAACTTTGTTATATTAACTTTTAGCATTAAGAATGTTGCTGTGTCAAAAGAGTCTTAAATGAGAGAAAAAGTTAATCTCCACCTGTTTTTACAACAAATGTCTTCCACAAATGTTGTTTGGCAAAAATACAGGTGTCAGTTTTGCTGACTTCTCACCAGCTTTCCAGCTATCTCAACTTCTGCTGATCTTTTCAGCAGAGGGAAAATGGGGCCCATTCTTCAGTTCACCTTTCCAAAATCAAAGATAAAACCCCACATTTTTGAATACATTATGTGCCACAAAACTATCTTGCACTGAGAAGTGATCTTATACCACTGGCAGTTAATAATCTTTATATGGCTGAAATCTGAAAAGCAATTTCTATCTGTTACCATTTTTATTTTTAGCACTGCACCTTTCACTGGTCTTTGAGTATATTGTATTCCTTTAGAATTACAAACCCTAAAAGACTGAATTTTCATTTTAATGCTCTTTCTTCATAAGGGAGATGAAAACAAAATCTATCCACAGCAAATTTGTCCCACAAAGGGAGGCTATAGTCTTGATTAAACTCATCAGATGAATGTCAAATAAAAGCTGGAATCTGTAAAAGTACTCATCTTGCTACTTTCACAAAAACCCTAATGTAGCATCTAATCCCGTTATTGTCTGCCTTCAGTTTCAGTAAGCTGCTGTTCAAAGTACTGCTCACAGTTCCTGCCACAGGAGTGTTTCAGGGCAGAGAGAATTTTCAGTTTTGGAGAGTGGCATGAGCTTCAAAGCTGTCAAATCTCCCTGCCAGAACCGTGTGGAGTACCCAGGCTCAGGCAAAGCGCAGCCCTGGGGGGCAGTGCATGGCACCTCAGGCTAGTCACATCCAGTCCACAAGGATCACATGTAAATGGCTTCATGGAAAGTTATGTTAGCCAGAACCACAGATGCAAAACAGGGATGGAGACAGGCATCACTTCTGGGCTACATTCACCTCTGGACTGTTAGAAAAGGAAAGTGAAGGTCACTCTTTCCATTAGATCCTTTCAGGCATGAATGCATTGGTATGTGCATATTTTGAGACAGTGTCTGAGGGAAGTGTGTAGACTGTCAGGAGACAAAATGATTATAAAACAGCAGACAATGCACAGTTGATACAATTTAAAATTTCCACCTCGTTTTCAGAATAATCACTAAAAGATAATTCTGAAAATCTGATTTAAAGAAATGTGTACACATAATTTGTTTAGGATAGAAATTATATTGTGTGATACTTTGCTCATAAAGTACAATCATATGCAGAACTGCAGGTTTAAGATACTATTTTATCCAAAGGTGGACATTTAATGGCAAAAGGAAAAAATTCTCACTTTGCTGACATTGTTCTGCAATTTCAGTGACAAAGAGTTTCTCTGAAATGTTTCACATAGATCTTTGTCCCAACAAGGGAATCTATACTGTTGAAAAATGCCCATTTTAAATTTTAGTATATAATACAATAGTATATAGAGCATGTAATATAACATAATATTGCAATACTATTGCAATTTAGCTTCACTGGATATTGTCATTAATTTAGTGATGTAATTATGTTAAACATAAAAATTCGGGGAAGTTATGTTCTGTGAGAGAGATAGTGATTTCCTGTTCTTCAATTAAAAAGGAAAATTTGAATATGCCAGAAGCAAGTTTCACAGAAAAATTGACTAGTCCAGTTCTCAGTATAAAATAATTAAATAAACATGAAAGAAGAGTAAATCCTTTTATAAAATACTCATAAGAGACTTCATATCCTGAAGTTGCTCAATTTATGTAGAGGGTGACTTTCGTTTTAACATCTGCCAGCCTTCATTGTCATATTGCAGAAACACATCTTTATGTATAAGCAGAGAAAAAGACTGACAAGGTCTTTGCCAATATGGAAATATCTTCTTTGATCTTTTTGCCCACAACGGGTGAAGAAAAAAACAACACTAATTCGCCTTTTGTACTTTATGGTTGATGAAACATTACCAGTTGTCAGAGGATTTTTAAGTATTCATGAATACTAGTGCTCTACAACATGGATAATACAAGTGCACTTGATTATTTATAACCCAAGACATCAAACTGGAGGCTCTGAGCCAGACAAGTGTTTAGTTTACATTCTGGCTCTTTATTCTGTTTTGCTTTTTGCTTATTTGTTTCTCCAGAAGATATTGTCTTCTCTTCCTGAAATGAATTAATTGTTGAGATGCATTTGTAAATCAAAGACCGATCTAGTTTCCTTGCTGTCTTTCTCTGTGTGTTGTTTTAGGCTGACTGTGGTCTGCTCACTTGCATTTGAAGTTCCTCTTCAGCTGTACCAAGTGAAGGGGATGCCATTTTCTACAGTAAATAGTGGCTCCGTGCTTGTGAAACCTGGCAATTGGAAAAACTAGTGTCTTAATTCAGAACTTTAAATTTTTGTGAATTAATAATGGTAAAAAATATTCATAAAAGCCTTAACAATATTTTTCTGGAATATAGTGTAATTAAAATGCCATTCACAGACTCTATAGTGGTATTATGGATGACAACTGTTAGATTACAAAATGCAGAACATGTTTAGTTGCTCAACAGCTATGTGCCAGATTTATCTGCCTGAGGTATGGTGATACTGTCCGAATATTTCTCCCTGTGCCTCTTGAGAATGTCTCTCAGCTTTAAAACTTTTATAGTCCACTTATATTTGGCTGTTTACATGACATCTTAAAACAGAAGTTCATGGCTCCAATCTTTAGGCATCTTTAAAGTGGCTTGTTGTTTCGTGCTGCCCGCAGGTCCATTATTAATCACTAAAATTAAGTTCTCATGCAGTCACTATAACAATGCCAGAATCTTTTTTTTTTTTTTTAATTTCTTTGGGTTTATATCTTCAGCTTTACATTCAAGTGCGCCATAATAGACCCTGCTGAAGCTTCTACCATTATTAGAGTATTTACATATTCTCTCCCTCTGTCATCTGTGTATTCTCCAGTACCTAAGACTGTATATAGTTTTACTGCAGCATTTTTTGTGTCATCAGATGCTTTCACATAAGGAAATGAAAGTATCCAATTTTTATCTATAGATCTATTTCAGGAAACATATATGACTAACTTATCTCTGGAGAACATTATTGCTATATCAAATTTGTTCCACATTAGCTAATGGATGTAAAATTATAGAAAGAGGGGCAGAGGGAAGTGAGAAATGACAACCAAGAATGAAATTGATACAGAACAAGACATAAGCCTGCACCATGACCACGTATTTCAAATTTTAAAAACTAATAGGATTTTTTTTTGCTGATTATTCTGTAACATTCATTAAAATCTATTCATATTTTTTGCCAAGTTTTAAAATTTCATTCACATTTACTAACTTGCCATGTTCCATTATATTTTGCTTCATTTGTTTACTATTTTCTTTCAGAACTCTTTAGACATTATTTTCATCTTGTGATGACCTAAGACAATCTGTTCTACAGTCTACAGTCATTCTAGAAACCAACTGCTTAATTAGTTGGCTGTATCTTTTCATCCTCTTTCCTTTCCTGACTTTCTCTCTGTTGTGTTTTAGCCCCAACCAGCAACTAAGTACCATGCAGCTGCTTGCTCGCTCCCTCACCAGCAGGACTGGGGAGAGAAGTGGAAGAGTTAAAGGAAGAAAAAACCTCATGGGTTGAGATAAAGACAGTTTATTAGGGAAAGCAAGAGCTGCACATGCAAGCAAAGCAAAACAAGGCAACCATTCACTGCCTCTCATGGGCGAATGTTCAGCCATCTTCAGGAAAGCAGGACTCTGTCATGTGTAACAGTTACTTGGTAAGGCAAACACCATTACTCCCAATGTTTCCCCACTTCATTCTTCTTCCCCCAGCTTTATGTGCTGAGTATGATGCCATATGGCCTGTAATATCTATTTGGTCAGCTGGGTTTGCCTGTCCGAGATGTGTTGCCTCCCAGCTTCTTGTGCACCCCCAGCCTACTCACTGGTGGGGTGATGCAAGATGCAAGCACCACTTAGCAACAACAGAAACATCTAGTATTAGCATTGTTTCCAGCACAAATCCAAACATAGTCCCATACTGCCACTAAGAAAAAAATTAGCACTAACTCAGCCAAAACTCACACAAAGCATAATTTTGATTGTGATTTGACAGAGCTTCATTTTCTACACAGTATTGTGAGTAACATTGTGATCTTCTATTTGTTATTTGGTCCTCTTGAATCCAGCAAAGTTACTACACAGACCGAACCTGAAAAAGCTAAAGGTAGTGGAGGTGAAAAGCAAAAGGAAAGGAACTTTAAGTTATAGGTTATAGTAAGGAGACAGGTAGCGTAGTCATCACAACAGAGGACTGGTTAGCAGAGTACAAGAAATAACAGATCTGCAATAAAATGTGAGTCCTGACAAGCTAAGCAGGGGAAGGAGCAAGAGGTTTATCTCAGAGAAAGTAATCCTGCATACAGATTTGTTGCAGTATGGTAGAAACACAGAGTATAAGACTGTTTGGTGAATACTACCTTCAGTTATATATGTAGCTGAGCCTTTCAAATTACAGGTCCAGAGATACCTCATAGACGAGCATTAAAAAGATATGTAAGTCTCTCTGAATGTGCTATGTGTTATGCTTGGCAGGGCAGTTCTCTCAGCATCAGTGTCTGAGCTGAAAAATTGCCTGGATTAGAAACTGATATGAACAATAGTCCAATAACATTCATAGCCATAGGAAAAAGTAATTGTTTAGGAAGGATTAGTCTGGCAGCAGCTGGTGGTGTAGCCAAGGGTTGTAGTAAAGCTTATGGAGTAGAGCTGCATTACTTGCATATTGATGATTAGCTTGCATATACATCCCTGTATCCTGGGGCTGCAGAAATCAAAATTCCTTAGAGATGTGTAGGGCAAAGAGATTTATTGACCATATCTGCACCATCTGAATAAACATACTTCCCTCAAAATCTTAGATTCCTCCCCTGGCATGGAAAATGCCTAGTGTGACAGAGGAATGCATTTCCACAGATTTTCTAGTTCTTTCTTCTGAGTCTTTTTCTCTTTTCCGGACTCATCTAGAGTGCTCTGAAGTCATTGGTTCTGCACAGACCTAGACCTGCTGACTCCATACTGCTTTTAAGTGAGGGTATTCCTGTTCTGCCTTCCTCACTCTCCTTCTCTGTTTCTGTCTCTGTCCGGGGGGAGAGACACATGCAGTTGTCTCCCCACACTGAGGAGTGACCTGTTTCCAACAGAGATCTCAGCTAAGTCCTATTCGTCTGAGATCTGCATAGGGAAACATTATGCAATTGGGTGTGCTTTGAATTTAATAGATGAGAAGAAGCTTACTGCAAATGAGTTTGTAGAGTTATTTTATTGACCTGGGTCACCAAAGAAAGTGGGAAGAAAAGAAATCTGTCTCAGAAGCCTTTTACCTCTTTCTTTTTAACTAGATGTGCTAAGCTTTCCAAGTGGATTAGTCAATCCTAATAAAAGGGAAAAAAATCCTAGGAAGTGTGCATAGTATCAGAAGGAAATGTAGTCTAGTGTATTTACTCCAACATGATTTATCCACTTAATAAAGCAATATATTCCTGTACAAGAATAAAACAAGCAGAGACTACAAATGTTAGTGCTAGCAGATTACATTTACAGATACAAGTCTTTATTTCCTGCTTTAAGTGAGAATTTAAAACATAACTTTTAAATGTTTTTCCAGAGACAATGCCAGAGACAGTAGAAAACTTTAAAGAGTGTGTACATTATGATGTGACATCTTTAAAATGCACAGAGAATTTTGAAAGACAATAAGTGTAGTTATGTACCTTGAAAGACACTGGGCCTGTTTCTGTCTTAGCACAAGTCAGTTCAGCTCCAAATAGTAAAATATTGCAGACAAAAAGGGCTAAAATTATTATAAACACACAGAATTATTTTGTCCCCTGAAAGAATATTTCCACAGGATATCAACCTGTAACTCAGTCAGCACAGTGGGAAACAAGAAGACATTCTTTTGTAAATGTGCTAAACAATGAAATGCAAACAAACAAACAAAAAATACAATAAACATAAGGAAAAAAGTGAGACAAAGAGACAGCTGAAGGCTCTGAGGAATCCTTAGAGCCAGAAATGTTCTCTGAATCCCTTGTCTGCCTTGCGGGTCTCTGGCTCTGACAGGAATGAAGGATGGCTTTGAATGCTGGCCACTTTGTGTTTCAGATGGTTGATGTATTCCAGTTTAGCTTCTTCAGTAACAGAAGCTAGGGATGTAAAACAATGCAGCTTAGCTTCCCAAACAAGCAAACTCTGCTTTAGTACCAGAAAAAGATAGAGAGGACGAAGAGGGTTTTTTTCATAATTATTCATGATGTCATTTATGAGATTGGCTACTGATAAAAAAGGGCAATAAATAACACATATGTGTGGAAAACAACCACAAAGAAGACATGAATAATGTTTTAGAAGGGAAATGTAATACAATTTGTCCCTCAGTAGTACTACCGATGTGTTAGTGCCATTGCCTGACTCTTCAGTTTGAACAAGAATTGAGCAAGAGAAAATTGGCTGCAATGAAAAACACGTTTCCAGCTGAAAACTTCTATTCTTTATTGTAACTAGGAGGTCCAAATACACTTAACCACGTCTTCTAGTCTTCTTCCACACATAGGAATACAGGCAAAAGTTCCAAGCTATCTTCCACTGATGATACTGCCCTATTATCTCTCAGGTGTAAAGGTCCTTACATTTCCTTATGAATAAGCACCTGAATTTATTTTACTCAAAAATAAAGGATATGAAATGTAAAAGAGAATGTATAAGTAGATTTTAAAGCAGAGTTTTAAGCAATTTAATCTTCATTCAGAACAAATATAGGTACCATTTTCTAAGGGCCTGCTTTACTGTTGCTGAATGGATCATGACAGAAAATACGGAGTACTTTGAGTCAAAGCTGCATGAAAACAGAAAACAGGATGAGGAAACACAAGAAGGGGGAATGCTGTCTCAAAGCCACCGAGCCACTTGGAAGCCTTTCATGTGACATTCTGCAGTTGCTGAAGCCATGGCAGATGGGACCCCCTGCAGAGCCATATGTTACCTGTAGCAGAATACCTTTCACAGCTGGACCTTTCTAGCCTGTACAGATAATTACATGCTGTGGCAGGGCCATGTGCACTGATGACACTGCTGGAAATGTGGTGGCTGCAGGGGAGAAGATGAAATGGGTCTTTGGCTGTGAAAAGTTAAGAAATATATTTTCATGTTAGCAGCAATGAAAAAGTACTTGGTTGTATAGTTTCCTTTAACTAGGGATGCATTGCGCAATGCTATGCTCTGAATTACAGTGGGTGTTGCTTTATGAAACCAACTGACACACAATTTTGACACGTGAATCCTGAAACTATTCCAGTGGCACTGAGAGGATTAGGGAAATGAAGCACAAAGTGACAACAGAGATTTATACGGTTCTACTGCTTATAGAGTTTAGTTGTAGTGCAGCTAAGTAATACAGCCTCTAAAATTTTTATAAGTGTCTCAAATGGAGAAACCATTTCTAGAATATGTGTGTGTAAACAATTTGAAATAGCGTACTGCTGTGAAAGGGGACTACTGTGACATATAGTTTTTTGGAATTGCCCAAAATCACTAGAAACATTTCCTCTTTTTTTTACACACTGAATTTAAGTAAAGCAGATATAAAAGTTGTCTCCTGAGTTCCTGGACCTAGAATTTTTCTTAAATTCTTGATATCTAGCAGTAGTAAAGAAATTTAAGAGGTTAAGAAATTATTATGGCTGCCAGGAAAACATTTATTTTGCAAAAACATTATTTGGGGAACCACAGACATTCAAATCATGGCAAAACCCCCAAGCATTAAATGGCAGATTAATTATCAAAACTGGAAGAAATAGATCTAACATTAAATGTGCATCTTCCAATATGAAATTGTGGAATTCTGTATTTATTACTTACAATAATTCCTTGATTAACTGGTACACTGTTTACAAGTCAAATGATGATTTTTCCCATTGTTGAATCCACAAATTCACCATGGGTCTGCAAATCATTGTTATGTTTCTTTCTGTTACATACAAACCAGTTCCATAAGTGCCTATATCTCCCATGTGAAGAAAGAGAATACATAATGCCAGCATTCAGAATTAATTGGGTACTTATCTGAAGTTTTGTGACATACCGAAACATCCAGCTATCACTAATTGGTCAGAAAATTCTACACTGTGTATTAATTTTTTTCTCTGGTTGTTGAAACAATGTTTATAGCTAGAAAGCCAGATCAGCTGTTATGACTTTAAACATATATATAATATATAAATATATAAGGGAAAAAACATTAATGCAAAAATGATAGAAAGTAACACCTGTTAGTTGTTTACAACCTGTAGTGTAACAGGTTGTTACCTGTTTATTCTATGAAAATAAACAAATATTCCTGTAAGTCTGTAATATTTGCTGACTAAGAATGGAGAAATCTTACATGAAATGAACTTTGAGCTCAAAAGGAAGTTCTATCTTGGTGAGGGTTTTTTTTGTTTGAGTGTTTTGGTGGGGGGTTTTGTTTGTTTTGTTTTGTTTCTTTGATTGTTTGGCTTATTCACAGCTAATGAAATTTTAATAGCCTCTTCAGTAGTCTTTTAGGGAAAATAATATGGCAGTTTATGAAAATGAGAGATGTGGAAGGAATAAAAATTTAATTTACATTAAATTTAAAAATTGAATAAATAATCATGTTTCACAGTTGTAAACTTATTTCAGGTGGATGTGAAGAAAATTTCTACTTGATAAATATATTTCATGTAGTTAAGAAAACTTGCCTCATAAATTCTTTTACATGGTAGAAAAATTTTATTACCATTAGCAGCACATATTTGGCAAGTCAGAAAATCTGGTATTTTTTCTTCTCCATGATTATAATTTTCTTTTTGGTATAACTTACTTCCAGAAAGAACAATCTGCCTACCTGATACAAAATGTTTATCAGCTCTTGAGAAGTCATTAGATTGCTATTCCTACACTGACCTTCTGGTCAGAGAAGGTTTACTGATCCTGATAGCATAAGTGAGATCAAAGAAACAGTGAAATATTTTAGGTGGTGCATAATATTAAATATTTAAATATTTAAATTTTTTAATATTTCATCTTCTGAGAAAATTTCTGCTATTCACAGCTACCAAAACACATCATTAAAAGCAAAATATTTGAGTTGCTAGCCAACAAATGTATTTATTACACATATACTGTGTTTTTAATTTCTCACTGCTTTCCTAGACAGAAAAATTCCTTTTCTTCAAAGGTACCATGAAGCGTGTATTTAGATTAGTTTTAATAACAATATCAATAATAAGGTATCAGGTTCAAGATATTGCTTTGATCAGTAGCTCTTTAAATGTATTAGGAATCCTGTAAGAAGATACTAAACTGAATACAAAGCAACAACTTGTCAGCCTAGCCAGTTTTGTAGATTATATGATGTAACAGTATTTTCAACACATTGAGCACTAAAACCACATCAATTTTGATTGTATTTTTCTAGTCAGTGAACAGCTTGCGGGTGGGCTTCTTGGCGATAGTATTCCCAGCTCTTCATCACACAGATCTCAAATGTGTGCAATGACTGACTGCTGTGCTCAATGCAAACATTACTGTGGTAGCTATTATCTACCTAAACTCCTATAATATTAGAAGGCAAAAATAGAGAAGGATATCAAATTAAAATTAAAAAAGTGACAAGAAAATAAATTAATTCTGAATAATGAGCCTAATTTATCATTCACCAGTCTTATGGTGATGAATGAAATTAATCAGAGTTGGTCTCAGTAAAAGATTTCCTAAACTAAGGATTAAAGGTTTGAAAGTTTCTTCTTGGATCAAAAGTTTTACTGGAGGATTAAAGGCTGGTGTTGTCATTGAGTAAACATATTTAGTTTCTGTTTTGAAATTAGTAGAAAAAAATTTTTCATTTCATGCAAGCACCTCTGCAAAAGGATTATAGGCAGAATGAGGTAGCAAAGTCCTTCTGCCAGTCTCAAAAAAGTCTTCATTTTTCATTTGACAAGCAGATTAACTGTCGCTAAGAACAAGTATTCAATCCTGTATACTTGAGCTGATGCTGATAGCCAATTACAGTCTGTTGTGGTGATGATTTTTGTAAATGAGGTGCTTTACATTTTTACATGCCTAACACTAAAAGCATAAATCTTTAGCATCCCAATAAGACAGCACAGGATTTTCAGAGGAACTTAGTTCTCTGATATTAATGGACACTATACCTTCATTTCTGAGAAAAAGTCCACTTTCATATGCGAATACTGAAGAATTCTGCATGCAACATTAAGCATCGCTTTTTGAGTCTTACTGTTAGATTTGACATCCACTCACCCTCATCACTCCCAAGGATTTAGTGCCCAAAATAACTATAAATATATATATATATATATATATATATATATATATATATATATTAGCAATCCTTAACTTGAGACATACATGAAAGTTATTAGGTGGGTTCAAATAGCCGATGTTTTCAGAGAATCAGTTCAGCTTGGGTTCATCAGCTGTTTTTATCATATATATGTTCAAGAAGTATATGCTTAAAGTAACATTTTTGAATAGCATTTTATAATCTTCACATTTTTATAACTTTGGATTCTTGAAGACACCTAAGATTTGAATAAATGACATATATAAAAAGGATAACTTTTTAAAAATGTTAAATGGCCTTAAATCACCTTCTAAGAATTTAGAAGAAGATTTTGTTTTTCAGTCTGAAGAAGCAAGAAACAAACCAGAATCCAAACTTGAGGTAAATTTAACAGAAAAAACTTATGAGAATATGTTGCATTGTTAATGTGACATAAATAGTAACTCATTTATTTTCCCATCAGTTTTGCCATTTTTCCCATTCCTGTATTTCTCACAGGGAAGCAGGATGTCTGCAATGACTCTGTTGGCTGCTTTGGTTCATCTTAGCTTGGAATCTGGTAAGTCATTGGAGAGTGTCATGGTTTAATCCCATGCAGACACCATACCCCACGGAGCCATTCGCTCACTTCCCCACCAGCAGGACCGGGGAGAAAATTGGAAGGCTAAAAGCGAGAAATCTCATGGGTTGAGATAAAGACAGTCAAATAGGAAAAGCAAAACCTGTACACACAAGCAGAGCAAAACAAGAAATTAATTCACCACTTCCCATGGGCAGGCAGGTGTTCAGCCATCTCCAGGAGAGCAGGGATCCGTCACACATAAGAGTTACTTGTGAAGACAAAAACCATCCCTTCCAATCTTCCCTTCCTTCTTCTTTCCCACAGCTTTATGTACTGAGCATGATGTTATATGACATGAAATATATCCCTTTGGTCAATTTGGATCACCTGTCCTGGCTGTGTCTCCTCCCAACCTTCCATGCACCCCCAAGTCAGCACAAATCCAAAACATAACCCCATACTAGCCACTGTGAAGAAAATAACTATACACTAGCCGAAAGCAGCACAGGCAGGTATGTCTTTCAGCTTCTTTTGACTTTCTGATCAGAGAACACTCTATCAATATCAGTAATTTACCACAGATGTTACAGAACTCAGTGCTTGCAGGCAGGTTTGAGATTATTCTTACTCCAGAAAATGTTCCTTTGGTACAATTTCTGTTGTGCCTAAAAGAAAATTTGCTTAAAACCCTTGGTGGTTCAGAAACACAAAAAGCACACTTTTTTGTTTCTAGGGGATTGTATAAGTGGAATATTTGAGAATGTTCAGATGGGGGACATGGAAAGCAAGCAGACAAATACATACTCTGAAATGCACAGTTTTGAATTCTAAGTTACCCCAACAGAATCTAAATATCTTCAGTATTTTGAAGCAGATATAACTTACAAATATCAGAATATACAGATCTAAGTCTTAACACTAAGCGCTCAGAGTTTGTTGAAAAAAAAGTAATGTTAAAATTAAAGTTATATTTAACATAAGAACAATATTACATCTTGTGTGTGTTGCACTAAATGCAATATAATATGTAGCAGAACTAAACTATAACATTTTCTGCTGCCTCAGCAAATGCTTATTTGTATCTACAGCTTTCTCAAAAGGCAGTGAAACAAAAAGCTCATTCATTTCACTATGGGGATGTATGTTCGATTCACTTAAAACGAAATTGCAAGACACAATGTTTCTTGTTTCATATGAACAGTTCATGGTTGTCAGTTAGAAGTAGCAAATCCTCACACTCAGTAAAACTGCCTCCATATGAAATATACGATGTTTGCTTAGTGACAAAACATGCCCACAGAAGAAGGCATGTGTTTCCTGACATGAGTCATGTAAATTTTGAAAACTAAAAAGTACTAGCAGCATATATATGTGAGAGGCGTGTTTAATAAATACTCTGAGTTTGTGGGAACACATTTCCAGGAGTGTAACCAAGCACTGGATATGTCACAACATGCAATGAATCAAGGGCACAGCCAAATTGGGTGTGGGTGGCACCTTATCTTGTGGACAGTGAAAGGGGAATTTTTGTTGCATTGGCAGGAGATTTATGTCACTGAATAGTGAACTACAGTTTTGTTTCTGCTATGAAAGAACAGCCAGGAAGGTTGGTAAAAAAAAGAAGGAAAACTAAGAAAATTAGGAGTATCTTTCCCTCTGTGGTTTTATTAATATTTTTAAAGTCAGCCAACATGGTACTTTCAATGCCTGTAGAGAAGTTTATCAAAAAAAGAAAAAGGAACACATAGGCACAAACAGACTCCACTAATTACTCCTTTCAGTGGTGGCAGATATTCTACAATCATGGTCGTTTAAGATTTGCCATGCTATTCATGTAATTGGAATTCCAACAGCTGAGTCAGGACAGACCATTTGTAGTTGCAAAGGGAAGCCACAGTAATTCATGTAAAACTCCAGCCAAACTTGACCTTTGCAAAACTATGTCAATGTGCTATGTAAATTATTCAATGGCAGCAAATCACTAGCAAAATAAATAAATAAATAAATAACCATCCCTCAGAGTGTAGCATAGACATATTCTGAGCGCAGAGAAGGAAATACATGTGCCAGGAGGAGTAAAAGGAAAGAAGGGAAGAAAGGAACTAATAGTTACTTGCAGCTGCTGCTTTGGTGAATGGATTATACAGCTATAATATATCTAGTCTATGTATATTTAAAATGTTCAGGGTTGTAATCAGTGTGGGCCAGAGCAGAGAAAAAATTGCTGTGTTGCAGATGATGGCATCTGCTGGCTGCCTCAAGCAGGGCGATTTGTTTGGTTGAACAAATCTATGGCCACAGGGAGTTTTTCCCCGCAAATTTACTGATGCTGCCACTTATGTTACAGAAGAAAAACTGAGGATCAACTTTTCACATGATACAGATGGCTGCTGAAGGACTATGCCATAACAGTTTCTTTGATATGAATTACCTGAAATACTGATAAAGGTTTCGAAGTGACGACAAATCTGGAAGCGATAATTGAATTTTGTAAGGAATACACAACCACATTATGTTTGATGTAGCAGCTTTCCCAAAATATTTCAAAAGTAGTTCAGGGCTTTGCCTAATTACTTTTACTTCCTCCTAGGCCATCCAAAAATGTAGCATTTAATCATTTTTCTACTGCACGTGTTAGCATGATCTGCTCTTCAGCAACCCAGATATGGAAATTAATGTGTGCCGGCAAATTACATCAATTTATTTGCTGTGGTTTAATTTCATTAACTCACGATAAGAGAGATTGAGCTTAACATCTCTCCTTTTATGTACAAATAAACCCTTGGGTGACATATCATATGAAACCAAATTACTGCACATAATAAAATGACACCACAAATAAAAATGTATTTCCTAATTCTGTTATACTCAGAAATGAAGAGTTAGTAAACACACATTTGGCACTGAGTCAGTAATCAGCACTCTTCCTTGGTTATGGAATAATCTAAAGCATATGATCCCTCATAGCAGTAAAAAGAACTGAAGAGTCCATGATAGTTCCCATTCTGTTTGCTCCTGTTTGTTTCTGGCCCACTGGTCAGAGCAGGCAAAGTGAGGGCTGCTACAGAGCAACTCCTTGAGGCACTCCTTTGACAAATCTGGGCTCTACACCAGTATTTATAGGATAAATTTCCAGCCTTTCTCTGAAATTGCAGCCAACTGATTTGTGAACCCATCTGTTTGGGACATGCAGATGCAGGTTTGGCATCTGTAAAATAAATGTCTTTCCATTTATTAGAAGCACTTGTCATTCTATTGTAATGCAAGATAGGTTAGTGATTTCCTGTCAACAAACTCTAGAAACTGAATTAAACAGAGCTATTTCCTGTTCCAAAGAACTTACAATACATGTATTTAGAACTGATTTTACAGGACCATTGAAAGGATTGACATTCGTATGAAATGGACATTTGAGCTGTGGAAGAACAGAAGAAGAGAGGTGTGCCAAAGAGTGACTGCCTGCATCTCAAGTAGCAGAGGCAGTCAGAAAGCCTGGCTGCAGAATATATAGCAGCCCTGGCACAAGGCTGTGTGGGGAGTTTGACTGATTGAAATCCATTTTCTCAAACCTTTGAAACAATGCTTCTCACTATTATGTACTTCAGCTTCTTCTTATTGTGTCTTATCTTTGGTGTTTTTTTTTTTGTTTGTTTTTTTTTTTTTTTTTGTTTGTTTTTTATTTTTTTTTTTTATTTTGGGTGTGAACTAGAACTGAGAACTGGAATCAATGAAAAGTGTTTCAACAACTATTGCAAGAAGTCCAGTCTTTACATTCCCTGAAACTCAACTTGTGATTCCTTGAATAAACATCACTAAGATAGTGGTCCTGGCTTAATCAAGCTTTAGAAAAACTGTGCAACATAAAAGTGAGCAAGACCGATTATATTTCCCCACTGTGCTTTCAATTTTCTCTCTTCACACTCTAAGCAATGTCCGTCTTCTGCATTTGGTCCCAGAAACATGGACTCCATTTTAGACTGATTAAAAATGCAGGCCAATAACAAATAATATCATTTTTTAGTTTGCAAGCAATAAAATTGATGCTGAAAACTGTTGAACTGTATCTTGTTATTATTTTCAGTCCTCAAGGAGTTAATGACAAGAGGACAGATAACCGCAATCATCCCCTAAGGGTTAACTGATGTAATAGCCTTTGTTTGTTGCTCCAATCACTGCCACAGTACATCATGATTTCATAAACTTATATATAGGATCCAAATAAATTCATTGCCTTCTATATGAAAGCAGAACCATTTATCAACCCTGAGGATATTGTCAGGAGAAAATAAGGAAAGTCAAGTGCAGTAATGCTCTTGATATACTGGTTGATGACACCACAAGATGTAAAACACAGTTTGGGAAAAACAGATACAACAAAGAGGTCACTTTTCCTCAAGGCTAGTCCCCTCAGGGATGTATGAAATAGCCTTTGAGAACTCTGGAAAGGAGAGAGCAAAATTGCATACTGACATGAATGAGATAAAGTTCCTTTATCTTTTTCTCCAAAATAATTTTGGGTACCAAAAGTTGGCTCTTCAGGAAATGTTAAGCACATATTGTGTGAGTAAAACAATTATTTCTTGTAGAATTGGAACCAACACTGAAAGACGCTCGGTTTGGACTTGGTTCACAGAGAATGTGAAAGTTTGGGAATTTAACTGCAGCTTTTGGGCAAAATAAACTTTGCATGTGCTTATCTTTTGTACCTCTTATCTTTGCAATGGGACAATGAAGCAGACTAAAGAATTTGTTGAGATTGTGGATGAATCTTAGATCCAGAATACAAGTTGAGTCAGTTATGTACTATGATATTTCATATCCTGACTTAATAATACCCTACAAGGTCCCTAAAGAAAGGTATGAAGATATGGATATGATGGGTGGACTATTCAATAAGGGATTGGTTGGATGGTTAAATCCAAAAGGTAGTTGTCAACAGCTCAATGTCCTGATGGACATGACTAACAGGGGTCTGTATGGGGATCACTACCATTTAATATCTTCATTAATGACATAGATTAAGAGATTGAGTGCACCTTCAGCAAGTTTGCAGACAACACCAAGCCTGCGTGCTGCAGTTGACAAGCCTGAGGGATAGGATGCCACCCAGAGGGACCTGGACAAACTCAAGCAACAGGCCCATGTGAACCTCATGAAATTCAATAAGACCATGTGCAAGGTGCTGCACTTGGCTCAGGGCAACTCTGGCATCAATATAACCTGATGTATGAAGGGATTGAGAGCAGTGCTGCCAAGATGGACTTCTGGCTACTACTTGATGAGAAGGTGGACATGAGCCAACAGTGACTGCTTGAATCCCAGAAAGTCAAGTGCATTCTTGGCTGCATCAAAAGAAGCACACCTGGCAGGTGGAGGGAGGCAATTCTCCCCGCTCTACTCCATTCTCATGAGACCCTACCTGGAGTACTGCATCCAGTTTTGGGTTCCCCAAAACAGGAAAGACGTGAACCTGTTGAAGCAAGTCCAGAGGAGGGTCACAAAGATGACCAGAGGGCTGGTGCACCTCTCTTGTGAGGACAGACTGAGAGATATGGGATTGTTCAGCCTGGGGAAGTGAAGATGCTGGTGAGACCTTATAGCAATGTTTCAAAGAGGGCCTATAAGAAAGACTTTTTAGCAGGGCCTGTTGTGATAGAACAATGGGTAATGGTTTTAACCTAAATGAGGGTCAATTTATATTAGATATAAAGGAGAAGTTTTTTGTAATAAAGATGGTAACACACTGAAACAGTTTGCCCAGAGAGATGATAGATAACCTGTCCCCGGAAATATTCAAGGTCAGATTGGATGATGTGGATTGACCAGATGACCTTTAAAGGTTCTTTCCAACCCCAGCTGTTCTATGATTCTGTGAAAGAAACAGTAATTGAGAAAGCCATAGTTTTCTTGACATGTTTTAAATAGTATTAAATAGTCCATCCTACAGAAAATAGTGTCACAATATGCTTCTTGACTGTTGCATCCTATAAAAGCTTCTTTATGTTTTCCCTCATTATTCCTGAGAACTTGCTTTGACTTTCCAATATCATGTCTTTTTTACTGCACTAAGATTGCATTTAAACCCTGATTTACTGTAAAACATCTTTATTTTGCATGTAGGAATCATAATTTTAAAACAATTTCCAGATTTCATAGATTTCAAAATTTCATAAGAAAATAAACATATTAAGAAATATTAACTGAATCTCTTCAGTAACACTTTTTAGATATCCCCATCTAACAACATGTTCTAATGTTGCTAAAGTGTTTCAAGTCTTCAGTGCTTAAAAAAACCCAACCAAACAAAAAATACCCTTGTGTCATATTGCACCTATTTCCTAGTACAGAACTGTCTAGACACATGATGTTTTTTCCATTTTCAAGAATTCATATTTTTGTATGGAGAATAAGAAAAAGACAATTCATTAAAGAAAAATTCATCTTGACAGATCCTAAAGTGTTCTAGAATAATTCCTTTGGATCATGCAGGTATTTTTAGCTAGATGTTAGGGGTAATTCGGGGAAAAAATACTTTCCCTACATCTTTATTTTTACAGAAATTGCATTCATTGATACGTCCAGCTGATAGTATTTAAGTACTGAAAATCAGCTGGAATTCTGAACTCCTGAGATATTTCTGTCTTTGAGGGTTTGGGCCTGACAGCATGTCCAGCATTTCAATATACTAAGCATTTGCTTCTAAAAAGTGGTGTCTCCTATCTCCCTTGTGGCATTGGGACAATATACGTGTGTCTGTGTTGTGTGTTTTACCTTTTCACCATGCTTTAGAGTAGAACCGTCTTCGGCAGCTCTACCAGAACTTCTTAATTTCAGTTAAGTGTGGTAGTGGATCACTATATAACAATACTATGGGCCTTTCCATCTCTTTCATTATTGCAATACAGATAAAATTATATTGTGTCTGAAGTAATATTTAATGGAGAACACAATAGGATTATGTTTCTTGTCAGTAGTTCGGTTTTGGCTCCACCATTGAGTGTGAAGTAATTAATTTCACCTTCCTTTAAAGGATTTCATGGTAGTTTCATTAGATACTATTGAGAACTACTTGTTCTGTGTTTTAAGCTAAGTGAAGTAATAGACTTGTGAACTATCACTATTGCTTATTTAGTTGGCTCTCTTTATCTTATTTTCTTTCTAAGAAGATTATATAGCAATCTAAGCCAAGAGGGATGAGCGAATATGACAGTATATTCAAGGTATGTTTCAAGCAGCTAAACATTCCTCTCAAAGTTGCTAATGATAATTACTTAATGTATAAAAGTATTTCTTCCTCTTTAATAATGTATCAAACACTTATTCTAATAAGTAAGTACACAGTGAATGTCTTTGGTTTGTCTAATATATTAAATGCTTTAACACATCTGCATACATTCCATAGTAACTTTAAGGTTGCATTGGTAAAAAGGTAAAATTTGTATAACCTTATGCTGGAAAATACATGGGAAATTTGTCAAGTTTACCTATTTTAAAAAAAGAACTGAAACACAGGTGCTCCCTTTTTATCTCAACACGTGGAAGAAATGTTATTTAAAATGAAGCACTAGTTCTGTGCAGACAAAATCTATTCCATGGGAAGACTTAACTACTCATCTTCCCAGTCACTAACAGAGATTCCTCCAGAAAAGGGCAGAGAAAGTGAGGGAGAGATGGAATTCAGAATATGAGCAATTATGATTCAATGAAATGTAATACATTCTTTTTAAATAACAATTTGCTTTCTTCTTGTCCCTCTAATGGGTTCTTTATAATCCCTCTTCTCAATAGTCTGATGACTGCATTCAGGAGACCAAATCCATGGGCATAGACATGAATGATATATCTCGTATTAATATGAGACAGTTAATTGACAGTGAAATCTCTGCATATGTTTTCTGTGTGATTTCAGAATAACTGAATACTAACTCTCTGAACCCCACAGTAAATGAGCGCAAATCTCAGCTACAGTTTCACTCTGAACAACTTTGTAATTTAAGGCCAGACAGCAAGAGACTGTCAAAACCGACATTTAATCCTCCCTCTAGAGAAATATTTACACAAATTTTTGAAGCTACATCTATTATAGTTCTTATAAATGGGATTAAAACATTGTACTTATGCAGTCTAAAAACTTAATTAAATACTTAGGTATATTTAATAATAACAAAAAGAAAACCCTCCCCAAAACTCAACCAAATAACAATTATTGTGTATTAGGAAAAAGAGACATATTGAATCACTTATGCAGAACCTCCTTTTAACTTCTACTGAAAACGTTTACATCATGGACTCAGCAGTGGCTGAGCTTGTCCAGTTCCAAAGGGGTTTTATTTTAGCAAATCAGCTCTCCAGGCATTTCTATTAATATGAGTTTTATAGAATGGGTTGTAGAGATATATTCAGGTCTTGAAATATATATTTAACAACAGTAAAAAGATAATTTCAGATAGTGGAGAGATATTTTTTCCACAAAATTTTCTCAGTTGGCTACCCACAAATAATTACAAAGAACTGACAAATAGACTAAGAGGCTGGAATCCTTCTTCATCTGTGATCAGAACAAAACATTATTTTGAAAGCTCAGGTGGTATTTCAGTGGTACACAAGCCTTGAAAAAACTTTTGAAATAGGATGAATTTCAACTTGGAAGAATTATAGCAGTAATAGTATGACATTGACAAATTAGGCAATTTTACAAAAAATTGCAAATACAGTATACAGATGAATGAGACCTTGATAGTAGGCATGGTAGAAAAATCTAACAAATACTGTAAGAAAGTCTAAAAAGAGATTTTATTAATACACATGAATATAAATCATTTGAATAGCTGTACCCAGTAATGTGGCAGTGTTACTTATCCTCTGAAGGTAAAAGTGTGTAACAGGAACACAGAGCAAAACCTAAAAAAAAGGTGCTGGGACAAATAGCTTTATCTTCAAAGACATGAACAAAATTTATATCTATTTTCCAGATTTATTCTAATGGCAATTGTTGTTTTGTTTTCGGGTTATTTGGTAAAAGGCTAGTGATATAGTTGCAATGAAAAACAAACAGAAAAGCACAAACAAACACAAACCTGAAGAGAATATAAAAAATTTTAAAGGTATATTCATGTTTTAATACATGAAGTTAATATTTGGAAATTTGTTATATTATCAGTCTTTCTGTTTGACCTGTGTACTCCTCTAATCAACTCAAAAAATTGGTTTTGGCTAAGACACAACTCTTGTCTGACTGAAGTTTATTTTTCAGAAAGCAATCCTTCCTTCCTGTGTGAATAGTTACAGAATCCATGTTTTCATTTGGCCATGTGGTTAATTAGTTGCATCATTAAAAAGAATTTTATTTTATTTTGTTATAACTTGGGATTCAAACAGGGACCCAACTCTAAATAATTGTCTCCTATTAAATAAAAACTGACTTTGCTATGTTTTTTCTTTTAATTTGTATGCTTCAATTAATAAGCTTTTGTTGAAAAGGTAATCAAACTACACTGTTTACTTTTCTTCTCACTACCCTAGAATAATTTGGCTGGTTATCAGTGGAGTTTTTAGAGTTACTAGGCAGCAATCTGAATGACAAAAGTTACTAATAATAAATATTTCAAATTAATATGAAAATGTTCAATGTTAAATAGAGGTCAGGATGAAGTTTATGAAGCTCACTTAAGGTTTTAATTGAGATATTTTTTCTGTTTGAACTCTGCTAGATATTTGGAGCTATTCTGTTGAACGAATGATGCTGAAAATCAGTTATTTGCTTTCCTAGAAGAGTATCTTAAGAAATTTTTGTCATTTTTTTCTCTTATGTCTAATAATTATGTTATCTTTTCTTTAAATAGCTTTCTTTCTAAAATGCTTGAATTCTGGAGCAAATTGATGGGCAACCTAATGACAAATACATGTTGATGTATACATTTAAAAGACCAAAAAGATTGTGCATTGACAAGTTAGCTTTCCTTTTTTTTTTTTTTCTTTTTTTTGATTGGACTCTTGACTAATTTTCCCGTGTCACACTTCAATAAAACCAACAAATGGTATAAAACAAGTTGTACATAATGAATATTGAAATTTGGTTTAAAATAAGATCTTCAGTATGTGCCAGATCCTCTTTCTGAGAAAAAAATTAAATAGTAATAATAAAAGATTTGTTCCCCAGTGAGTATCCTCAGAAGACAGAAAGTTCCATGCGCTGAATCTTGATGAATCAATTTCCTTCCAGCAACAATTATGGTATTAAAGGGATGATAGGCAGCATTTTGGGAGCAGTTCTTGGGAGTCAATACTTCTGTTCATGTGAACAGCCCCTTGCTTGGTCTGCTGGAGTCCTGAAAATCAGGGCACCAGCTTGTAAGCTGCCTCCAGTTACATGAAAGTGAGCACACTGACTACAAACAGTAGCAAACAGTAAAATATTTGATCACAAATCATACAGTACAATTAGGACAGGGAGAGAAACATGTTTTATCTGTATGTTTCTGAGGTGCCCTGTAAATTTGTTATAGTATGCAAATGTTTTAAAATAAATTAAACAAGGAAAATGTAATGAAAGGAGTTATCTGTATATTTTGTTGACAATTCCTATAAATATAAACAATGTTTTGGGGAATTTGAAACATTTCTGAGTATCTCTTGATTTATGGCAAATCTTTTGGATGAAATGGGAATAGACTATACAGGGGGTTGTTTTGCTTTTGTTTTTTCTTGCTGTTCTTTGCAATAATTTTTTATCTTTTTGATTTGTAGTTATTTTAAAATGTGTTACACATATTCATTTTTAAAACCTTCCAGCAAAGCTGGACTTTTTGTATCGTGCACACCCATTTATATGTGCTCTCATGGTGGTACGCATTAACCTACAAGTTGATTAAGGACCACAGAAAGTTCTTCTAGCTAATGAGAAGCCAACCCACTCACTCAGCATTCAATTACAAAGGTAATTGTAATTCAGTAGCCAGAGTTTTTAAATGCATCTTATTGTTAACGTATCCTGAATATTTACAAGATACATAGAAGGTTAGATTGGTGATTATGATTTTTATTTTGAACTGTAATAATATCTCAAGCTGCACTCAAATATGTGCCTAATTTGAGCTTCTGAAAATAAAACCAACTCATATGAGTGAGTGAAACACAATGAACTACACATAAGCAGGTTATAATTTTAAGTAATTGAAATATTTCTGAATTTTCCCATTTTTACTTAACAGGAACTTTTATTCTTTTTGTTGTTGTTCTTGTTTGGTTTTGTGAATAAAGGGTTTCATCCCAATTTATCAGAAACACTGAAACATTCTTAAACTTTTATTACCTCTCTGTCTATTTCAGGAATTTCAAATAAAATTAAAAATTTTGAAAAGCATATCTTTTTCCAGATTAAAAAATCTTTGAAAACTTACTGTCCAAAATACAAAAGCTTCAAGAAAAAAAGTTTTAGGCTAACTAGCTTGCAGATTTAGAAAAATGTTTTTAAGGACCTAGATATTTTAGTAGATACCACCCATTTTTTCACACTTTTTTTTTTAAAATATTTTGTGCACACAAGAGACTAGAAAGTATCACAAAATGTTTATAACTGTGATAAAAAGTTATGATTATTTTTATCCTTTGCTTTATGATCCAAGGAAATTTAGTCAGATGCCTTAAAATGATTATTGGTTGCATAAGTATTACTTATTTTATATCACTTGTTAACTGTGTACTTGTTTCAGAAAGTCATTGGGAGCAACAGCCTACTCACACTTTTCACATGGGAATTGTGATGATTGCTAATACAGGAATTATGCTTCCACAGAAAATATTATCTTATTTAAGTTTATGTGATGAACTTGTCAAGTCTATGTTTTCATGTCATCAGTAGGAAACCTAGGCTATTGCCAAAAAAGGATATAAATTTTGGCCAGTCCCTACTGGCATGTTTACTCTGTCTTGTGGCTCAGATGTGAGCCCACTGCATTTCAGTAGCTCAAAAGTCTTCCAAGATGTTTTCCACAGACCTTTGTACAAAACCAAGGCCAAGGCAGGCTGAAAAAGAAATTTTGTATGATCAGTGTGGGGACAGAGAAGGCAGAGATTAGGTCCCTCAGTTCTTGGCTGTTCCAAGGGACCTTCTACCAGAGACATGTTTCTGTTCTTCCCCAAAGGAACCAGCCCAAAATGTCCCCCTTTCTTTTCAGTTCAGTAGCATCCCTCAACATGCTTGTCCTTATGGAACTGAAGGCTTAGAGTTTTTGCAGTTGTAGCAATGAGCCTCTGAAGAAGATGGAGAAAACTAACCGTCATGCTTTGAAAACAGGCTTTTACTCTGTTGTAAAACGGATTCTACTCTGACAATGTGTTACCTTTCTTCTTCCCAGGACCCTCTGGGAACACCCTTATTAGTATGCAAGAACGTACCTGGGCAGGTTTATGTGAAAAGCCCCCTCATTGGTCTTTTGTTAACCCCTTCCCTATTTGCTGTTAACCCTCGGTTTTCATTGGTGTGAGTCACTTCCCCTAAAACCCCATAAATACCCTGACTGTGGGAATAAACCCTCTCTCTGCTTCCTCTGCTGCGGCTGTGTGTGTGTCTCTGTCCTGGGACATCTTGGAGACCACATGGCAAGGAGGAGAGGGGAAGGGGGAGCTGGAGCGAAACACCTTGCTGTTGTAATGCAGTGTTGGTTTAGAAGGTCTGTTCTTCCCTTGGTGGTTAAAAAACAGACAAGAGAAAGTTGGTGGCTTTGTCTTCTTCTCAGATAAAAGGTGTAAGAACTTAAAAAAATTATGTACTTAAGTCTCTGTAGTTATTAGAAGATGTATGTGTGTCTGTGTTAAAAGATTCAGGTGTTGGTCAAAAGGTAAGAATAGATTCTGACTATTAATTAGTTTAATTTTAAAATTTAATTAGCTATTTTTTCTCATGTACAGTAATATTTTCTGGTTCACACTGATTTTTTTCCAACATGAAATTGTGTACTTTTCAGTGTTTCTTATATTCTTTTCTTGCATATATAAAATAAAAGCTTATATTGTCTTAGTGTTTCCTGCTGACACCTGTGGCTATATAAGAATCAATTACAAACCAATTTTAAACTCAACGTGGATTTCCATACAGAGATACGGAAGACAAGGAAGATAAGCAGCACAATTTTATTATTTTTTTTTTCCAAGAAAACCTCTGGCAAGAAATGTAATCTGTGAATATTGTTTAATTTCAAAGCAAGTCTAATGCTTCTATTTGCACAAGAGCAGGTCTTTGTGAGGGAAGGCTCTTCGTACAGGAATAGTTCTCATTCTGAAGAGCTTCATGTGCCAAGAAAGTTATGAGCAATTGAAGTTACTTTGCTTGGCTTTTATATTCTCTTTGAATTATGTGGCTTCTGATTTTAGACTTTAAAATGTCAGCTAAGCATAAACTGCATTAAACTACATTAAACTGCAAAGGTATTCTTGATGGACAGCAAATGAGAGAAGGAAACGGTTAATAAATTATGTCAAGTTACAGTGTAATGGGACAGTAAGACCTGAAACTACCCCTACTTTCATACTTTTGAAGCAAGATTGTGTCAGACACCTTTATGTCATCCCATCTTGGGGCTTACAGCATATCAGATATGCTGACAGCTAGTCTGGGTGGGACTGACGTTTTAGTCCAATTTTAGTCCTATACTCAGGAAAATCATTTTGGGCACCTGAGTTGACAGATGAACAGCAGGATGCTCCCCAATAATGCTAATTAGTGAGAAGCATAGCATGAAGTTGTAAAATAAGCACATGCCCTGTCATCTCTTACCCAGAATAATTTTATTTTTTTTTTTTACTTTGTCACACTATTTTAATGTAACTATTAATTTTCAAGAAATTCTACTTTTATTGAAAAATAGCAAAATCTGATATTAATGTTTTAGGGCTTTTTTAACAGAATATCTGAGATAAAGCCCACCTGAAGACCAAAAAGGCAGGAGGGCAGTATATTTAACAATGCCTTCCCTACATTTGTGTAATACCATCTAGAAAGGAAAGATAAAATCCTGGCTGCTCTGAGAAAAAAAAAAAAAAAAAAAAAAAGAACAACACAAAAAACCACCACACTTTACCGCGTGAATTCATTACTTCGTTATTAAATTAATATTCACTTCAGATCCATATCTCTTTGAAGGTCACAGTGCTTAGCTATAAAATCTTAACTAGGTTAAGCTCTCTTGATGACAAAGAGCTCTGCATTTCAGTTAGGCATCTGTATTTAATGGGGATTCATCAGCCTCTTTTCATGTGGGTGAATAGCAGTTTCAGTGTGGTGACCCTGTTTGCAAGCTTCTTATCCTGAAATATATATACATATACTGAAATATATACAGCACCCCAATACGAGAATTCGGAGAGGGAGCTTGAAGACTTTAATTTCTCCTGAATTCACTCAGCTGAGATATGGAGACAGCTCTTACTACTGTGATATTTAAATGTTGAATTTTTAACCCTATCCTCATATTACCTGTGCTGAAATTGTATTGCTTTATTAGAATGAGAGGATGCTTTAGGAAATAAAAAACTTTTTTTGAAAGCTAAAAGTATTTCCTTTTGATAGGACAAAATGGACAAATTTGTCATTGCATAGCTTGGTGAAAATGAGTATTAACATACTGTGTACATTTCGGAGGGGAAAAAAGCAAAACAAAAGAACACCTGATTCTCTCATCTGTCATGCCATTGATTGGTGTCATTGTATCTGATATGTAGGGAATTTTGGTATCATAGAGGTTGCAATACATACTGCCATTGTGTTTCTTTTGTCCAATTATTTGATTAATATAAGCTTAAAGATGTTTAGAAAATTCTTCATGTGAACAATCAAAATATATATTAATTTTCTCGGAAATCTAGACATTTTATTTCCTTTAAACCAAGAAGGTTCTTGAGAATAAAGACCAGGTTTGATTCTCAATTATATGAATATGAACTTTGAACTCTTTAGACTTTTTTTAGAATGCAATTTCTTATTCAGAAAACAGTGAAATCTTCCTAAATAGCTGCAAGCACAGTCTTCTAAGGAAAAGGGAAAGGAACATCCTTTAATGCACTCAGAAGAGTCCTGCGGTTATACTTTTAACAAGTATACACTTGATTCCTGTGTGTGTTATAAGGAATCCTGAATTGCTTAGTGCACTGCACCAAGGAGACTAAACTGGATGGTTATAGCTTCTAGAAAAATCAGTCATAAAACCAGGAGGCTATAAGAAAGAAGCTGAAGAAAACAGGAAATCCTTGTTATTCATGAGAAAATATCAAAAAAGTAAGCTGCATGGTGTTTTGCCTAATCATGAGAATAGATAAAAATGAGTCTGTGAGAAAAAAAATTAGAGCAGAAGCTTTTGGAAAGGACTTGAAAGCTCTGCATTAGGAAATCTATTATTTCCCAACTAAAAGACAAATATTCAAAGACAGCCAAGAGTGCAGAAATCTCAGATGGCACAGATCACTGACAAAACAATGAGAGAGCAAATATTATGTGCTCTCTTAACTTTTCAGCTGTATGTATTTTGTCACTTCTCCAATCTCTGAGTGCCCTGTGGTTAAGTCATCTTTTCTTTGATAAATTTTATGGAAAAGTCAAACAGTGAACAATTTGGCTAGGACAACAGGAGTGGTGGGGAGTGTGGAGAATGTGTGTTTGGATTCTCTTCCTAAAACCTGAGATAGGTGCTTGCCTCCTACTATCATTCCTTAGTCCTTTTATAACTTGACACCTCTATTTTAGTTGGCTTTTTACAGTGGCTTTTCAGTGCTTTAAAAGAAAGTAGACAATGCTCGGTTCAGAGGGAAGACTCTGTAATGTGAGAATAACTGTTCCAAAGATAGGAACTTGAAAACAATTGTAGTTAATCAACTGTTAGAATGGAAGGAGGTCACCCGTAGAGTTTGGTTCTGTGTTTGTTGGCTCTGTGTTTGTGCTGCTTAACACATTCATAAAGGTTGTGGAAAAGTGAGTGAGTGGGAGATGACAAAGAATGCATCTGGTGCAATTGTATTCCAGATAGAAAGGATAAGGGCAGATAGTGAAAAAATAACTGTAAAAGTGCTATAGGAGACTGCTTGAGTAATGAAAATAGCATATGAAGTTTAATGTAAGGAATTTTAAAGTGATGCACATGGGAAAAAATCATACTAGTTTCACATTAAAAAAATTATGGGTTCTGGCTGGGCCATTTTCACAGTTCTTTTATCATAAAATTTCATTTAAAATCCACTTACTCCTTATGCTTCTCTGTGGAAAATGGCAGAACCAGCTTTTTATTTCCTTTCTTCTGTTTTGCTTAAAAATAACGCTGTCAGAAGTACTCCAGTTACCACTAGATAACTAGCCTTTTAAAACACCTTTTATTTTTCCACTCTAGGAAGTTTGCAATGTTTGCCTTTTGTCACATTAATCTAAAGCCATTTGTTCTCCTGATAATTAAAAAAGGACACTCATGATGGCCCCTTAGTGTTGTGGAATGTATTTTTATGTTTGTGACCTCATGTTGGGTACTTGCAGCACTTTGTTATCAAGCTTCCAAGATGATATGAATGTCAGGTTTTATAGTGGAAGCTGACAATTGCACTTTAGAAAAGCCATAAATGTGAAATCTGTGTCCCACTGTGTAACGAAATGGTCAGTGACCGAGGATAAAGGTTAACAAGGTGGAAACAATAAATCTGATTTAAGTGAAGGGCTCTCATATCTATTGCAATACCACATCTTAATTAAACAGTCTTTCCCACACCACATCAGATTATTTTGCTTCGTTTTCAATAATTGGATAGATACTTGAAAGAATAATCAAGAAAACAGAGGTATAACAGAGTGCTGAATAGCAGTCTATTTTTTATTTTTCTGCCTTTTCAAGGCATTTTAAGACATTTTTTTCTCTAAAGACTGAGCCTAAGATTGAACTTGAGTGGACATTGCACTGATATAAAGAAGGGACTTTGCTGACTTACATTTCTGGACAGTTCTACAAAGTGTTCAATGCCTTAAAAAGAAACAGAGAAGGAAGAATTTCAGACTCTCTCAGAGACAGAAGAATTACAGACTCAGACTTCGCTACAGCCTGTACCAGAACACAGGATTTTCAATATATTTCATCTGCAGTCAGTCAGAGGAAAAAGGTCTTAGAAGGAACCTCATTTCAGTCAACAATTTTGCTTTAGTGTAAATGATTCCACTAATAGAATCACTAGTAGAAACACTAAAAATTATGTGAGGATTTGAATAATTCAAATTAAACCAGAAAAAAAAAATAAATTATTTTGCCTATAGTGGACTAGAAGTTAATTTAATGTGATGCACAATTCACCTTATTATAAATTGTGAAAAACATGCTTTTGTATTCACAATCATTCAGATATAAGAATATTTTAGCATAAACTTTAGGCACCTGTGATGGCCTATTTTCATATGACATTCACTCTTTGAATATGTGTAGCAGGAACAGTCCCATGCTTTCTTAAAATCACTTAGAAGGAAACAATATTAAATAATAATGAAACCTAATGATGAAAATCAAGCATGAAAACCCTTCAATAGAAAATAAGCATAAAAAAAGGAGACACAAAAGAGAAGCAAAAAATAACAGAAGACTGGATAAAAAGAACAAAAGCTTAAATACAGATCTATCAACATAAAGGAAGAAAGCAGTTGCATAATTGCCTTGAAGGTCTCTGTCAATTTTCATAAAATAGAAATTAACAGACATTAATGTAACCACTGAGGATTTTTTTGAATGTAGCACAGTCCAGAAAAAAGGACTCAGAACTCACTGCCACAGAGGGTAGAAATCATGTAACTACTTGTTTTAAAGCACAGTTAATTGCCCTTAAAACAAACAGACAAACAATGAATAAACAAACGAACAAAAAACTCACCAAAAAAAGAAACCATCAGCAAAATAACCCACTTTGCATTGACCCTATGGTCAATTGGACCTGTGACCCAGCTGAGCTGCTCTGTTTAATACCTAAGAAAGGATTTTCATTACATATATAGAGAGAGTCAGAGCATTATAAGAGATAAAATACTGTTAGATCTATGCACTATAACCACATTTCTAGATCCTTTCTGTTCAAGAATGGCATATCAACCTCTGGTACATTGATTGGTGCATCTTTGCTGTGCCATATTCTTGTCCATAGCTCAAGATTGTGAGTTCTACTTTGAAAAAACTAAGTTAAGACAGAGGCAGTGAAAATCAGAAACACTAAGAAGGCACATTTCAGGTGACAAAGCAAAGGATAAAATATAAAAAAAGAACAAAAAACAAACAAACAAAAAAAAGAGGAGACTTGTCCCAAGATTCATTCATTAAAGTCAAACTAGTACTTCTGATATTTTGGCAGGCTGCCTCGACATTAAAAGTATTGTGAAGAGAGGCAGCTCATTTTCCGGTTAAGAGCCAAAGAAAGACTGCAGATAAAGATTTGTAAAATTAGAATCTCCCAGCAACAGGTTCCTTTTCCACTGTGTGCATGTGTTCTGACTTCGCAGGTTTATACATTTGTCATCAACTCTACTTCAAAGACTCCAACATTTCTATCTTGCATGTATGTGTATGAATTTTCAAATCTGAGACCTTAGAAACTAAAGGAAATGTAGGTTATTTGTGTGAAAATTTCACAAGGGTACAGTTTTGACTTTTTGGTAAACAAATTCCTTTGTTTGAAGATCTGGATTCAGAATATTCTTAAACTGAGTAGATTGTGATTTTTCTTTCTTACCCTTACCAATCTCTCCCCCCAGCTATTTCTGCTAGAGCTTTTCACTTCATGTTGTTTAGGCTAACACCAAAAGCATTTTGAAGGAATAGAACCAGCAAGTAGTGTCAGAGCCTCAATAAAAATATAAGAGAGTCTATCAATTACTAGTCCTCCAAGTTTTCAAGAATTCAAAAGTGACTATTGTTTTGTGGAAAAAACACAGCAGCCAAAGCTTTTAAACTTGTCAGCAAAACATCAAAACACAACAAAAGCATTTTATAAAGAGGTATTATCTTTGTAAGCTAGAAACCACGATCCAAAGCCTCCATGAGGGATAGGACAGTAAATAGAAAACAATTTTCAAACATTGTGGTGTCAGTAATGAATGCAACTACGAACAACCTGCAAATGCTCTCTACTTGATTAAAAGTTAAGTGGTCAAAGGTTTTTTTATCTTTTCGGCTGCTGAAGGCCTGAGTGATTGAATGTTGCTCATAAGAGTGCTCATGTAAAGAAAGTATGTGCAAAGGAGAGGATGCATTTTGCAGGGCGAGATAGCACCTGGTGCAGCAGGAGAGGGCACTATTCACACAAAGAGGAGAGCGGGTCCCCCTGCCTGTCTGCCCTGGTTTTGAACGAGTTACAGACAAATTTGAGTACAAATTGGACTACAGTCCCGGTTTCCATCTGTGAACAGCACGTGATAGCAGATATGAAATATGCTTCCAGCAATTTGGGCATTTTTGAGCTGAGATCCCCAAAACCAGCCACTGCACAGCAAGATCACTTGTATGTATGCATGAAATTTTCAGAGTGATCCTGTGCAATATGGCAAACCAGTGTTATTCTAGCCCAGCAATGAGGAAGACAGCTTGGATGCCTCCAGAGTGTTTACATACCCACTTTCTCATAGCTCTGTATTTTTATAGATATGCATACTTTATATATACATACATATATAGGTATGCACACATGGTTTAGAACAGAAAACAACTATTACAATTTAAAATTCCATAGTTAACTTCTTTTGAAGTGTTTTGCTTCTTTCTAAGAGATTCAAAGCTTTGATGTCCAACAATTTTCTGGATTATGGCTCATTTTTAAGACCCGTGAGCACTGGACTCCAATTTCCCAAATAACAGGTGAACACAGAGGCAGTTACATTGCAGTGGATGAACAACCAGACACCAGATGTAATACTGACTGATCACACACAACCAAGCAGACCATTTTGCTTTAAATGTATGACATATAACCCCACTTGGAGAAATATTATCGGAATGATGTTGTACCAGGAAAGTCATAAGTTCAATTCAGATGGAGGAACAGAATCCTGGATATTCACTCATAAATATACCTCACAAATATCTTATTTAATTACACACAGTTAATCTTGTAGTATTCCTCCTGCTTGCCAAGATCATACTTGCAGTTCCCTGTAGCTTTGTGCTGCATGCATACAAATTTAATAGGCTGTTCTCTGTTCACCATGAAAAGAAAAGGAGAGCAAGGATGAGCTGAATAACCATGAAAATTGCCCTCTGCTCACCCATCCACCCTGGCACTAAGAATGCACTGCCAACCTGCATGTAGTTTTCTGAACAAAATTTCACCTCAGTAGTTTCCTTTGCTTACTTCTAGTAATGTTATATAAGATAGTGTCAACAACCTTACTGAGGACACATAGCAGTTGGCTCTTTCCCCTGTCGACAAGGCCTGAGTCTCTGTCACCACAGGGAGTTCAATTGCTTTAGCGTGATTTCTTCTAGGTAGATTCATGGGAGTTGTCACTAATCTCCTTGTTATCTTCTAGGAGTTTGCAGACTGTTTTCTGAGATTATTTCTGCCAATCTCTTTCTGGGAAATGCATACCTTTTCGTTCTGTAAGCCTTTCACCCCTCAATAAGACTGGCATCATCCAGTCTCTGCCAGGCTTTGCCCAACTTTAACATATCCTGGCAATTCATTCAAAAAATTCATCATGAAATATAGCAACAGTCTATTGTATAACCCAATAAATGAAACTTATGACTAAATTATCATCCAAAGCTCCTGAAATAGCAACAGCTTATATGTATTAACTCCTTTTAATTATTCTCTGTGTTTGTAAAAGAAGTTGGTTTGTACACTATTGATACCCTTTATGAATGATTGAAACTTTATGCAATTAATATTTCTGGAACTAAGAATTAATGTCATAATCTATATTTGCTTACAAACACTAATTTTGTGTGTTACAGAATGGAATACACAAATATGTATTTAGCTACTGTAAAGGAAATGCTACATTGAAAGGTGATTATCTGAACTAGCGATCAGAGCAAAGTAAGAACTTTTAATTTTCGTACTTTTAATATTAGTTCGAATTATAAGTATTAACTTTTAATATCGTACAACTTCAATGTACGATAGACCTGTGTGAATCTCAGACAAATTTAAAAAAATTGAGCAAATAAGGAGGTGTCTGGTGAAATGGCACTTCCTTCAAAATAAGTTTTTATGTGAATACAAACCCTGTAATTTGTGGTTTCAATTCCAAGACAAAAAGGAGAAAAGCAATCTCACTAGTTTTTAAATAATGTTTCTTAAAAAAAGAAAAAAAAAAGAAAAAAAAGCTACAAAATATGTTAGGCTAGTCTGAATGTATAGAAAACATTCAAACATTCATCAATAAAAGAGGTTAATTGAAAGTTCTGGGTAAGAAACCTGCTGACCTGCTAGCCTATTTGAAATTACCTGTAACATCAATGAATCACTTCTAACACTATCTGTTTTCTTTCTAGAAACTTCATTTCCATGTTATTTCAATTTACACTTTTATTCATTGGAACTTCTAGAGTGTTTATCAAACGACTCCAGAAAAAAAAATAATAAAAAAAATCCTTGAATTGCTATTAATTAAAAGGCAGAAAGGAAGGGTGAGAGTTTAAAAATTGCTAATTTAGAATAAAAGAAGGAAATCAGTTGTTCATATAACTTGATTTTACTGTGAACAAATAAATAGCTAGCTGGGAAAATTTTACAGAAATTGGAAGAAATACATTTAATTTTCTTGACAGATAAGACGTTCAGTTAAGAGGTCTAACTTGTATTACATTTTTCATTAAATTGTCTAAATTGCCTACTACCTAAATTAGAAATTCCAATTTACATGAAAGCGGGGCACAAATAAAGTACCTCCAGTCACACTGGGGCCCACACTTCTCATCTGAGATTCACAATCTTTGGTGTCACTGTTCTGCAAAAACCTATTCACACAAGCAGCTGAATTGTGTGACACAAGTAGGTTTGCTTAAACCGAAGATGAGCAAGATATACGAATATATTAATATGAAATACTCTTTTTCTGTTATGAAAATAGGACATTTCAAACTGATAGGGAACAATTTAGCATGCTGTGAAATATGATGATCTGGAGTAAAAACTCCACATATACTCTGTGCACAAATCAGAGAACAAGTTTTATATAAATACACTTTTATCAGTGAAAATTTTCAAAACTAATAAAAATTCTCAGATTCTTATCAAGTTGTAAGGAAATTGAGGATGAACCTATTGATAAAAAGGTGAAACAGATAGGAATTGGTCTTTGAATATAGTCACATTCTTACTGTAACTGTTTTCTAAGTAGGAAAGCAGAAATAAGTTTAACAGTACTGAAATGGGAGACATCATGAAGAAAAATAACACACTGGCAAGTACAGGTAATTTAATAGATATCTTAATTTCTGAGAGCAAAAGTTAGATTTGTTTAGTCCTTTCTGAGTAATAATGCAAAAATCCCTTTTGTTTGATGTTTGCATTAATTGTAACCATTATCTCTTTATTGTATGTGGAAGATGCCATCAACACCATTCAGACTTTATAGAAACAATGAAGTCATAGTGGATGTGGACCTGCCCAAGACAAGGTCCTGTGGTGAACAGGGCCAAATAATTGCTGCCACAGAGGGAAGGATAGAACTTTCCTGGCATCACAGTCAGGCATTATTAAATTTGGATTGGCTAAAAACATTGTTTTCTCGGCAAATATCAACAGAAGCTTTCACTGTTAACCATTACAATCAACCTTTATGTGGTGCTACAAGGAGTTAGAGGCCTGGTGCTGGAAACACCCTTGCCACTAAAATATCCTGCCCAAGCAAAGATGTCTCCTGCTGCTATAGTGATTTATGTATCAGAAATGTGCTGCTTGCTTCAGCTGCTCATCTCACCAAGTGCATTCAGATTGTTTTTTGTCAATTAAAGCTAGAAATCCAAGTGGATATCTGACTCCTTATCATTGCAGAAATATGATCATGCTCAGTGGTTTTGACACCGAGGTCGCAGTTAACCTGAGAGAGAGAGACCTCCTTAAGCACACAGGAATGTTCTGCAGTCATATCACAGAATGTTTTATCAGAGTGGTAAAGTGTAGTTGATTGCAACCTTTTCAAAACATTATAAACCTCACTCTGTAACACAGTAGAAATATTTTCACTCCAAACATATATTTTGAAGAATGTATGTAATTAAGCTTGATAAATATAATTAAGTTTTGTAAGAGAAACCAGCAGAAAGGGTTTCTTGTTCTGAAACTTTTGATAAACAAAAGTCAACAATTCACCAGTAATGATTTAGTCTACTTCATTAAATGGACAAAGACACTGAGGGGAGACCTTACCACAGTCTACAACTTCCTTGTGAGGGGAAGAGGACAGGCAGACATTGATCTCTTCTCTGTGATGATCAGTGACAGAACCTGAGGGAATGGCCTGAAGTTGTGTCAGGGGAGGTTTAAGTTGGATATTAGAAAAAGGTTCTTCACCCAGAGGGTGGTTGGGCACTGGAACAGGCTCCTCAGAGAAGTGGTTATAGCGCTAAGCCTGACAGAGCTCAAGAAGCATTTGGATGATACTCTCAGGCACATGGTGTGACTCTGGGGGATAGTCCTGTGCAGGGCCAGGAGCTGGACTCAATAATCCTTGTGGATCCCTTCCAACTTGGCATATTCTGTGATTCTGCAATTCCTCTCAAGTTCATGTAGAGATTTTTGTAATTTTAGGAATAATATCACCAAACCCCATGTCATCATTTCTATCTTCAAGCACATGTGATAATGCTCTCTCCATTCTCTGGGCATGTTTTTTATAAAATTGCTATTGTCACTGGACTCATTTGATTGACGATGTGAGAAACTGTTCACATAAGATGCACCTGTGCAGTTAAAATCTGAGGTAGTATTTAACACCTCCCAGTATGGATAAAGGTTGCTCTTGATGACCTTCAGGGATATTCCAGTATGTTGATTTGAACACTGTCAAAATGGTTGACTGCTAGATCAAGATGGACTGTATTCTGAGATTTAAAAAGCTCTGACTTTATTCTTGATGGATTTTTAACATTAATAAGTCCCTATTTCATTTTTCCACTAATGTTGCTCCCACAAGATTTTAGCGTAGTAATTGTAAGGTCCGTGATATCCAGGAATAACCAGAAGATCCAAGTGACAGAGCCGACAGAGACAGAAACCAGTTCCATTTTACTCACAAAAAAACCCTCCCCAGAAACTCAATTCAGCATTAGTATTGTGACACAAATGCTTTGGAAGATCGTAAAATAATAGCATTCAGCAACGGGTTAGTCTATGAAAAACTAGATATGAGTATTAATAGGTTATACAGTTTTATATGTGTACAGTACAGCAGAACTATTTCAATTAACAAAAAAATCAGATACTCATATTGTAAGAGGCAAAAGCAAACTAAAGGTATATTGAGTTCTTTACCACACTGGCTTATCTCCTGTCTAAATATATGAAATTTTATGTACAAGTAGAAACATTGTTTCTTATACTATTTGTGGATATTTAATTCAATAACATCATGCAGTATTTCTAACAGTAAACTGCCAAGTTCTCTTGTTTTCCTTCATTCTTACATCAGCTGGTATAACCTGCAAGTTTTTTTATTTTATCAGTGCCTATACTTTGAAGTGGTCACACATGTATTTCACTAAAATCTTAACATCCCTAGAAAGTCTATTTAAATTTCTATTTGATATGCCATATAACATTTAACTGGCTTTTGTCTGCTTTTAGCATGCGCAAATACCTGTAAAGTTAGGTTCCATAAAGTAGACAAAAAAGTTAAGAGTTGGTAGGATATGGTAGATACAGAATTAGGTAATAACTATGCTTTAGCCTTAACCAGCTCAACTTACTAAGTTCATCAGTGTCTTATAAATAATGTAAAGTTATTTAGCAAGATATATCATCTAGTGATAAAAGAACATAGCCTGGTGTATTTATACTCTTCTTAGGCTGAGGTTTGCAATTCAAACATTCATAATTTGTTCCCCAAAGGCCACCTTGCCATATCAAATACCGTAAGACATCAATAGCTGTGACAATATTAAAGATCTCAAGTATTTTCACTGTTAAATCCCTGTTAAACTGCCTGTTTTGATTTCATATCCTTTCTCTCTGAGAAAAATATTCCATCATCCTGATTGTGCAGATGGCCATATGCCTTTTTTGTCACAGAACTAGAGTTTCTTTCTTGAATGATTGAGCAAACATGGGAAAAAACCCCACCCATTATACTCAAAAGCTTTTGGTGTCTCATTGGAGAGATCATAACCATCCAAATCTAAGATCCAAATTGGATTTTCCCTCCCCACAAACCAGTATAGGCTTGCAAATTCTTCCATGAGATATGTATGGCAGCAACTGGACAGTTGGTACAGATTTTCTTTCTTTTTAGTAGTTACTTTCTAGGGGCCGAAATGGTGTGTTGTTTAGGTTCCAAAAATGTAAGCTGGTACACGGGCTGGTATGCTGTTACTGTTTCCTCAGAGATTTAGGCTACCAGTTTCCATCTGGGTCATGACAACAGTTTCATTTCTGATCTTCTTATAGGCCTTTCTCCAAATTATGTTCTCCTGAGAAAAATTTTCTGTTATTATTTTAGGTCAGGTTTCTGGTAGTCAGTTTTCTGCCACTCCACAAGTTTGCACCTCTGCTCTACATTGTACTTTCTGTAATGAATCCTGATTCTGAGCCATAATGAAAATCAGTGAATTTCCCTGGCAAAATGAAGGTGAATCTGTAGGTTAAAATTATTTTTTTATTGTTATATATGTCATTAATGTTCTTTTTATACTCATCTGGCTCCTGCCTTTTAAGAAGAGAAAAGCAAAATTAATAAGTTTGCAGCTGTACAAATTTATTTTTGAAGGATGAAGTCTATTGATACGACAGCCCATATGTTCAAATTTTGGTAACAGCCGGGCAGGGTTAGAAATAAAATTTGTAACAAGAGTTTCAATGTGACTGTGTATCTTGGTTTTTGAGAGAGAAATTGATAAAAACTAATGACGCCACTTATAAGGTTGGAATATTTGGTAAAAATTGTCTGGCTTTGTATTAAAAATTTGCATTAAATTTACATCTTTGAAAAAAAGATTAAATAACTAAATTTCCCACCCTCCTAAACTAGAAAATTCTCTATTCTTGAGGAAAGTCTTCAGATAACCTCTATTTTCAAAGCTGAATAGGAAGTGTCAATGATGTAGCTATAGAAATACATTGCTGAAAAATAGATTCCATTTCTGTCATGCACATTGACTACTTGATAATAGAATAATAGAAAGAAAGAAAGGAAATTGAAGCTCAAATGAAAAAAAAAAATTATAACAGGTCTTTTTTTCCATTTACATTGCCTCTTTCAGATTTGTCAGTCTTGAATGTGTTCTTTTGGGCGTCTGTGTCTCAAGTTTTGGAAAAGAAAAAGTTCAGCATTTCTTGTGCTCAGAACTCTTTTATGGTAAGTTTTTATATCTACCAACAAAATAACTTCCTTGTCTACAACTAGAAAAAGAAATAAAACTTCATGGTATAATGTAATTGCTCAAATAGACCATAGTAAGATAACATTTTTATGAAAACTGACTTAAGAGATTTAAATCTTTCTATTTTTTCAAAAAAAAATTCATTTTTTTCCTCCTATTGCTGCACTGCAACAGTGTTTTTTGCTTTACAAGGTATATTCTCCACTCTGTTCTATATAATTGTGCAGAAATTGTCAAAACTAACTATAACTGTACAGTTATAAGATGGGACTTTGAATTCTCCATCTTATTCCTGAGTATGATAACTGCTTGTCTGATCTCACATCAACACTTAGTGTATAGAGCTTGCATTCAGGTCTCTATATATTTATTGCTGAGACTGACATAGTATTGTTCTGAAAGGAGATATTTGTATAAAACCTGAACTAAATATAATGAGTGAAGGTTGTAACTGGAGGTTTTTGAACACTGATGCCTTTGACACCAACAGGGGAGGGGGGGGACCCAGAAATGTCTGTATAACTCTTTAAATTTTTTAGTTTTCCCTCCTGTATAGCAATTACTGGATTATCTAGTTTCCAGCTACAAAAGATAGGTTGGTTGTTTTAAAATTGTATTTCAGATGCAAAATAATATATGCATTTTATGAGCTTGTTTTTTTTAACAAACGTGGGTCTATTTTTTATTGTTAGAAAATTACATGCAGAAAAAACCTGCATGATTGTAGTGCAAAACCATGTAACTAGGAGTCTCAGTTTTGTCTCAAAAGCTTTGCCAAATATTTATTATTAAAAATAAGTAAATGGATATGATTGAGATTTAAGAGAATGAGCAGAAACCACCTTCTAGCTCTTGTCCTACATTTTAAGGCTGTGATCCTGTGGTCTCAAAACATTTGAGGATGGGTTTATTTTAATCCTGCAACATTACCACTGAAGATAACAGCTTTCATTCTTTAATTTCAACAAATACCCACGTGTGTTGCAAGTGAGAGTCTCTGGAATTACTATTTGTTCCTAGTCAACCCGATATGTCATTAAAGAAAGATCAATTTGGAAAATGACACTCGCAAAAAACCACTACAAGAATAAACAGATAACCTGAGATCCTTAATTGGGATACTAAAAATGTTTGGCTAGTTTAATCCAGAAAGAGCAGAGGGGTGTTTACTGTTCTCTATCATTTGATCAAGTGAATAAACACCAGGGAAAGCAAAGAGCTATTAAAGTTTTTGGATGATTTTGGCAAACGAATAAATGAGTATAAACAGACTATGAATAAATTTAAGGTAGATGTTAGAGGAAGGTTTCTGGCCATTAAGAAATTGATGTTCTGAAAAAAGCCCTTTGAACAGGAATAACTGTAGAAAAAAATGTAATTACTTATAAGAAAGAACCACTGCTTTTGGTAGTCAGCAGTTTCACTGTCACCTTCAGTTTACAAGGACTGTAAAGATGACTGAAAATTTCTTGTCTAGCTCTGTACCCACTTTCTTCTTGCTGTGATACAGAAAGTGTGAAGGTCATATGTTCTGTGAATCACACTGACATGCAAGTCTCAGACCTTCACTTAAACCATTAGGAAAGATTTGTAGATAGAGAGAAACTTGAGGATATCATGCATTGTTATGTAATAGGGCTCATTGTTTCTCAGTCTTCGTACAGAAATATATACATTGTTGCAGTAATGTTTATCTGTATCTTGCAGATCAATCCTATAGCTGAAAAACTAATATATTCAAGCCACAAACACTTTTGATATTCATGATTTAATTCTTACAAGGGAAAATTACTTAAAAAATTCTTGTTCTGCCAGTATACTATAGACTTTAGCCTATAAAAAAATGTTAACTTCCTCATAAAAAACCTGAGAATATCTGTTGCAGGTTCCTTTTTCTCATAAAGAAATATATAGGGCAAATCAGTCATGAACCTAAACGCTTCCAGCTCTGTAAAGAAAGATGTGGAAATTACATGTTACATCTTCCCATAGGGAAGCTTCACAGACACACGGCTGCAGAGAAAGAACTAAGCAACGTGTGAATTTTGGTTTGTAGGGAAAACCTCACTGCCAAAGCTAGGGATCCTCAAAGCCTAACAGTTTCCTCTAAATGTCTTATAGCTCAAATATTGCAATAGTGGCACACTGAAATGTCTTATATAAAAGGTAAGATTGAAATTAATGTCAGAGGGGATATTTAATATTCATGAAGACAGAATTATCAGAAAGTACCAGATGACTAAATAAAGGTCTCGTAGAACTGAGCACTGAAGAAAGGTACAAATATTTCTGCTTCTAGTAATTTAACAAATGCTAAGCAACATTATCTTTACTGATATCTATTGTGATAATTCATATTAACATCATAAGAAACGTAATGCACAGCACAACAAAGAGTGATTAATTAAACTTCATGGAAACAGTAACTCCTAGGTAGATATTAACCAAATAACCAAGGATGTTTTGAATTAGTTACTGAGCAAAAAAATTGTTAAACTGGAAACCAAAAGAGTAAAGAGGTGATGAAAAACTAAAACTATAGCAGTAAAGCTTTAACAAAGTGACCTGGGAATCTCCTAGGAAAGTGGAAAAGAATTACTCAGGATCAGATTTTTTTGGATGTCATATATCACAAAACTAAGGAACAGAATTGTAAAAATTGGCACAGAGGCACAAGACCCTTAGGATAGTGATGATTGGCTTTATAAAAAATAAAAAAAAAAACCACACAAGATTACAAACCAAGCAAGAAGAATAATTAAATTCTTGGATAAAACCAAAACAGATTATGAGTTAAATAAAATCATATGGGATGTCCTTTGTAACAATTCATATAAAGATGAAGCTTTAGAAATCTGTTCTTGTTTCCCCCTATTGAGATGGTTTTTCAACTGATTCTGGAGAAAGATCACTTTCCTTTGTCAAGACCATTAAAATACAATTTCAGGCACTGTGCATATGGATTTCTTCTTTTTCAGTAACCCAGTACAAGCCCATGTCAGACTATTAAGCGGAAGCTAGCAGATGAAGAGCTGTGACTGCCCAAGTAACTCTTGAGAGAATAGCCAATTGTGCCCAGTGTCAGTCACACACTTTAGGTCATTTGCCATATATATTGCCTCCAGGCTTGTCATCCTTCTGCCTTACCCTCCTCAGCAGCAGGAGCAACTCAATTGCATGCAGACACTTCAGTAAAATTAAGTGTATGCAACGCCAGTGTGACATGACATAGGCAAAGTTAAACCTCCCCATATCATATGCAGGACTTGCTCTCCAGTGGACATCTCTACTCACAGAAGCAGTGTGTAATCTGAGTCTTACTGCATGTCTTTCTTTTGCTTCCTGCTCATAACAACACTGAACTCCCTTTCCAGCACACCAGGGGACTGAACCCTTTGCTTTCAGGTGAGCGCTGTTTCTGAGTTTGTCATACTTTTAAGTGTGATTTGAAGTTTAATGCAGTGCCTCTGGAGTTAGACTGCAAGTGAAGTTGCTGTTAGTGCCTAGAAATGCCAGTGTCATGTAATGAAGCCAGTTAGAAAAGCATCATAGAGCATGGCAAAGATCATATGACGCTTTAACTAGAATTGTGCATTTATATCTTCTAAATGAACAATGTGATAATTAAATTGGGACAATTGTCAAGACTTCTTTAAATTCAAGTGGTAAAAGCACTGACTAATGCAAAAATTGTACACCTACTGTTCCTCCTAGGAATGCAATAAAAATGCCTGAAACGGTGTTCACTGTTTACATCTCTCTGTAGTGTTCTCTGGCTGTTTCTCTACACCTTGTTGAGTGCTTCAAGTAAAATTCTGGAATATGTAAACTATTAAAAGCTAGATTGGTCCTTAAGTATCAGCCCAGGCAAGAGGAAGGATCACTTCACTATGCTTGCTTCTGCAGCTGATTTGATGAAGAGTTAGTTTCTCTAACTGCTCAGTACTGCTTTTCAAGTCAACTTATTATGTGATGATTTGTTTTCATCTTAATTTTAAAAATATTTAAAAAATAAAAAAGTATAATGTTAATATAGCTATGACTATTAGAAAAAGGTAAAAAAAAGTCATACAGAAATTAAATCCTTGAGAGAAATTACTTTTTTTTTTTTTTTTTTAATATATATATTATATAGGTGTCTGGAAAACTTAGAGAAGTGTAAAAAGAAAAGACACAGAAATCAGAAAACCAGAAGTGAAAAATAATATAAGCAAAGATGACTGGAAATTGCATTAATTGTTGTGTTAAAAAGTTTCCTGAAGATTGACTAGAACTAATATTTGATCTAGTTAGGAACAAAGGAAAAACACTCACCATATTATTTTCATGCTAATAATACTTAGTTCACTTTAGAATTTGTTTCTGCAGAGGGAGTGTTGTAAGCAGGACTGGAAATAATACACAAAAGTGATAGTGCAGATTTTTCTGACTACTGCAACATTTCTATTATGCAAGAAAAGAAGACAAAAAAGTTTTAAAATAAATATAAGAGCGAAAGAAAAATAGAATTGACAGATTTTTCAATACATGTGCTCTACCACAAGATACTTACCAAGTCTTGCATTCTGAACTTCTGTTACTGCTAGCAAAGACTTAAATTCACCTGAAAAGATCTCAATTTGCTCATGTTGAAAGGCCCAATAAAAGGTAGGTCTTAAACTGAAGGCTTAAATATTTGCTGAATTTCATAAAGCTTCATGTTTTTCACAAGAACTTTATTCAAAATCTCTGCAGATGGTGCAACAAACGTTTCATAGCTCAAACTCAATTCAGTAACCTGGTATCTTGGGATCAAGGTAAGGAAGTAATAGAAAGGTAGAAATGGCAAACAGGGACAGCAGGGCTTCAGGGAGAATAATTATAACTCTGCTTTCTCGTTTAAATCAGGTGTTAGCTTACTGGAAATTTCAAAATTTCCAGTAAACCATTTGAACTACTGGAAGTTTCACCATCACTCAGATTACATATACCTCCAGAAAACATATATGAGAAATTATGAATGCAGAACTTCCAGTAACCAACAAAGAGCTGACTCAGGCAAAACCAAGAATTCATTCATAGTACTTCTGTCCAAAACAGTTTTCTCAGCTGTGGGCTCAGATGTCTCTTGAGAGTTAATGACTTCATGGAAATTTGCTCGGAGGCAAGAAGAGAAAAATACACTGAGGAAAACTTCACTTGAGAGTCTGTACAGAATGAAGAGAACAGAAGAGGTATTATCTCCTAGGGGTGAATAACAGGTAACATCCTCTCTCTCATACATCTCACAGTACACTTTTTCCTAAAGCTCTTCAATTACAGACTCCTATCCAGGAACACTTACTTATTAAGACCTACATTTTCTTTCTGTTCACTTACATCGCTACTGGGAGACTAAGACCCTTGCTTAGCTTTCATGTACAGGGAGCAGGAAAAAACTGTATTATTCCTGGTGTGGATCTCTCACCTTGTAATACATGCTATATTCTTCACACTGCTCCCTTCCCACTGCGCATAAACCAAGGACCACAGGCTCAGCGCTGTCACTGCACAGATACATAACCTTGACTCAAAATACTGAGGAAGAGCTTTGAGCAAGTTCATAGAGGGATAAGAAATCAGAGAAATTACACTGCCAAGCAGTAACTAGCAAATCAGAGAGTTCAAAAAGAGAATCCTCTATGGCAAGTTATAAATATCTACCCGGGAAAAAACCTGGGAGCTTGGTTGTGGTTGGGTTATTGGGTCATTGCATCAAGTTATCAACATCACCTATGCTGATGAGCTGGTTGAAAATTACATCTCAGCAACAGGGAAGAGCTAATTCACAGCAGCTGTAGAGGCCAGCCTTTATCCACTTGTCTGAGGTTCTCTGGGCAGGTGCTGTGTCAGAGAAGATGAGTGAGCTAGCGGTTAGCATAACAGACGCTAAGTCCTAGCCATCTTATGTCAGTGAATACCTGCTCAGTATGTTTAAGTTCTGTGTATGCTGCTTTCAGAGATTATTTGCACCCAGCTAAAGAAACCTAAACAAACTGATTCAGAAGAGAAATCTTTTTTGTCACCTATCACTTCTGCTGCACTTGTGAAAAAACCAGCCATAGTTCAGCTATATGTCTATCCCTGAAACACTAGAGTATATTTGAAACTGAACAGAAGTTGGCAGATGTTTAATACCTCTTATGACCTGTACCAGTGAGCATAATTGGAGAAGAAGTGAAGATTATTACACCCAGTTGAAGCTTCAAGGAAAAATAGTATAAAACATAAAGTATCCTCATGAGAATTTTCTCAAGAAGACACAGTAGTTAATAACAGTTTCGAAGAGTGCCAATTTTTTCCCTTCTTTATTTTCACTACTTCGTAAGAGAATTTCTGTTTTCAAATTGAACATTGATTACAAGACACTTAGCAGAATTGAGACAAAAGAGAATGCAATCATATTGGTTCAGCAAACAAACAAACAAAATTCTCTGTTATCATAATATTACTTTCTTAGTGCCTTACTTAGCACCACAAATGAAATTAAAAAATACCCCAAAAACTGCAGGCAAAAAGGCTTTGAACTTTTAGTAACATCTCCCCAATTCCTTGTGGTTTTGTTGTCCTGGGTTTTTTTTTGGTTTGTTTGTTTGCTTGGGTTTTTTTAGAAAAGCAGGTGTTTGAAACAGTTCTTATATTCACATTTTCATCTATGCTATATTAAACTGCTCAAAAGAAAAGTAGCTTAAATGTTTGGTTCAGTTAGTTATTAGGAATGTATCTCAGCTCATGATAAATTCTATTGCAGTTAATGAAATGCAAATAGATATTTACCCATATCATCACTCCAATTACCCCTGCATCACGTGGCAAGTACTGGTTTTTACACAACATAGAACATCTAAGGTCTCACTGAGACAGAAAAATATGACATACATAACTTTATTGACTTTATTTCAGCACTCTAGCAACTAAAAAGAAGAAAGGTAGATTTAAAAAAAAAAAAGAAGAAATCCTTCTTTAGAATTCCTCTAGATCTAATAGCTGATTGTTCTTTTCTTAAGCAAACAATGAATGCTAGTTTTTTCTTTTGAGAAAATTACCATGATTTCCTTTTTTTTCCTCTAACTATATTAATGTATTCAATTTTAAATATATTCCCTTTGAAAACTCCATTATTCTACTGTATATGGTAGGTAAATAATAATACTGCATGAAAAGCACTTTACATGTTCTGAGTATGATGTAAACATTTGCGACTGAAATTATTTCTGGACATTAGAACTGGAAGGAGCACTCTGAAATTTCTTTTTCTGTAACTTTACTCTTCAATTAAGTACCTTTTTAGCCTACTTAGAAAACTTGTCCCTGTCTAAGAATAGTCTCCACAGCCTCTAGAGCTAAACCAAATTAATATAAACAAATAATCTGTTTAAAACCTAGCCTTGCTACATGGATATCATATTTTCCTTCAACAATATTCTTCCTTTAAAAGGCAGTTGACCAGAATACTAAAGAATAGATTTCCATCTGGGAGGAGGAAAATGTTTATTTAGATGTTTTATTTTTCTCTGCAAGTGACCCTCAGTTGCATTTGACCTCAGAACAATGTTCTTTAAACAGATGAAATGTCACAAATTATACTGTAAACCTTTCGAGAGCCTTTTATACATTTTGTAAGTGTAAAGATACATCTTGCACTGGGTATATGAATTCCTTTGTTAAGTTAAAGACAATTTTTGATGGTAGAGAGAAACTGAGAAAAAAGCAACTCAGTAGAACAGAGGTAATTTTGCATGTGCAGGTTGGGATACAACACAGCTGATGGCAGCTCACACGTCCTTCAGTATTTGTTGTGGAATTTGCTTTACATTGTTGTGGAGAATTTCATTCAGGAGAAAAGACTAATCTGGGCTCTAGGTATTCACAACTTCCCATGCTTTGGGAGTTATCAGCAGAACTATTACCAAGAGGGAACTGTCACGTGGGCACTTTTGTACTGAGAAGTTATGTACAAAAACATTAGTCTGATATAAATAAAATTTATGCTTGGGTTTCTTCTAGCTCAAGTTTAGAAACAAAACTGTCAGAATAAAGCTGGTTTCAAGACTAGTGTCTGAACCATACCTCCAAATTTTGAAAGACTTTTCTGGCAGTTATTAGCAGGCACAGTTGTGAGATGATAGCTGTTTCTGGTCGCTGTCAGCAGTCTCTGGTTACTTCAGAACAGAGGTTCCTGTTTTGGAAATACAGAAATGTCATTATCACTTTAGTGTCTCATTTAGGGTCACCACTGGAAGCTTTCATCCAGACCATTCCATTATTATCATGAGATTTCAATAGTGGTAATCTTTGAATCCTTTCAATGAAAATTGATGTATTTCTTAGAAGACAGTTACAACCACAAAAAACAAACACAATGTCAATAGAAAAATTTGTATAGTTCTCTGCCAATACTATAATGTTTGAAAGGTGCTACACCCAGATGCCCTTGTACCATCAAACATTCTCCAAATAGCTTCTTAAATCAAACAAAAATAAATGAATGAAAACTCTTCTAAATCCCTCTCTAAGAATTTTATATCCCTGTAATTACTCTGACTCATGCCAGCCAGCTCTTTCTCTTATAAGAAAATTGCCATTTACTGATGCAGATGAGGCTCATTTTAATCAAATCTTCTTTGGATTTCTTTCTGTTATTTTCTTTTCACCCCATAAATGCCATCCAACCACTTCTGAGGATTTGTTAATGACACTCTGGCTGACAAACCAGGAAAATTCTTTCAGCGACTTCCTCTCTTTCCCCAACAGATTTAATACATAGTTGATTTTGTCTTCTCCATGCATTGAATCTCTTGTACACAATTTATAGACCATCTACTAGAGTTCAGGTGTAGTTTAGACACACCTCGAGTAAAGTGGAATCACTCACCAGTATATGAATTAAGCATGTGCACAGGGGCCTTTGATGGCTTCTGTAGTCTGTTCAAATAGTCTTCAGACTGCCACAGGCTCAACCTGGCTGCTATCTTTAGACTGACTTCACAGAGTTACCTGCTTCTCTTCCAGTGTGCACAGCTGCAAGAGGAGTAACATTTTCCCTCTTAAGGAAGGAGAATCTGCTGCAAGCAAAATGCCTTTCTTTCTGCTTTCTCATATAAGTGCCAAAATGGTGATTTTTTTTCTTTTATGGGCCTGTATGACTCTATATTGTTGTTATAAGACCTTAATGTTAAAATATATCTTCTAGCCTGCATAGGCTAGAACTGCAGTTTCCACTACCAGCACTAATTTTTTTGACAAATGCTCTAAGGTGAAGTGGCATTATTTTTAGAAATCAGGTCAGTGGATAATTCGGGAGGAGAAAAAACCAGTCTCATCCATGTTAGCCCATATGCTGGTTTTAACTTTCTTCACAGTAGCTAGTATGGGCAATATTTTGGATTTGCGATGAAAACAGGGTTGATAAGGCAAAGATGTTTTTGTTGTCACTGAGCAAGGCTTACACAGAGTCAAGGTTATTTCTGCTTGTATTGTCACACCGGTGAGGGAACTGGGGGTGCATGCCAACCCCAGCTGACCCCAGGGATATTCCATACCATATGACATCATGATCAGAATATAAAGCTGGAAGGAGAGGGAATATTTGTAGTGACAACATTTGCTTTCCCAAGTTTTTAGGCATCATGGAGCCTTACTTTCCTGGAGATAGCTGAACAACTGCCTGCCACTGGGAAATAGTGGATTAATTCCTTGGTTTGCTTTGCTTGTGTGCTCCACTTTTTCTTTACCTTATAAAACTGTCTATACCTCAACCCAGGAGTTTTCTAACCCCTTCCACCAGGGCGTAGTGAGTATTATTTCCTGTGCTTGCCATGGGACTTGCATGCTTGACTGTGTATTAGAGTCTAGTTGTCATTAGTGGCCACATTTTACTTTTGCTGCTTGCTGTACTGTCCATTACAAATATGCTGGGGAAGACATTCTGGGTTACTCTTGCCTCAGACAAAGGCAAACCCACTCATGGGACTGCTTTAGCTCAAGGAGCTGGGTGCACTCAGTGGGTAATGCAGGAGGATGTGTGCCTCAAGGTTTGATTTTCTGGGAGAATAGCCAATTAATTAAATAATATTATGTTAATTACTACATAACACTGTATATTATCACTTCTATGGGGGCTATATGCCCACCACGACGCTGGGTGCCTCACAGAATCCATCTCTGCTGCTCTGGATCCAGGGATCTGAAACCAATTCCCCTTCAATCACCATGCTAATGAAGCATGAACTTTGATGAAACTGAATGAGCCCAGATGTGATGGGAGCAGAATTGACTTCAAAATGCAATAATCCAGCATAACACACCATTTATCCTGCCTGAAATACTGTTTTGACAGATACAGCCCAAGCTCACAGACTAAATTAACTCAACAGGCCTTTATAGGGATGGTCCGTAGACTAAGGGAATAATATCTGTGTGTATATCTATCAAAGAACAGGCAAGGAGATGCAAGACTTGAATGGTATGGAATAAGGGCTGGAAAAAGTCCTAGTTTTGGCTGGGACAGAGTACATTTACTTCCTAGTAACTGGACAATGCTGTAGTTCAGATTTGCTCTGAGAATCATGCTGTTCACAATAAAGTTTAGGCTTTTGTGAAGTAATACTTACTCTAAGTCAGACTTTTAATTGTCTCATGCTCTGGCAGTGAGGAACTGCACAAAAAAGCTGTGAGGGACCATAGGCAGGACAGCTAATCTGAACTGACCAAAAGGATATTCCATACTGTAGAATGACATGGTCAGTATATAAACTAGGGAGGTCACCCAAAAACGAGCTGATTGATTCTTGTAAATGGAATGGATATCAGCCAGTGGGTAGTGAGCAATTTTGTTGTACATCACTTGTTTCTCTTGGATTCTGTTACTCTCTCTTACTCTCCTTATCAATTATATTGATATTACAACTACATTGTTTTTATTAGTAGTATAATTGGATCATTAATAGGTATTATATTTTGTATCAATTATGAAATTGTTCTTACCTCCAACCATGAAGTTTACCTTTTTTTTTTCTGATTCTTCTCCACACAGGGGAGTGTGTGTGTGTTGAGGGGGAGACAGGGAGTGAGTGAGTGTACGTGGTAGTTACCAGCTGGAGTCAAAACACAACATCTTGCTTCAGATGTTTTCCTACTGATTGCAAAATCTTTAAAATGCTAATAGAAACCCAATGCTTCAATAAAGTAATAAAATGAAAAAAATGAAATAGGAAAGAAGAGTGAGCTCTTTCGCTTCAAGGGATTTCATATTTTAGTGTTTTCATTTGTGATAGGTAACTCACTGATCTTAAATACCAGAATCCATTTCTTACACACCTATATATTTTAATTCTACTATAATACTAAGATAATGAACAGCATCTAAGATTTTCTGAGTTAAAGAAAATTTTCTTTACAGGGCTTCTCTGAGTATGGACTCTCAGGATCTGTCTTGAAAACATAAATTTATAGCCCAGCACTGAGGAAAAAGAAAAAAATAGTTTCTTGCCATAAGATTGTTATTCGAAAGGCTGTAATGCCCCTTTTTCCATTTAAGGTCCAAGAGCAATCTATGTCTCTATTTTTTGATTGATCACCTATAATAATCATATGTACATGAGGATCTGATATGCATTTCAGTAGCCTTTGAATATACCGTCAGCAGAACTCTCATGTCTGGTGCAAAAGTTTTACTACATATGCATACTTTTTACATATTTTTAAGCAAACACACACATATGTTTGTATACATATATTTATATGTCCATGTTTATTTCCAGATGAATTACTGCAGGTGGCACAAATTCCACAATTTGTGGGTACTGATACTGCTGTATGGCACACCCCTTACAGTCCGTCTCTGTGCTTGGGTCATGCAGATCAGCTCCTGAACTATAAGTATTTGGAGATATCTCTGTGTGTCACTGAATAACTCAATGCCAGTTGAATTTTTTTAGTCTAGCCACTTCATAAAATGTTATTCTTTTTAATCTCTACAAGACATTAGGTCAGGTCCCTGTGAATTTAAAAGAGTTTTACATTACTCTGTCAAAATAAAAATACATTAAACAAGAGGTAGATGAAGTCCAAATTGACTTTATTCTTTATACAGAACAACGTGAAGTACTTGTGACCTTAATGAGATTCAGAGTCTTCAAATTTTATGCCTTTTTTTAGTGTGATAGTGTGAACATTAGAAATGCCCTATGTATGCCCCAAAAAGCCTTCTAGGAAGCAGGCTGAGTTCACTGGCATATTAACAAGAGTAAATGAGTAGCCACATTCCCAGCATCTCCTTCACCTTTCTTCCCTTTGGCTAACTGTGCAAGGTTATTCACTTCACTAGACTGATTCCAGAATGTTGAATCAAATGGAAATTGAAGGAGAAGACTCAAAGTGAAGGCAATCATTAACTCTTATGCTATGTTCTCTTATCACCATGTAAGTGAGTTCTTGCTGTTAAGCTAAGTCAGAACAGGGAACCATGTAGAAATAGGAAACCAGATATGGACCAGCTGCTAGTGGGCTTTTTCGCTGAGGAAGGAGTATAATAATAGTCCAAATTCAATTTCCTCAGCCTGAGTGTGCACATGAGGTCCTCAGCTCCAAGTTTTTCACCCTGCAATCTTTCCTCTTGTACCATACTACTTGATAGAGCCAATATCACTTTAGTTACCTCTTGTGAACACGAAAGTTTAAGACTACAAGTTCAAAGATACTACTGCAGAGAACCAAGTCTTAGGGACATATTTGCTATGCCAGTCTTCCTCCTGAAGAAATATTGGTCAATGGCTTCCTTTTCTGCTGCATCAAACAGTGACCTGAAAGTTGTTTGGTTATCAAATTACCTTGTGGGTAATTTGACAGACAGAATATTTTTATCCAAAAAAGACAAAATCAAGTAACTGATTTTCTGGTAGTGAGAAGATGCATTATTTCAGAACTGGTTAAACTTCCAAAGTCATATGTGTGAAGAAGTATAAATCCTGCCAGAGATTCACTGGAGAAACTCTTCTCTGATTGTTTCCAAACCGAACAAAAATTTGGAGACAATGCTGGGTGAAACTGCAATTATCATGGAGGAAACAGTTTGTTTGAGACATGCCAAAGAAAATACATGATTGTCAATATGAAAATTTGTTGTTTGTCAGCTTGTTGCCAGATGTTAGAAACTCTCTTGGAATGGGCAGAGTCAGGTTTAGAAAGGAGACATTTTTTATTCTGTGCAGGGTGCAAGGTGGAATCAAACACGCCAGGGAATAAAGAGCAAGAGGATTTATACACTAGTTTACATAAACCTGGCTATCTAATACATGGTTACCACCTACCTAATGCATAGCCATTTAGCTTTCACAGGCTTATACTTGTGCCTCTGTGGGCCTCTTTGGGGGTCTCTGGTGGTCCCTGATGTTTGTTTGTGGAGTTGCCCCTACTCAGTTTCAAGAAAAGTTCCACTCAGGGTGTGCAGAGCACAAGACTGTGTGCCAAACGAGATGTGATCTTCAGCTCAGAGCCAGGCAGGACATAAAATCCAAAAGCTTTCCATAAGCATTATGCACCACCTGTTTAAAACATCTGATAACATCTATTTGCATTCAATAGAGGTTAGAGTGAGAATGATTCCATCAGCTTCCATCTACAACAGCGATCAAAGGAAGGGACAGAGAATTCTACGTAAAGACATCAAACCCACAGATACTTTTCCAGTAGGTCCATATTCCCCTTTTTGCTTCTGTTGACTTCTATCCAAAGCTGGCATTTTCAGCCAGTTAGATTAGAGTCCCAGTCTAGTTTAAAATATTGTCCAAGATCCTTGGGTAGAGAGTGATATGAAAGGTATTACTATGTATGAAAATACTTAAAACTAGAAAAGTCATTGCCTCTTTAAATTGTGTCCTCTTCTTGATATTTTTACAGAGAGGTATGTAGTTAAATTAACAAAACTTGTTAATTCTGAAGATAGACCGGATCTTATGAGAAAAAAAAGGACAAGAAATTATGGTTACCAATCTCTCTCACCCTCTTTCCTCATTTGCTCTGCTATACAGATTACTTCAAAGCAAGCAGAATATATTTGGTGTCCCTGTTGAGGGAAAAGGTTATTTGTGTATGAGTGGAGAAAACAGATGGTTTATTTCATTTGTGAAACCCCCTTTTCACTCCCAGCTGGAAATGTTGAAAAGTGGGAAAAAATGTCAGTTATGCTTTTGGTACAGAAAAATCTCATTGCTCTTGGCAGTGACCTCAGCTTTGAAGAGGAGGTGTTAGCCTTGCATCATTTCACAGAACTAGCTGATCAGGAGTGGCATTAACCTAACTTTAATAGAAGCTCGTTTTAGCTCTCTCAGCCAGAAAAGAGTCAAAGTGACATGACACATATGAATGGTACAACAATGGAGAGATTACATTAAAGGGAAAAAAAAAAAAGAAAATACTAGACCTTCATGAGGGCTCAGGTCAGAATATATATAGATGGAATATTAACTGCAGCACTGGAAATTGTTTGCCAGCACTTTTTATTGAAACTGATGTAGCTTGAATCTGCAATGTTGTAGTTTAGAAACACCACTGTAGATCCATAAGTGATTAAAAATCATAGCTTACTTCAACATGATAAAATAATAATACAGTAATAAGCAACATCATACCTTCACTAGGAAATATTTAATAGAACATTTCAAGCATTTCTGTCTAGGCAAAAGAAGAAAGAGGTACTTTGATATGGTAGTTATTTTTGTAAAATATGAAGTAAAGCTTTTTCCTCATGAATAGTGTATTATTTGGGTTTTTTTGTACTTTGATTTTACTTTTTTCAAACACATTAAATTTTACATATATTTTTCTGATACAGATCTTTCTGATATTTTGAATTCAATAATTGTATGTGTAATTAAATACACCATTTATATAGTTGATAGGTTATAACTAATTAACGTTACCAAATATGTACTCAAGACAATTGGAAATACTGTAGTTTGAAAGACATAATTCTTTTACATTTAAATACATTTTAATGGGAAATTTTAAAGGAAATGTTGAAAGAGGACACAATAGCTGATTCTTTTCTTCTTCAAAAATTCAGGATTTGAGGAAAAAAATACAAAACTACCACTCTTTCCATTCTGAATTAAATTCACTTTGATGTACAGTGATGCAATAGGCAGTGCCGCTACAAACAACACAAAGCAGTGAACAGGTTTATCCTGTATGTATGAAGTTCATTGATGAAATTATAACTGTGCAGAGACATGCACTATTACTGTAAACATGTATGTGATATGCACAGTGATATGCACATTTACTAGTGTCACCAGAAGTATTACACTTGTGTGCCAGGCACTAGGTACAGGTATAGCACTATTGTACTTATTCATATTGTTCAAAGTCTGTAGGTAACAGGGCTCACAGAATCAACAGAACAAGAGATGTATTGAGAAACTTTCTGAGAAGAAAACTGGGCAGTTGCACATTGTTGAAAATTTATTCAAGCCCTCACTGAATGTCTGATTCCACAAGGTCTTGCAACTTACTACACAGACCATAGTATTTCACTAAAGAAAAATATAGAATCATACCTGGTTTATACTCTTTATCGTCCCATTTTGTTTTATGTTGTAACACAGTCAGTATTTCACTTTGCATTTAAAAATGTTCTCTTGAATTAATTCCTTCTTTAATGCATTATGCTGAGATAGCTCATTTACTGCAGTACATAGAGTACACTAGAGATAGAGAGGCTCTTGTTTGATATTTAATGAGATAAGGTTTCTATTTCATTACATTAAAGACTGGTGGCAGTACAGATGATGTTCTGCCTCTGTTAATGCTCTTAACTCATAAATAACAGCTGTTTCAGCTCTTGCTAATTCCGCTTTTAATCCCTTTTCTTCCTTGCACAACTTTGGAAAACATTGAATGTAGTCTTACCATTTGTATTAGTATTGTTTTAACATGAGATTTCTTTCCTGTGTAAGAACTCTCTCTCTTTTATTTCTACAAATAATTACAGGCTCATTACTGCTGTTGCCCTCTCTTCTGCTTTCATTGCTTTCCCTGAAACCAGCCATTTGTTGAATTTCATTAGCATTAATATATACAGGACAAAGCTTAAGAGTTTCTGTTACTCCGATTAGGACTAGCATGTTACACTCTGTAGGTCACAGAGGGTGAATTTCTTCAGCAGAATTTTCCATTAATAAAATTAATATGATAATTCACAAGCAAAAGCTGCTGCTGAAAGCCTATTCTGTGTATGTTTGTGATGGTTTGAAAATTGGCCAACTGCCAAGAACCAGAGGGCCCAGGACAGAGGTCCCAAAGGCCCCTCCCGGC
>JAWWTY010000156.1:20404699-20542982 GCA_035222235.1 Margarornis squamiger
TACGTAAAGAAATTAGATGGAATACTTCCTTGGTTATGACCCAGTTACCAGGAAGGGCCTGAACCAAAACCACTACAATGTTGCATAGGCAGCAATTACCAGGTAAAGGAAGAGTGTAGGTGTAGTACTTTTGCATTTTCTCAGCAAGTGTCAAATGCATGCTGTTCCTGTTGGATTTCATAGGAGCTGTCAATAGCGGCAGTGAAAAAAATTAAGCTAGATCTGATAGGCTTTTAGTGTTAAGAATGACCTGTGAATGGGTTTTTGCAAGTAGCACTAAACAAATATCAGTGGACAGTAAATTCCTTGGAAGTGTTTTTTAAGCTGTTCCACAGTTCTTGGTATTTACCTGAATTTAGTTCTTCCTGAAAGACACATCTTGAAATATGAAGACTCCCAACAGCTGACTTGAACACTTGGATTTCATTTTTTTAAAAATATAATTCCCTCATTTCCTTCAGGCTTGAACAATGTTTCAAAAAAGAAATGCCTTAACCCTGAGATTACAAAAAGTTTTCAATATCTCTTATTCTCACAGAGAAGGTTATAGATGAAAAAAATTTTAACTGATGCTGGAAACACACAGTCCCACAAGGTCAATATGTTCTACCAGGCCAAAGAAACATCTCAATGACATTTTGAGTAATGAGTGAAAAACAGTACACTTTCTCCAAAACTATCTTCAGAGAACTATCACTTTGTAACTTATTTCAGAGGTAGTGTGTGTGTTCAAATACCCTTATGCAGTGGAAAGAATGGCCAACTTAAAATTATAATTTTGGTTGTTTCATTACTTCCAGACCACAAAGACCATGGCTAGCAGATTTTTAGTTTAGTGCTTAGCAATCTCAGCCGATAGCAACTATGCATTTTGCATATCTGAAACAGTAGCACTCTATTCATACCAGACTGTCATTATAAATAAAGAGCTAATTGTAAAATTCAGGTTTTGAGGCAGATTGCGTAAGCCCAGCAAAAATGAGAAATCACATAAAGTGTTTTAGTCTGGTCTCATGTCTGACTCTGAACTAGAATTACAGTGAGATCCAGTGGTTTCTAAGCCTCATAAAACAGAATGAAGGCTGGCATGAAAACTCATGGACGTTCTTGTGTGTGCAACCATATGTAAAGCCAGGTCCTGGAAACTAAGACAAAGCTCTTGCTTGTACTATACAGTCTACAGAATCTTGTGAGAAGAAATTGTGACAATCTAGAGATAGCTCAATTATGTTCATAAGGATGTATGGCATGTCAAAGTTTTCTTTTTCTTTTACAATATTGACCTTGCTATGAATGTTCCCAAAGAAAACCTATTGTCATTCTACATAAAAAAGGGGGATCTAAAAAGCTTTCACAGCTTTCTGATGAGGCTGGATGAGTCTGGGTAATTATTCCTGTCAGCAGGTTCTGTTTTCTGACAAAATCCTCCATTTAATTTGCATCTCTCTTTCCATGTTGAAGTTTTTTGTAAACCAGTGGTATCTTTCTGTGTGCAGTGGGAGTGTTAAATAATGCTCTGCAAAATCCTGCAGCTTTTTCTTATTCTGTACAACTTCATTGAGACTTACTATTGTTTCTCATTTTACTCATTTTGCAATATGCCTGCTTGAACATCAACACTTCTAAATGAATTCCCTGTAGAGTATAACAGGCAAAATTCTTAGTCAATTTTGCAAGTTACTCCTGTGATTGTGGGGTCTTTCTTTGGATGAGGGCAAGAAATCATACTACAGTTACCTACATTGTGGTGTAAAGCATTAATCACAACAGGTATATCAGAGAGTCTTTTCATTTTTGGTCTTGATGTTCTTGAGAATCATCTCTTTAGTGGTATTTGTAAACATATTGTGAAGTTTAATGATCCAGACTGTGTTGAAAACTTGCTGCTGTGCTGTTTCAGATAATAAAACTAGATTAAAGCTAATGGATTTATGATTTTATCTCATATAAAATAAAAGGCTTGTCATGTTTGACATTGCATATTCTCTCTCTTTCTCTCTCTTTCTTTACTCTGGTATCCTTGTTAATAAACTGTGACTACTCCTACCTGGGACAACTCTGGGATTTGTAACTAGAAAAAAATTTGTTGTTCCAGCTGACTAATTCTAACACCACAATAAATTTCATATCACAGATCCCAAACTGACGTATTTTGGCAGTCCAGGAAGAAGTAGAAATTTCCTATTAATAGTCTGTGTGTCTCTGCTTCAGCAGTGTAAATTGGCCTCCAGGAAACCTCAGAAAAGGTCAATAGCCACTACAATCACAAGCACCTAAGAGTCTGTGAGACAGAAGTTAATCTCAAAGGCAGAAGTCACAAGCATCCTGCCCCACAGAAGCTGTTCACGTAGATGAACTATAACCATGTTAAGACTCTGTCCTGATTTGGACTGACCTGGAACATTATTAGCTCAGTTGATTAAAGCCTAGTGGTAATAATGCCAAGGTTGTGCATTCAATCACTGTATGGACCATTCACTTAAGAGTTGGACTGAACACCTTGTAGGTCCCTTTCAACTCGGAATATTTTGTGTTTGTTTTTTTTCCCACTAGTAGCAGACTACTGCTAAAAATGATACACTTACACAATTTCACTAACTTCACATTTGGAAGCTATGAAGTATTCCCAAACCCAGAGATCATGCATTATTCATTATATTCTTACAGGAAATAATTGATTCATATTTATAGAGTCATTATACGTACATAGAAAAAAAGTTGAAAGACCATAAGCTGAATAGGAAAAGGTTTAACCAGCACAGAGAAACAGCAAAAATCAAAATATAATTCCAGTTGCAAAGAAGTGCACTAAAATAGCAAAGGGGAAGGAAACAGTTTAAGGAATTATAAGAAATCAGAACTATTATTCAGCTAAACATCATTCATTGTTTCCCATGAGTTGTGGAGTTCTCTTTATCATCTTAGCCAGGGTGTATGACACAACTTAAAAATTTAGAAGAAATGTACTTAGAGAGATGTAATTTTTTTATTACTCTTATAAATAGTAACTTCATTTGGAAGTTTTTGCATTTATAAATATTTCATGGGGTTTGATGGTGTGTTAGAATGAAAACAGAACAAAGCCTTAGAGTCACAGTCAACCCCAAAGGCATCTCTTTGCTTTATCAAAGGCTGTTCACCCCAGGGAGATACTCCTTTCAGAAAGCTAGACAGAAAGTTGCTATAAGCTTGGCTTTCTGAAGGGTAATGCTGACAAAGGAAATAGTAGAATTTCAGTCTTCTGTGTTTGCTATCCAGCCTCAGCTCATGTCACTCATTTTATTTGAGACAAAGCCCACTCTTTCTCCTTTCAAGAGCACTTGGCAGAGGACAATGCAAAGGCATTCTGTATCCTCGCTGTCACACTATAACCTGACACAGCCTTTAAAAAACAAGGTACCTAAATTATTATATTTGCCAAATACTGTCCACCTTTGCCCTGAAATAATATATCCTGTATTTAATTCAAGGGTGCTGAGTGAGAAGCCCTTCTAGGGTAAATCTTTCTGAGCAAACCTTCTGTATAAGGAAGAACTGTGTAATGGTCTTTCAAAGCTCCCTTTTCTAAAAAACTTTCTAAAAAATTATTCATTTAAGACAGATGCTGCTGTGCTCTTGATATCTGTTGTATTTGAGAAGCTCCTTTTCCCTGTTTTCACTAGGTAGCTCATAAAATATTTTAAACTTACACAGCACAAGGTGTAGGTTTTTCCCTTTTCCCTCCCCAGCTTTAAGAAAAGTGGTGAACTTTCATTCTCTTTCATTTCCTATTACATAAAAAAACCCCCTAGTTTGTAAGCAGTGTGCAAAAATGAATAACCTCTCATGGAGGTCTTTTCTGGCCTTTTGATACTTATTATTTTATATCAGCAATGAATAATTCTCAATTTGGCAAGATTCATATATGTAGGGTGAGAGAAATGCAATCTTTCACAGCACTCAGACACAGAACCACCAGAGCACTACTTTATTAGTTGTCAACCATCTCACACTTAATTAGATTCAAGGGTCCAAGATATCACTTCATAAGAAAATTGAAGTGTGGGAAAGAGAGAGATGGTGTAAGTGATTTTCTGTGGTACAAAGCATTTAATGATTTTTCCAACTGTTGTTGGTATTTTTTTTTTCAGGCATTACCCTCATATTTAATACAAAAAGGCTCATATTGTATAACAGTGTCCTCAGGGAGAGTTTTCTTTCCATTTATACACCGATGATTAGTGTAGGTTTAGCAGTCTTTATTAAAGTTATAAATTTTCTTTCAAAAGACTCAAATTATTGTCATCATGGAGGTTGAATCAGTTGTAATGGTAGAAAACAGCTTCATATCGATGTGTGTGTGTGTGTGTGTGTGTGTGTGTGTGTTTGTGTGTGTCCACATAAACATTTGTGTAAGCACACAAGCATTTGTACTTGCAAACATGCAGGAGTCACTGTATTTGATCCCTCAGGTAATAATGGTATTTAAGTGCAGTGTTACAGTCTGTACATAAAGCCTTATTTTTTCTGATAATTTTTGTCACTCAAAGGAAATTTTAATTTGCAATGCGCCCAGTTCAATCCCAGCACTAAAAAAAAAAATCAAAAATTTTAAGTTTTCTAAAATCAGTATTTAATTGTTTGGCTGATTAAACTACCTTAGTTCAACAAAGTGCCATTAAGAATGTTCAGCACTCTTCTCTTGGCTGCTAAGAATCAATTTTTTCATAAACATTAGTTATCCATGGTATCTTTGCAATTTCCCCTATCTGTAGCAGCTAGGAAATTGAATTTGCAAATGACTTTAATGGAACTGTACTTGATTGCAGCATCTCCCCTATCCATGTCACTCTTAAGACCAGAAGCTAAGCTAAATCTTGTATTCTATTCTGTCTTGATCAGTGCTAAAAATAATATTCATGTATGCACTGGCATGCTTTCAGAAGGACTGAAGAAAGACAACTTCAGAGCCTGTTCAGCTTCACTGCATGGAGCAGCAGGCTCTATATTACAGCTACTGGTGGTTTCTAAAGAAAACGATCTAAACCTTCCACTGTGTTTACACACCAATAACTTTCTGGTCCCCCTTATTTTGCACTGTTTAGATTCTGAAAAAGGACTAACACCAAAAGATTTACCAATGGTGACCAGAATTGATGCATCATACCATTCTTATTTCTATAGCAAGTTGCACTGTGAAATCATATATTGTAATAATTTATGAGTAAACATTAAGTTAAATGCTAAGAAGTTATATCCTGTGACTTTTTTATTCATTAAAAATGTTTATGTAAATGTTTATGTCAAATAGTGAAAGGACAACTGTATTAATCATTCACAGAGATTAGTTAATTTCCCCTCTGAAACAAAGTTTCTTGCAAAGTTTCTGAAAACAAAATCTTTAACATCTCAGTGTTCAAGTCACTGAATAGCTCACTAACCAATCTCAATTTCTAAAAAATACTCTTCTAATCTACCAAACATTACACAATCTTTCATCCACATAGTTTATAAATGCTCCTATCAGCTAATCTTACACAACAAAATTCATGTATTTGGTCTTTTTCGCCTAAGGAGACACGAAGAGTAAATTCATGGTTTGGTTAGAATCCTAACACAAGCTATTATTCCTTCCATTTTCTTTCAACCCCCAGTCACTCTCTGAATGCTAATTCTGAGTTACAAATAACGGAAACTAAGCTGAAAAAAATTTTTAAGTGTTACTGATTCTGGTCACCCATTCTAATTAAAACACTAAAGACAAAGACTGTAGTATGACCCTCCAGGTGTTTTCCAGGTATGCTTGATTTTGCCATGAAATCAAACTGACATGTTTTTCTTCTATTTCTTCATGATGCATTCAGTTTTAATAAAGAACAGTCCAAAGCTGACAAAAGTTCAAGAAACCCCCCTGTGAGATGGTCTTGAAAATTGTGAACAGTGGTAGGTCAAGAACAGAGATTGAAAATGACAGGAATACTCATGTAACCCATCCAGAAGAAGAGGTGTCAAAGGGTCTGTAACTATTGTTCTTAGTAATTGTTCTCAGTAAACTTTTCTGTGCATTCAAAGAATTTGAATCAGTGAATTCAAAGAGATGTTTTGGTGTAAGACAAAGTACTTAATTTATTTATACATTAGCATTTCAATCTTTATGTCATCACTAGATGTATCAAAACCTGGAATGCATCTGTCCAAACCTAATAATGTTTGCCTATTCATTCTTTGTGTATACCCTCATTCAGAGCAGGTGACTATGGACAATTCGCTGCATATTTTTGGTTACTCACCATGAGGACTATTGACCAACTTGAATTTTAAGCATGCAAAGGTTGGAAAATTGCATGTTTGAAATGATCTGTCATGGATATGGTTGTGGCTTAATTACTGAAATTTAGAAAGTTGCAAATGCCATGGTTAAGTCAAGACATGGGGAAAAAATAAAATTACAGATTTAGTTCTTAAAACTGTATGATAACTTCCACTAGATGTTATAAAAGGTTGTGATTTAAAGAAAATATTCTCCAGTGATCATTACTATCTAGAAAGAGCATACAAAAATAGGTGGACTTCACTGTCTACATTTCATATCATATAATGTGTTGATACCATAATCTCCTGGTAGCTTTTCTCCTTTTAGTACTCAAATCCAGATGACCCAACAGTTCGGCATGAAATTGCCTGATTGTGACACAATAATAACCACTGGCAGCAGAAAAACAAGCCTCTCTTAAAGGATTTATAGATTTCACAGAGTGCTATCTGGACTGCCACCCCTGTCCACATCACTGATTCATGAGTTCATCTCTGGTAAGACAGCAACAGAATTACTTTGACACAGAGAAGTGATAACATCTTAGGGGAGAAAAGGGTCATACTGTCACTTGGTGAATATCATAAAACATAAAACTCAAATCCTATAACACTGTAAAAACCCATCAGGTATCTCAGAAAAAGAGGGCCTTGCTGCTGGGATTCTGTCAGGCAGCAATTTTTACTTTGATTACCTAAAGTCACTTCATCTGTCTCTCAGCATTACATCGTCTGTAACTTCTCTCTCTGTCTCAAAAGGTTATTGAATGAAGTGTCAATCTTTCTCCAACTGTATGTATAAGTTTAAAAAATCAGAACTTTTTCCTTTTATTTTACATCCCAATTCCAGTAAAATTTTCTACAAAAAAACCCTCATAGAAACTTTCAGACATGTATGTTAGTCCATTTCTAGAATAATCATACTGACCTTTATATACATCAGTTCTTGTGTTAAGGAAAATATTTTCCTGTAATGATACTATCTCACAGAAAAGGCAGACAACTATACAAATTAAAAAAACAAAAACAAAAACAAAAACAAAAACAAAAACAAAAACAAACTGGACCAAACCAAACCAAAGCAACAACAAAACCAAAACCAAACCAACCTACCAACCAACCAACAAAACCCCCCAGGTGGTTTCTTCCAGAAAAAGAACAGGGTTAGAACTGGAAAATGTCTTTCAAGAGAATGCATGTAAAAGTGATCATATCTTTCCAAAAGTAGGCATCTACTTCATCTTGGCAACTTCATTTCACAGTATTGCCATTGAGCATCATTTCTTTGTACAACAAAAGAAAAATACTATATTTTTCATTACTGAACTTATTTGACTGTGAGATGGTTTCTGCTGCTGTTCGTATGCTGTGATTTAGCACTGATTTACTGACCACTAATATTATGATGTTTCATTAAAAAAACCTAGGTATTTTTATGGTTTTTTCTTCCATATTTAGATTCCTGTTCAGGAAGTAGCTGGTTATGCAAAGCAATAGTTACAATATTCTTATTCCCATTTTAGAGACAGAGGAATAGATAGTCAGAGAAGGTGATATGTCCAAGTCCAGAGGCTAAATAAGTAGCAATAGTGGTATTAGTGATTTTAATATATAAACCACTTCAAAAGATTTAAGAGTGAAAAGGCTTAAATGTGTGGCATTTAAGAAACAAAGCCATTTTTATCTCCTTAAAGATGTTTGTGCATAAATTGCCTCAAGGATTAAAAGGTGCTTAAGTACTAAAGCCCCTTTAAAACCTTAAGCTCCTAAAATGTTTTATGAACATAGACATGATGGGTGACCCTGAGAATATGGAAATGGACTTTGATTTCATAACAGTTAGGTTATAGAAGGAGACAGTTTGCTCTAAAAATGGACAAAGTCTGATCCTAAAAGTAAATACAGAAGGGACAGTGGCTTTGTGATCCCTGGTCTGGATGTGTTGATTATAGGCTTGTGAAAGGGCCTAGAAAGAGTTCTTTCCAGACTGGTGGTGCCCATAAGGATGCCAGTGAGACTGATGGAGGGGTCATCATCAGAGGAAGCAAAGCAAAGAGAAAAATGGTTCAGTTCAGAGATGGAAATTGTCAAGGATGACAACACCAGTGAAGAACAGTTGCACAAGGCTGATGATGTTTGCGAGAAAGATATTCCATACTGGAATTGCTCCATAAAGAGGGCTTTGGACCTCCACCAGACTGGGTTTTGGGGCATGATGCCTGAATTAATTTTATGTTCCTCAATATGGCAAGGTCTTTAGGTTCACTTAGCCCGACCCACATTGCTGTTACCACAGTCTGTTCGATACTTGGGAGCTCAGAGCTGCTCAGAGCAGCTGAGAGAGTTTCAGCTTTTTGACATCAGTTTGTATAAACTTCACATATAAATGGAATTTGTTGAAACCAAGATTAAAAAATAGATTGAAACTCTGCTTAAAATCATAGTAGCAGCTTGCATACTATATTTTGTTTGAAGAGAGCTGAACAAAAGCATAAAGAGAAATTTTAATATTTTTTCCATTACGAGAAAACCTACACCCACAAGATTTGTATATATTGGAAAGTTCATGTTTTGAACTTACCTAGTTAGACTTTTCTCTTTATAGTGCTGCACTCACAGACACACTTCTTTGACTGTGCCTGTTTATTAACTCCCCTAGTCAGAACAGTTTCACCCATTTTTTTAATAACAGTGCCTGCAGATAAAATTCTCAGTAGATATCCCTAATCATAACTAACTAAAGAGCTCATTTCATCTACAAGTTTAAATAAACAGAGGGAAGAGACTACCAACTGAAAACTTACTTAAAAGAAAAATAAAAATTAAAAAATATTTTTTTCTTAAAAATCAAGTTTTCTTATTAAAACCTCCAGAAACAAACCAAAGTTCTGAAAGATATGAATGACATAACAGATACATTTGTTACTAAGAACCTGAAGAATGTCTTTTTCCTCAGTAAATAAATAAATACCTTGTATGATAAACAAGACAAATATCCACACTTGAGCAGCTTCTAGCAAGCTATTTAAATTGCTTTTGGTGCAAAATAACTACCCTGCAGGTTTTCCGAAGATGCCTATTTTGTCTAGTTAAACTGATGAAATTTTAGAAGGATTTAAATTAATTCTTTTTGTCATTACCTTTTCACACAGTCTGTTTCAAGGGAAAAAAAAAAAAAAAAAAAAGAGCCCTTTCAAGCTGTTGAAAGATTGCTTTCATTTTAAATTGTCATACATTACTTCCAAAATGTGGTGTCAAACTCTGCTACTTGTGAAGAATTAAGGAGGCTATGCCAGCTTCAAAATGTCATTGTCTGATAGAAATGCTTTTTCCTAGGTGAGTCCATAAACTCTCCAGAAATGTGTTTGTGTGTGTGTGGTGTCAGGAAAACAATTAATACTTATGAAACCTTCATAAAGAAAGCTGGTTTTTATTTTTACAGATGACCTAGATGACGAGAGAAAGTCACTCCCCTTAGTGAGATTAACAACTCAAAATTATTTTGTAGGCTTGTCTGCAGGTAGAACAGACGTTAGAGATTTATTGGAATGAGCTTGTGGCAGACAGATCCTCATCATCTCAGAAAGGTGCTTATCTGCTTGACTGATCATCAAGAAGTCAACATGGTCCAGTGGAGAGTGTAACAGACTAAATGACAGAAAACCTATTTACCGGCTTTGTTGCTGATTCACTTTCTAGGAATTTTGGCATCTGCATAGAGAAATAAGTTTTGATGAGGGAAGATAAGATATGAACTTAATATATGCTATCTACTTTGTGTTGCTTGCATATATATGAAAGGTATAATGAGAAATGGAGTTAGGTTGTCCTATTCCAGCCCATGGTTTTGCATATATTACTATTCTAAATTTCCTCTCCAGAACAAATCTTTCAGTAATTTTTCTTGCCTGTGTGTCTGGGGTCTTTCTTGCTCTGCTCCATTTTTAATGTATATAAATGTGTCTGCAGTAAAATTGCCTGAGTTGTTCATTAGATTTTGAGATTCCAGTAAAGGCATATTACAAATACACAGAGATATTTTTTAGTATTTTCTAGCTTCTAAATTATTGAATTTTAGCATTCTTGGCTTTTCATAAAATGGAAAATAGTTGTTCCTCTTTCCATATTTAAGTCATTAAATTGAGATTCTGGTGGATGGAATTGTAATGGTAATGCCCAAAATTCGTCAGGCACAAAAACATGGAGAGACTGAAGCAGGAAGAGATTTAAGCACAGAGATAGAGGGATATATGATTTAGGTAAAACAGAAGTAGATAAATAGGAGAATGGATTAATGAATTTGACCTAAAGAGGTGAGCCTTTGGACAAGTCTGAAGCTTTATTTCTCTAATAAAATAACAGCAAAATACTCAGTCATACTAAAGTTCTTCAAGAATATTTTGTGTTTTCTGGATGTCACTTAGAAACTTAAGAACTGTACAGGTTCACTCTCATGATTACTCAGTTAATACCAATCTTTTTTTGGCCTCATCCTTCAAGCCCCATCTCCTTACCAAGAATCTCAGTACTTGGACACCACGAGCAGCATCCTCTTTGCCACGCCATTCAAGGTATTCCTCACACTGCTCAGTCCTCAGGATGCCTTGCTTTTGCTGATCCATGCAGTGAGGCTGAAAACACACTCTTCTTTCTTTAGACACATACAAAGCAAGTCAGGAGTCATGACGACCTCTTACAAGACCTAGGAGAAGAGCTTTTGACTGAGGCCACAGGAAACTAATTTTCCAATTAAACTGCTGTCAAATGTGTCTGCAGCTATTCCCCACACCAGTGTCACTTCTCCCTCTAATAGGTTTTGATGCTGGCCTGTCACTGAAACTCTGTTCCTTGGGAATCAGAGAAAACTCCTCCATCTTAGTATATCCCTGGCCAAAGGACCTTATGTCAAACTTCCTGTTGAAACTTGTTACATGTTACCTACTGGTTACCTACCAGTAAATTTGGACAGGTTTTATAACATTAATTTTGAAGGAGGAACTACTTTTCAGTGACAAAGAAATGAAACTGGGAAACTAAAAGAAATGGAGAAGGGAAGACAAAGTTCAGGGATGAAATTATAGATTCAAATTTCTATTTCTATTTAATAAGAAAGTCACACTTAGGCTCTGGAAGAATTTTGGCACCCATACAATATCACTTATATGGTTAGGGTATGAAAACCATGTCCTTAGCCTCAATCTTTACTGGGTTTTGTCTCTATTACAGTCTTTATTTCTTGTTTTGAGTGGTCTGTATCTTTTGGGTTTTGACATGTTTGTCTTCTTATTCTCCTCTGTAGCTGTTCTAAGCTCACTTCAAGAAAAACAGAAGGAAATAAACTGAAGGTGTAGATAGACAGATTGCCCAGGAATGACAAAATTACTGGAATTAGAGAATGACTTCCTAGTGCATTTTACCACACATCCTATTCCCTCAAAAGTTTGACATAAGAACTAAGAGTATGAAAAGCATATGCATAACACAGAAGAGAATTTGTTTAAAATAAAGGCACTGTATAAAGTGAGAGACAGGAAGAAGTGTTGAATTTTCTGAAAAGTCTGCTTCAATTAGGCCAGGCAAAACAGTGAGACATTCTGACCAGAAAAGCATTTCTGAACCACTACAAATTTTGCAGTACTTGCTCGAACCAGTCAAGCATGATATTTTTTTATTTTTTTTTTATCTGAAGGAGAGGAATTCAGCCAACCTAGTATTTTTACAATAGGATAATATCTAGTGTTGCAATCAAAGTATTTGTACCTGGTATTATCTACTTGGTAGCTTCCTTTAGCTTAAGCTGAAGTTAAAGCAAAACCCCAGTTAAGTATGTTTTGCAGCATCCATACAACTTCAAATTAGTTACTATCAGATAGTAAAAAAGCAAAGAGTAGAACGGCTACTAGTTCTTGTTGTTTGAGTAACCTTTCACTGAGGAAAAAGAAATGGACTGCAACACAGCTGGATTCTGAGAGACAAGGGTGTATTTTTACTGGAGTTGAAAAATGTGATCAAAGGGGACTATCTAGGTGACAATATGAACAAAGAACCTGTTCATTTGTTAGATAAGCTAAATATGCTGAATTTATTCAGCAGTCAGTCTTAGGAATGATTCTGATGCTCTGCCAGTGAGGAGCTGCACAAGAAGCTGCAAAGGAGCGCAGCCAGGACAGCTGATTTGAATTGGCCAAATGGATGCTCCATACCACAGAATGACATTCTCAGTACATAAACTCCAGGAGCAGCCTTTCCCTTCTCAGGGACTGACTGGGCATTGGTGGTGAGCAACTGTATTGTGTATCTTGTGTTCTTCCTGGGTTCTATTCCTTGCTCATTATTACTATTGTTATTAGAATCGTGGAATAATCAAGGTTGAAAGGGACCTTTAAGATCATCAAGATCATACTATTGTTGCTGTTATATTTTACTTTATTGCTATTATTAAACTGTTTCTATCTCAACCCATGATATATCCTTTTCTTTCCAATTCTTGCTTCTATCCAGCTGGCAGAAGAGGGAAGTGAATGAGCAGCTATGTGGTATTTAGTTGCCAGATGAGGTTAAACCACAACAAACCAAAACACCTTCCAGCTGTGACCTACACAGTCAGAATAAATTCAAGCCAATTATCAGGAAATATCAAAACTGTTCTATTTGCAGTGATACTTCCTGTTATAAACTTACAAAAGACTAGTTTAGTTTATGCAGGAACTTTTTATTATTCATAAGGGGGATTCTGTTAGGTACCAGATACTGCCATAAACATACAAAAAAAATTGGTCATTAATTTCAATCCAGAGTCATCACTCCTTTAATGAAGTAAGTAAATGCCACTGACAGTTTTAATGGTTCAGATTTTAAGTGATCCCTGCACATCACATGCCTGCAAATTTAATTTGTTAACAAGTGGATACTTTTCCTATTCTGGATAGCTTGTGTAAAATCCTAGTTTTCAGTCAGACTGTTCTAGAGCAGGAAGAGCTCATCTGCACATAACTGAAAAGATTAAGATTTTGCTAAAAAAAAAAAATATCTAGACACTTGTGCAGACTTAACACAGCAGTGCAGGTTTCATTCCTTGTCATTTAAATATTTACTATTAAAACTTTTACTTAGATTTTTCCCCAATTTTAATTTTTGAATTTCTGAATATAGTTTATCAATGTACTTCCTCTTATATTCCCTTCTGTTAATCTTTGTTGCCCCTTTTCACCCTGAGACACCTACATAGGCCTTCTGGTACAGCACAGAATGTTTTTTTTAGCCAGAATTACATTTCTTTTTTTCTTTTTTTTTTTTTTTTTTAATTTCTTTTTTCTTTTTTTTTTTTTTTAAATTAAATTTTCTTTTCCATCTTTGTACTGATCTAAAATCAGTGACTAGACTATTAATGTCTCTTTCAGTTTCTCAGGCTGGGGACAATTTATGTATTACCAAGTGTTCCTGGCAGGAACCTCTGCAGCTGCAGTCCAGTACAAATTCACAGTGACTTTTTTTGCATTTCTAGAATTCAATAAAGCTTCCATTGTTTTCCTGTGATGCAAAAATGCTTCAAAATTATTAAAATGAGAGGGAATTATACAAAGACACTAAGAATATGAACTACACCATACTTATATCCAGTCTCATTACTGACCTGCTGGAGGAATCTGATCATATCATAGACCCTTATAAAAATATTTTACTGATCTATCAAAAATTATGTGACTCAATAGAATGTTGTTAAGCCTAATGAACGTGCTGTGAATTTCTGAGATGAGTGCTATACATAAGTTAAGAATTGTTTACAAAAGGCTTAGAACAAGACAGTACTTTTAAAAATATTTTCTGAAATTTGATGCTGCAGAATGTAGAATACATTATGATAATCTGTGAGTTTTCAAGCTGAATTTTCATTAAACACTTCAGTCATGGACAGTATTTAAGAGTACTGCAGAGGTGACCATAAAGATTCATGGAACTAATCAAAAAGAGATGTAAAGATAAGAAATCAAACCACTTTGATTTATAAGTATCAAGAAAAAAAAAGATTGAGCCTTTTGTCATTAGCCCACAGCAGTGCTTTCTAGTTTGACTTCTATCTCTGATGTGATTCAAATGTAAGAACCAAATTCCCTTCAACTCAATGAACCCATAGAAATGTAAATGACCTACAGGTTGTTCAGAGCCATATAATAATAATAATATTAGAAAATGTGAAATGTCAAATATATGTAATAGCCAGAGTGAGGAATCTGATAGCACCACAGAGGAATTTTTGTATAAGAAGTGTAAATATGAAAAACTTACGTATTTGCCATAATTTTTATTTCCCTATTTTGGCTTTCTATGCTTTTTGGATTTGGTTGGGTTTGTTTTGTTTTATTTTTCTCCTTTTTTTTCCAGCTGACAAATAACTTATCCTTTGACTTTAATGTTTAACATTTTAGTTTGTCTATTTTGCTCCCATCATTTGCTAGCTGATATGGAAAACACAAAACACAAGACTTTCTGTCATGACCAGAAGACTGACTCCCTCTCTTCCTTTCCATATTAGGATGTATGACACATCAGCGTGTAAAGAAGGTGCAGGGATTCAGAATGTCCCTTTCTTTTTAAGATTTATGTTAAGGTTTTCCTCACAGCAGATCTTAAATGCCATTTTCTACATACAGAGATGGTGTTGATAAATTAAGATTCTTCTGGCTCACACTTGAGGAAAATTCTTTAGTACACCACTTCACAGTATTGAACAGTTCAGATTATTTCCTCAGCGGGCTACTGTGGTATGTTAGAATTCACTTTTTTTCATCCTAAAAGGATAACTGGTCCAGATAGCATAAAATATACATTGACATGAACTGTTAGGGCAACACACAGAAGATCAATTTCACCAATAAATAGGTCAAAACACTTCAGGTGATATGTTTCCTTTTATTTGCCCTCCATGGAACTGAGATATCTATGAACATGTTAGTGGCTCACAACTTTAATTTTTATTTCTCATGCTGACAAAAGTATATCTATTTTCATAAGGGACACATTTCAGGGAGCTAATTGCAAGAATCTGTTCAGAAATATCCTGTAACTGTTCTGTTTGATTTTGAGCATGGCACGATTGACATATGTACAAACTAATTGTGCTGCCATTCGGGTAATTAACAGATAAAGGCTAGTGAATAAATGGGAGAAGATGTCCTCAGACAAAGAAGTCTACAATAACTAATTGACATTATAGACAAAAGAATCATTCTTCTGGCTAAAAGAGCACTTTAGAATTCATTCATATCTACATGCTGTTTCAGTGGTTAATTTTTAGCAGTTGTTTTGAAGTCTGAATTTAATAAACATATACAGAAGAAACATTGTATGGCTTACACTCATCATTTTTAAGCAATTAAGAAAAGAACTCAGTTCTCACTTTGTCATTTTCTTATAGTAAACAGGAAATTATAACTGACTTTTAAGTTTGTCCCTGATTTTGTTGGTGTTTTTTTCTGCCTTAATCTGTCAGAGGCTACTAAATCTACAGAACTGAAAGAAACACAGAAAATTCAAAGTTCAGGATTCAGAATTTGGCTGAGGTTAATTTTCCTGCCTTGGTAGCTTTTGAAAAATAAGTTTGAAAATGTCATAAATACAGGCTTTTGACTACCCATTAGAAAAAATGAGGAAAATAGTCTCTACTTTAATGAGTGACAAACACCTCTAAGACCAATGCATCACAAAAGATGTTTGAGCCAAGTCTTAGTCTTACAAGGTGAGTGATTCACAATGGAGATTCTTTTCCACTGATTTTGAAAAAGACCTATTTTTAAATGGGTCAGAGAGTCCCCTTTCAAACATAAAACCAGAAACAAACTCATGTGCTCCAAAATGTTAACCCTGAGACCTTTTCACAGTTTCCAGACTCAGTGAAAAGTCTGTGTATCTTTCATGAGTTTTCCAATTTGAGTGGATGAATCAGAGCTTTTAACAATGACTTGGATATGTATTGTAAACATAACCTCTTATGGACAGAGGTCTTTGGTCAGCAGGATTCCAGAGAGGAAGCAATGATGATAAAACAGCGATTTAGAGTACTGATAGAGCAGTTCACTGCACAGATCTCTTAAAGTCAACACTAATCAAGCAAAAAGTTTTTTATATGCTGTTTGTCACATTCACCAGAAAATAAATGCTGCTTCAATTTGACAACCATCCCTTATAATCACTAGACAAATCAGTCAGCTGGAAAGTGTGACATGAACAATGGATAAAGTGAGTACCACATTATATAGAAAAGTATGAAGAACATTGTATTACTGTAGTACTGAACACTTTAAATACAAATGTAAGAAAGAAGAACTTGTTAACATATAGTATATGCAACAGACATTTCCCTCTGTTAATATTCTCTTCAGTCCACTCACTGGAAACACACAAATTATAATGGGAAAAAATATATGAATAAGAAGAATCAGATTTTCAACTATATCCATTCCATGCCATCTTGCAGAAAATTTCTCCCTTATTTGAACTTTTTTAGATTGATAGAACCGAGATTTTCTACATGCATTTTCCATGCACAGACTAAAATTCTGATTTGTCACAGAATCATAGAAAGACTGGGTTGAAAGGGACCTTAGAGATCATCTAATTCCATGGACAGAGATGCCACTTGCTGGATCGGGTTGCTTAGGGCCCCATGCAACTTGGCCTTGAACACTTCCAAGGATGCGGCATCCATTACCTTCTGGGCAACCCTATGAAGTAAAGAACTTCTTCCTAGCATCTAATCTTAATCTCGACTCTTTTAAAATCATTTCACCTTGTTCTATCACTATCTGGCCATATAAAAATTTACTTTCCTTTAATAAATCCCCTTCACGTTGCCAACAGCTCCACTAGCTGGTTATACTCAATATCACAAGCTTGAGGATCACAATTTCTAAATGCCAGTAATAATTACAGGAGCACAGAATGCATCCAGTTTCCAAAATAGGGAGTGAAATACAAACCACGCTTTGCTTACCTCTTAAAAGCACAGAGCAGATATAACCCTATTACCCAAAACACAAGCCATAAGTTTTGTTATATCTCTTCAAACCCTTTGCACACCAATCTCAGCCGAATCAGTAGGGCTCCTGCTTTTGAGGTTCTTGTGAGTCCATCAGTCAAGGTTGTCCATGTTCCTATGTAAGGCATCCTTTCCTTCTACTTGATTTTTCTGTCATAGAAGGGCTTTTTTAGTACTTGTTCACATTTGTGCTTACGAAAGGTATTTAGAGCTGCACTTATGTTAGGATATGATTATTAAAAGATGCCTCTGCCTGAATTAAGGTGCAAACTAGACCATATGGTAAAGTCAACAGCACAAATTTCAATAAAGGTGAGGTAAAGAGAGAGAGAAATAAGGGAGAGAGAGAGAGAGAATGTGAAAAGTAAAAGATAAAGTAAAAGATAAAGGCATCACCAAGACATGGATTCTGATGTCATCCCACCAGTCCTGGTTCTTCCAGTCTTCTTGGTGGGGATCACCCCAAAGTTGTGTTTATTGGGTACCACTTATATACAGTCCAAGTCCCTGATATTCTCAGATGTTCCCACAATTTGGGATGACATGGGTGTAAGCAGTTGTTTTCTTTCCCACAGCTGGCACAGTGGAATTTTGTCTGGTGTGTTAATTTCAAACCTTTACCTTTGTTTAGGTCTGAAATGAATGCTTTCTTTTTCACCATTTTTCACAGTGGGAATCTTTGTTTGGGTAGGTTACCCAGATCTTCCTTACCAGGCCTGGTTCCTGTTGTTGCCATCTTCTCTTATCACAAGTTCCTGTCGTAATGGCTTATCTTGTGGGAATTTCCTTCTTTGGCAGTATTTTGAGACAATTAACTGTATTCTTTAAGTCTAGGCATTTATATTTATTTGTAGGCTCTGTATAGATATGAAATACAAAACTCAAATATGGCTTCTTTAAAAATCAGCATCACAATGTGTGGCTCAGGTGCTAGAGAAATGAGTGCTACAATGGAGAAGGTATTTTCCAAGATTTTAAAATTAATTATTAACCCATCTATCCCAGAAGAGTGAGACAAAAGGAAATTTGTAATTGGATTGGTCATCTGTATTTTTCAGCATGTCTTTAGTCAGTTGTGATGAATAGCTCAATTTGCTGCTTAAAATTATATTAGTAAAAGTAACGTGACAAGAGACCACTAACAATGCTTATTAATTGTCCCTAAGATTAAGTGTATTGTTCCATGGATTAAAAGTGAAAAGACCACGACCTGAGGCAAGCATCACTCTGAACCAATGACTATGTTTATTTATGTGAAGGAATCAGCCATAAAAAAGTCAAACTTGTGTGCAGTAAGTGAAGGTAAAGACCTTAAAGCTTGATATCACATAATCAATGGCTTTGGTGTTTGAACCTGTGGTGGAGGTTGAGAATAACCATGTACTTTTTCGTTTGGATGTGGAAAAAGTGATGCAGACACAAACAAGCATAAACTTTCAGTAATGGTCAGCCAGTTGAGGGTAACAATGTAACAAGCCAATGTGTAGACATAAATGAGAACAATTAATTTACATATCTGTCCACAACACACCTGCCTGCAGGGAAGTGCCTCAGTGTTCTGTAGTTATGGAAGACCTTGCCAAAGATTGTACCTTTTACAGTCAAGTTTTACCCTGCTCAAGAAAAGAAGTGACAAACACATATAGCTAATGCCATGCTCAGAAAGAATGATGGCAAACAACAATGACAACTCACAGCTCACTTTATGCCAGAGCTTTCACACCAGTGTGGAAGCCAATAATATTCTTAAGAATGAATATGACATGACTAGAAGTGAGGGTGGTTTTTCAGTAAAAGGAAATTATATCAAAACTGGTTCCTTAAAGTACTGCTCCTCGCCTATTGACATAACATAATTTGTCTAGAAATTTCTTTCTTTAGATCTCAGACATTACTCTTAATCCAATCACTGGTCCAGGAAATGAAGCACTGGACTATTCTGATGATGCAGATAGTGAAAGAAACTGAAGATGAAAAATTAAGTAATTAAAATGTAGAATTGATCGGCTGATTTAAATGCTGTCCTCTAAGTAGAATTTTTATACCCTTTCAAGGGTAAATTTGTATTCCTTTTTGAAATTAATGTAATGATATCAATTCTCAGATCAGCTGAGAATTTTTCTCAATCCATCTGTGACAGCTGCTTTTTACTTCTCAATTTTAACTGTGGCATGGTAGACTTATCAAATTAGAGGCATTAAGAAACAGTCTCAGAGATAGAGTGAGTCACACAACCCCAAAATGATAAAAATATATCAGTAGTATATTTTAGTCCTGACTCAATTTTCTGAAATTAGTACAAATTCTTCCACTGACCTGTGTGGCCTTTAGAACTATTAGGAAAGCACTAATCAGAATTCATGTCTTAGTTAAACAAAGGATCACTATAATACATAGATATGAAATAATAAGATTACTACACAGAAGTGCAAAATTTTCAACAAATTTTGTAAGGAGAAATAAAATAGTGTATGACTCATGCTGCCCCAACATATCACTTTCTAAACATGGAAAACAAGAACTTCCAAGTTAAAAAGAAAACACAAAACATCAAGATGATTTTTATATTACCATATGCTGGGAAACATGTAAAACAATAAAAGCCTTCAGAAGCCATGTCATTTTTTTAAAAAGAGAACAGAAAAAAGTCTGCTGACATGTCTTTTCTACCTTTCACATATAAACTGACCAGACTGAATTTGTGCAATTAATCCTCTCTTCCTTTTCCATGTAAAGATAAAGAAAAGCTGGGATGGGAACCTGAGAGAGAAAGTGGGAACCTGAGAGAGAAAGTAATGGAAAGGTGGTAAAAAAAAAAAAAAAAAAGAGAAGGAGAGAGAAGGAAGGCAAGGACCTCACGTTTCATATAGAAATAGATGAACCACAAGCAATGGAAACTTTAAGTAAACATATCCAGGGTGAAATACTGATTTCAAAAAAGAAAAATAAAATATTTGGACTTTCACTTGAAAATGGGATCAATAATTTGTACTTAGGAGTTGTGCCGGTTTTGGCTGGGGTAGAGTCGACTTTCTTCACAGTGGCTGGTATGAAGCTACTTTTTGAATTTGTGTTGAACATAAGGCTGATAATACAGAGATGTTTTATTGCTGAGCAGGGCTTACATGGAGTCACAGGCTTTTCAGCTTCTCATACTGCCACACTGACAAGGAAGTGGGAGGTGCATGGGAGGGTGGGAGGAGACTCAGCCAGGACAGGTGACCTAAACTGACCAAAGGGATATTTCAGACCATATGTCATCAAGCCCAGTATATAAGGCTGGGGGAAAGAAGGAGGAAAAAGATATTTGAAGTGATGGCTTTTGTCTTCACAAGTCACTGTTACTGGTGATGGGTCCCTGCTGTCCTGGAAATAGTTCAACACCTGCCTGCCCATGGGAATCAGTGAATTAATTCTTTGTTTTGCTTTGCTTGTGTGCACAGCTTTTGCTTTCCCTATTAAACTGTCTTTATCTCAACCCACGAGTTTTCTTGCTTTTACATTTCCAATTCTTTTCCTGATCCTGCTGGTGGGGGAGTGACTGAAAGGCTGTGCGGGGCTTGGTGTCTGCCTGGGGTGAAACCACAATAGGATCTTACTAATGAATTAGTTCCAGGGTTTTGGAACTTTGTCATGACATCCAGAGAAAGACAATCTGTATGGAATAAACTAGTATGAGGCATGTACCCTCAGTTAGGTTAAGAAAAATGCATTATTAGAGGGGAAAAACTATAAAATAAAAGAGAAATTTGTAGCTTGATAGTGGAATTTTAATAGAATGTAGTGAAGTCATCTGAGACTGTGGGTTACATAGCTATGGACAGAGTAATGGGTTTTTGCATTTAAATTTTGCTAGATTTGATTTCTCTGCTTCAAAAATAATCCTTAGCTGAGCCTGTAGTGTAGGTCCAATATTTGTCTAAGGATATTGGCACTTATGTAAAAGAAATTTTTACTTGTGTGGACTTATTTTATGGACTTTGCAGAGAGATTTAATTTGGTGAGAAAGTAATGTATCATATATGTATTCCTTGCTATAGGACTGAAAGGATCTCCTGAGTAAATTTCTAGGTCATACTTTTACTTTTACAGGCTTTGAAATAATCCTAATGCAGCTAAACCATGTGTGAAAAATGTTTGTCCAACATGTCTTTTAAAATCTCTCCAAGGTTGCAGTGTTTTGATAGGCTACATGAGCATAAGAGCATATATCAGAAATGCTTCTCTCAAATCTCATTTAAATTACACTTTTTTATAAATTAAATCAAATTGCACTTGTTAAATTCCAGTTTGAAAACAATTGATTTCTCTTCTCTTTGTAACAAAGTGTTTAACATGAATAAATAAATTCATACATAAATCAGAAAATAAAATAAAATTCTCAGAATCTGAATGTGGCTAAGGCTGTCTCTATGTAAAGACAAAATCATCATCCATATAATTTACCTTTTAAAAAAAAAAAAGAAATTGCATATTTATCTGATTTTGTTTGAATCAATAACTTACCCAGAAATCTTGTAGTAAAGATAATCTTTCTTCTTTGTCTACAAAGCTTAATTAGGTGGCAATCTCACTGCACCTTAAAAGTGCTTTCATTATCTCAAGTCAATTAGGGGTTGATTTATCAATTACTTTTGTCACTGGTGGTTCCAGAAACATTTTGTATTTCAATGTGGCTCAATTTAATTACATCAGATTCTATTAGTACATGTTTTAAGACACTCAGGGTCTCTGGTGGTTAATAGCAATAAACTATATGCAGGTTAAAATTGCAAAGCATGAATTAGGACTCTGAAATATTAAAATGGCAAAGCAGAGGAGTATAATGAAATACACATTCTGATGCTAATGTATTTGTGTTTCAACTCTCACTTATTGCATTTTGATGTCTTTCACTCTTCTGATACTCTGTACTGGTGTGCATTGCTAGGCACTAAATATCTAAGGGAGATGAACAACTAAAAGGTCAAGTTTCGAAAAAACCCAAAAGATTACAGTATGATGAAGTTTAATTCTACCAAATACTAAAGCGAATAACTCCTTTTATGGGATATAACTTTTATTAGCATAACTGACTAAAGAAAAATTGTGCTTAGCTAAATTCCAGGCAGCCTATATACATAATATACACGATTACTTTTTTACGATTACCAGGTTTTGGTGTTTTTTTGTTTGTTTGTTTGTTTTTGTTTTTGTTTGGTTTTTGGTTTTTGTTTGTTTGTTTTTGGGGTTTTTTTGTTTTGTTGGGTTTTTTGGGGGGGTGGAAGGGGCTTTTTTCTCTTTTGTTTTGGTTTTATTGTTTGTTCTCTTTCTGTATTTTTTTTTCTGAAGCCTGAGCCTACATGCAAAACTGAATTAACTCACAGGTCCCATGAGATGCTCAAACTCGGTATTGTTCTATCTGTTGTCTCTGCAGAGATCATTTCGTTATAGGTGTCAAAGCAAGCTGTGGTGGAAGATCAACCTTTTTGAGCCAATGACTGTGCATGTTGTTCTAGCCTTAGAGATTCCTGCTGTCAAGCTCCAGTTGGGTCTAATTAATGGTTTTACAAATGGACTTCAAGAAGTTGCAGAAACGTTTCAGAGACTCAGCACAGCAGTGGATGTTTAGGACTTTTTCAAGGGTAGCTCTTCCTTTCTCTGAGTTACAGATTGTATTCACAGGTTTTCACTTAACATTTTCTTAAATAGTTTATGCATGGGCTCCAAGAAAAAGATGCATTTGTAGCAATTCTTCATAAGGGAACATGGCATTAATTTCTTTTTATTGGACATTTATGTAGGAATGTGGTAATATTTAGACTTCTGGTGTTTTATGCTTCCCAGCTAAAGCCCAGCTGTGATACTGGTTCGTCTCTTTTTATTAACATGTCCTGATACAGTCCTGGTTGTTGGCAAATTTGACACCAACTCAGTTCCCATCCTACTTTAGGAAGTCAGATGATTTCTCATCACTTCATCCCCAACTCAACACTTCTGTATGCTTCTTTTTTAAGCTAATCTGTTCTCTTCTGAAGAATTGAGTCCTCTACATGGCTTTTAATCACAAAAAAAATTAAGTCAGGTAGGAGGAAAAAAATGGTGAAAGTGGAGGCAAGACATCTGTCTTGCTCTCTGCAGCCTTCAGCTGTTAATATGTTTCCATAAACTGATTAATCATAAATTATTAATGTCAGCCTCACTGAGATAGAATGTGTCTCCTTTATTGAAATCTGTCTCCCAGGCATTGTGCCAGTGGTTTTGAGTGATAAAGTAATAGCACCTCTATGTGCATAATCACGCAGGTACCTGGCTGCATAGCTCACTTACTGTAGTGTTGACACAGTGTCATATGATATATTTGTCCCTGGCATAATCTTAACAGACCACAAAAAGTACTTCTGGATGAGAAAATATAAATAAGTCAGACTGTTAAGTTATAATTTTGTTGTTGTTGCTGTTGTTAATGCTTAGTTTTCATGCTATGCCATGTAAAAAAGAAGCAGTTGCAAAAAGTTAACCACAGAGAACAGAAAACACAAAACCTCAAAACTTTCTGGTTTTGTCACATCAGGACATTACTGCTTTTAACTTTTTTTTTAAACTGTTATTGTAGATACAAGTACTATAGAAACACTATTTTAATTCTTACCAGCACCGAATCATTATTATTTGACTTCTGTCTGAAGACTGTTCATTTGCTGAAGTTATCACATACATAATGTTCTTACAGTAGCCACTGAAGATAGAGCCTTTCAATTGCCCATGAAGACAGGCTGTCATATTAAAAAGAGAATCTTAAAAATCAGTACAGGCAGAAACAGTACAGCCAGTCAAAACTGAGTAATATTTTTGGCCAGAAAGTAAGATTTTAATGAAAAGCTTAAAAAAATCTTTTAGGTGGCAGAAATTGTTTTTAAAAATGCTTGCAAAGGTTAAGAATTACTCAGAATCAGTATATTTTTTGGCATCAACATTGTGAATTTTTTATCTTTAGTACTTTTTCTTTTTTTTTCCAGAAAGATCATCACTAGCACTGACATACAAAACACACTCTCTCTCTAGCCCCTACCTCCAAGTCTGTTGAAGAGTTTTTAAGACAACGTTAAACTGAGCTGTCAAAATATTCTAGTAAAGCAGGGAGAAGTGGTACAGTATTTCAAGTTCTGCTACTAGTTCAAAACACTTTCAAAAAGCAGCTCTTGGGCATTCTAACATTAACTAGAAGCAAGAAATGGTTGAATCTGCACCATTTTTATGTCTTTCCAGGATACTGTTTAATACTGAGAAGACATGATATTTGGGGATCATTTATAACAACTTATAAACTTTAAAAAGGCAGTCATTAATAGGTACTAGTCTTTCTGTGGTGGATTAAAAGCAGCTTAACACCAAAAGTAAGAATTGTATATATGTTATTTACTCTTGTAAATTAATTTAATTTAGGAGCATACAACACATCTCAAGAAAGATGTTGACCTACTATAAATTCCATCAACGTTTTGTTGCTATGACTGTTAAAGATTAGATACAGAGGTAATATTGTTCCCCTAGTAACTATTTAAATGCATATTAGTCCTTTTTCTCTGTTGTGTTGGCAATGATGGGGCAAGAATACAGCTACTGAATGAATGGCTGAAGAGGAAAAGTAAGTTATTTTAAACAAGTGAGGCTTATTAGATACCTTATCAATAGATTTTTCTTCATGCTTTGCACTTTGAATATGTGTGTATAAATCTATATATGAATTTCACTTTTTTATTAGTTATATATACAATATATATACACATATATATAAGTTATTTTAATATGCACTATATTTTTTTATTTCAGATGCTCAGAAAATGCCAGCTGCTCATGGAGATCATATATTGTGATATTATAAAGCCACCCAAAGGTGATATTGCTTGTCTTTTCAGTCTGCATCTAAAAGATACATTCATTCTAGTTTTGACAGTTTATTTTTTAATAGATAGGAAGGGTGACTGAAATTGGGAATGTGGCAACATTTTGACTGAAGATTTTTACAGATCAAATACAAATAGTAGTATGTTTTTCTTATGCCTCATATCAAGTAAGATTTTTTGTGTGTCAATTTGCCACTGTAAGACTAAGTAGACAAAATTTTTCTTTGTGGGAACTTGTTCAGTTTTCTACAGAGACTTCTACCAAAATCTCAGTTAGAGTCATGATGCAGATTTTTGTCTACTAGGAAGTGTTCTGACTGATTTAATTTCTGCAAGGGTTTTGCAGAGTGAAAAAGCCATTAACAATTTGTGATACTTAGTGTTCATTGTGGAAGGAAGAAAGGGTAAAACAGAAAAGAATTTGAAATAATTTAGCAGTTTAAGAACAAATTCAGACAAATTGATAGGCTTAAATATGAGATTTGAATACATTACATTTCTGTCTCTATTGTCTGAGAGATTACGATAATTTCCATTTTTTTTCAGCAATGTACAGGAAAAGGTAGACTTCTCTGCATTTTCAGAAGTGCTTCCAGCTCAATAGAGCTGGATAACTTTGCAGCTAACTCAGCCTAAATCCAACGTAATGTAAATGCAACTGAACGAACCAGGATCTGCCCAACACCTAAGCCTGAAGAACCAGTGTGAAAGATGTATGGTTTGAACACAGCCATTACATGCTGTCAGAACTAACCAGCAGGAGGCATGCCAGCTTTACATGGAGAACATAGAAATATGTCTTAACCCTCACTCTGGAACTAATAACGTAGTGAGAGTATGGTCTACCCTTGTTGGACAGATACACAAGACCAGAAACAATGTGAATTTTAATATACAGCCATCTGGTTTTAAAAGTCAATGATTTCTTCTGGATAGTTTCATATATATCACATAACACATAGAAAATAAAGCTTAAAACCCACTTTTCTGGGATGGTGTACTTTACTGCAAGTGACATGTAAAGCACTGTTACTTTATATTATGCTGAAGAGTATCTTGTGAGAAATCAATGGCATTAGTTCACATGAAATTGACTTTATTTTACTTTATATTTAAAAGTATTTTTGTTGCCAACACTTTCAATTTGCAAATTATGGAACTTTAGGAAATCATATAAAATGAGTTTCAAAATCTGATAAGCATGCATCCTCTCTCCTCAATTTACTGAAACATTGAGACAGAAGCATATATTCTTTGTGAAGACGTCAGAATTAAAAGTGGAAGCTAGGACCTTTAAGGAATGCTTCTTAGAAAGAACTAGATCCCTCTAAAACATTTATTGTTAACACAGTTTAAAAAATGACAACAGAAATGGTATAGAGATTGAAGTTTTTCCTTCAGGACGTTTGGGAGTTTGATGGGAAATGAGATGTTATTTATTTGTCATTTCAAATGCAGCAGTAAGATAGTGGAGTGATAAGGTCATCAGAGAATGGACCACAAAATTACAAGTCTAGAGATTACATGATGCAGAGTTTTGGTTTGTTCTACTTGCTGCTTTTGTTACAGATGCATTTCAAAAATAAATTGCTATTTTCTTTACTTTTAGCAATTTCCCATCACCAGACTTAGCCAGCAAGTAGGTGTGAACAAGAAACATTTTAAGAAAGAGAATTGTGCTTGACATTACTGCTGTTTAAATTAAATTCTCAGAAAAGTGCACTAAGGTAGCAATATTTTCTACTCTGTATTGCAGTTGGCCAGAGAAGGCTCAAGCTAGAACCAAGAAATTATATCTGCACTAATCCCAGATCTGCTGTAGCACATGGCTCCAAAAAAATCATGATTGCTTCTGGCATGTACTTCAGTTTCAGTAGGTGTTAAAAATAAGTTTTGAATTATCTTTAAACAGAAAACAAATAATGATCAGACCATCACAAAAACAAAAAAATGGGAAAGGTTAGTTTCTTTATTAGTCCATACCCTAGAATTGTAGAAAAAGGACTTGGGGAGTGGGTTTTAAAAAACAACATGAAACAAGCAGAAGATCTTAGAGTCTAAACTATTGACATTAAAATTCTTACTTTCAGCAAATGAGCTATTTAAGCAAGAGGAAAGTGTTAATTTCAAAAGAATTTTGATAAAAAGTCTCAAATTTTGTTTGAAAACTGAAAGGTTATGAGCTAAGCATGTATTCCTTAGAAACAGGAGATCAAAACTAACTGAATATCATATTCAACTATGATTATCCTATCTATAAAAATAGATGCTGCAGAAAGCTTATGATACATTGAAAATTGAAACTATTGAGCAGGGTAATTAAGCAATATTTACATTTAAAGCAGATATTTATCTTTGTTCCTATAATATAAGAAAAGTGTTTGTCAGTAATACTTTTTAAATAGTAGGGGATACCAAAATAGAAAAAAACATGCTCTGTATATGCGTTCTGCAGAGTTTTACCACTGACTGATGATAATGGTTAAAACAGATAGAGATAGAGAACAAAGTATTAGTTTAAAAAGAATTGTCAACAATCTACATTTCAAAACCGAAAAAATTTTACTCATTGCTTTTGATCACTGAATTCCTTGAAACTTCTTCTGTCAAACCAGGTACTATCTGTGATATAAGCACAAAATCACAGAATGGTTTGAGTTGGAAGGGACCTTAGAGATCAGTTAATTCCATGGGCAAGATGTCATCCACTAGTTCAGGTTTCCCAGGGCCTCATCCAACCCCGTCCAGGGACAGAGCATCCAGCACTTTTCTGGGCAACCTGTTCTAGTGCCTCTTCAACTCCTGAGAAAAGAATTTGTGTCTAATATCTAATTTAAATCTTTCCTCTTTTAGTTTAAAACTGTTCTCCTGTCACTATCTGCTCATGTAAAAAGTCACTGTTTTTTACAAGCCCCCTTTAAGTACCAAAAGGCTGTTTTTCTTCTCCATGCTGAACAACTCCAACTCTCACAGCCTGTCTTCATAGGAGCGATGCTCCATCCCCTTGGTTATTTGCATGGTCAGCAATGTTATAGAATCTGAAAAAATATGGATTTAGTGTATTTGCTGTTCCCCAGCAGATTTGGGATTTTATAAAAGAAATAGTGGAATTACTCAGGAGATAAGTAGTTAATAATAAATACTAGTAGCAGTTAAATAAGTAGTTAATAGTAGTTAAAGGTCATAGAATTATAAGGGCTGATAGCACTTTATAAGGTTTCTCAGTAGGATAAAAAAAAATTTGACATACTTGTATGCCATCAAAACTTCATGAGAAATTTTAAACTAGTAAAAAGCCCTTGAAAACCTAAAAAGTTCACTTTAAACACTATAAATGTAATATTTAACCAATAATTTTGTCATAGTATGAATTTATGATATCCCTTTAAAAGGATCCCAATGCATATATTGAGTCTACTTCTCAGCCTAGCTTTTAAAACATTTTTCAGAAAACAAAGCAAAACAAAAGATATCCAAATAAGCTGCACAAAAAATTAATATAAAAAAGCAGAAGCCTATTCATATCATAATTAGTTTGAATCTCACTTTTAATTGGTACAATGAGCCACACCACATAATCTACTGAATTGATTACAAAGTGACCCTCAATGTACTTGTTTCTTTTTGGAAAACTATTTTCAAAGTCATACTGAAAATATATTGGTTGCATTTACATACGATAAAATAAGGCATGGACGGGGTGCATTCTGGGTCCAATATCATGTAGTGCATAAGAATGAGCTAGAATAATACAAACATTAAAATGTTCTTCATGTTCTCCTTTGTGTGCTTTGACTGTGGTCAAGCAGATATTTAGACATTAAAATCCTATTATGAGATGAGAATTCAGAGTTTCAGCTATCACTTTCCTTGAACAAATCAATAAAATATGACTAGGCTCAATGGCTGTGAGAAAGTTTTTGGAGTTACATATGAACTTGGTCAGACATGGTGCCACTCCAGGAAGGTCAACGTTAAGGTCAGATGCCAACAAAATAAGTGTGTAGCAGCAGATCGTCTATCATAGCATCAAACTCAACAAGTTATATACTTGGCTACCATGTTTAAGAAAAAAAGAGGACTTTACAATGATCAATGTGTTCCTTCAAGCCACACATGATCTGTTGTCTCTATCACTCTTATGAGTTTAAGTTCATGGGATAAAATCCCTAATGAAATGTAACACAGTGGAAGCCACTTTGGGTATGTATTTTGTTCTGGTTGATGTTTCCTAACTATCTCTTATACCTGACCAAACTTTTTCAAATCTTTGGATTTTGCTTTTCCTTTGAGTTCTAACACTCTTTGCAAACTAAACTGCAGCTGCACTAGTCTGGGAAGGAACAATACATTTCAAATAAATATCTTATTTAAAACAGTGTTTGAGTTTAAAATTAAAATTCGCTGTTATTGTGGTCCTATTTGCAGCAGGATTATTTTCAAGACAGAGAAGTTGGTATTTAATTCTTGTTTTCCTTTAGTAAAGAGTGCATAGCTTTTCATGGTACTGGCACATTTTCCTAATATGGCACTGGTGAGGCAAAGCCTGCAAATGGATCTCAGTAAGATTAAAATTAATACCACTTGTGTCTCTTGTCAAAGACATTTAATGCATTACATTAGCAATGACCACCCTGTGTGGTAGGGGGTGTTACCTTTGAAGCAACAAGGGAGTGGTGTATTGACACCTTTTCACTGGCAAAGAAATAAGAGACTCAACTCAGCCATGCCTGGCACAAGCTGTGGAAGCTGATTTGTTGCACATATACAGACTTCGTGTGCTGATGGGCTATAGTGATGCAACACAATGGGGAAAAAATGAAGGAAATTCATGAAAAGAAGCGGATGTAATTTTGATAATAAATTGCCCAGCCTGGAGGCCTACTTCCTAGGTGTTCTTAAATTACCTCAAAAGCAGGACTTTCAGGATCAGACCTATTCCAGATGAACATTATGATAAACTAAACAATCCACAGATTATAACACCTTTGCATTTCAGAAATCTTTTGACTATAAACTGGTAATGGTGAAAGTTTCCAGTTGCCTTACCCCCAGTAACAAAAAACCAAATAAACAAGAATCACAGCTTACATCCAGAATATCCCTCTGTCTCAAAGAAGTCTCTCACAACTTTTAGTATAACACAGAGATGGTAGGATTACTAAACAATTATTTGGACTTCAAAGCTAAAAAACAACAGATGTATGAGAACAAAGCCCTGATTTCATGATTAACTTTTTCATGGGATAATCTCCCTTAGAAGCTTGTATGCTACAGAGTGCACAGTAATCTCCTTTGAACAGGAGTTTCTCTCCAAAACAAAGGTCTTTCTCTTAAGGTATTTAAAGGGAGTGATTTGAAACATCCTATAACCTACCTAACAGAAATCCCAGGACTGTTCTTTCATCTTGGTACATCAGACATGCACAGTGCCCAGAAAGTTCTTGTTCTCAAGCAATATTATTTTGCCAGAGATTATTTCAAGAACACTTCTTTTCCAGCCTATTACCTACAGGAAAACATTGACAACCAATCTTGGTAACCTGCAGGTTCAGCTGAAAATAAACCACATGAAAAATAAACCACACAAATAACAGATTTAATGTGTACTCCCTTACCCCTGCCTAAGCTGCAAAGCCAAACTGTTATCCATGCACACCTAATAATTAAGTAAAGACTTCTGCTGTGATTGTGTAAACCTCTTTTTTTTCCCAGTTTGGCAATCTGTCAGTAAACTACAGGAAGCTCTATATACAATTATGCATACATGTAGGAAATTTCATTTGGTTTCTGTCTTTAAGCTACGGTGAGCCCTTTTATGCACACTGATATTCATAGCACATTGCAGATGTGTTGGAAGACAGCACATAGGGAGAAATATATATCCATAGTGAAAAATATTTTCTCTCACTTTCATTGATGAAAGTTAGTAAAGTTTTCCTTTCTTCTCAGAGTCAAATTGTCATTTGAAATTACTTGTCAAGTTAGATTACACACTAGTATTTTATATTCTACTTTCATACTGAAAAATAATAGACAACTACTTACCTAATGTTATTCACTACTCAAAACCTGAAGTTTATTTCAGTATTATTGTATTCAATTGATGCCATTGTAATCAGCTGTGCTACTTGTACTACTGTAAAGATTTTTGTCTTATGTCTTTGTGAAACAAAGAAGAATATGGCAGTCTTCTAGTACCTGAAGGGGGCCTACAGAAAAGCTGGAGAGGGACTTTTTACAAAGGAATGTAGAAATAGGGCAAGGGGGAATGGCTTTAAGCTGAAAGAAGGTAGACTTTGATTAGGTATTAGTAAGAAATTCTTCACTGTGAGGGTGGTGAGGAAGTGGCACAGGTTGCTCAAAGAAGTTGTGGATGCCCCATCCCTGGAAGTGTTCAAGGCCAGGTTGTGGTACTGAACTTTGAGAAAGCTGGTCTGGTGGGTGGCGTCCCAGCCCATGGCAGAGGGGTTGGAACTAGGTAATCTTTAAGATCCTTTCCAAGCCAAACCATTCTATGATTCTATGTCTTGAGGACATAAAATATGTTATTCTTACCTCAATTCTATATGAGTGCTTTTTGAAATGGAAAGAATTAATATATTTTCTGATATAGAGTATTTGGAAAGAGTAATATACTGAACAGCTTGGTGTAAAATGAATTATTGAGAACTTTCTGCATAAGAATGAAACTACCATGTAAAAATAATATAGGGAAAATGGTCAAAAAATTATGCAGAACATGATATGAAGAGCAGAGATACCTGGATACTCTAAGAAAAGAAATGTACCCAACACAGAGGAAGGTGGATTGGTTATTAAATATAATATTTTCACAATAATAATGTAGAGATGGGAAGAATACTAGGACTGATGGAGTTCAATGCTATGCACTCTGTATACAGGTCACAGTGAAGGCAGATGGGTTAGATACACTGTGCTGTTCTGTATTCTGACAGTTGAAGACAGACTATACCGCGGTACCTTTTTGTTGTTCTAGTGCATCAGTAACAGTGGCATATCGCAGTTAGTGATATGTCAATTTCGCAATTCAGGTTAATGTTTGCTAGGAGTGTAATCAGTTTAACTCCTTTTCAATACAGGACACAGAACTTTTAAAGTTCTCTGTTACTATATGCTGTCAATAAAACAATTTTGTATTAGCCTTCTCACTGTACTTTCCTTCTTTGTCTTCTGAACATGTAACAACCTTTATATTTTATGGAAGTTGATATATTTCTCATGCAGTATATATCAATTTTTACAAATTTTTTTACCTCTAAAGAGTTTCAGTTTAATCTGCTCACTAAAATCAGGCACAGCAACTTCCTTGGAGAACACTATCTTTTTTTTAAAAAAGCGGTAGAAAAATGCTTACCCCTGTAGGCTATAATGCTGCTTGTTAAAGGTGAAGTTTGGTTTTTGTCTAATGTTCTCAGAGCTATTGTAGAATATCTAGACTACTAAAAAATATCTTTATGTGATCTTACTTGGTGTAATAAAATTATGTCAGAAGAATATTTGAGGGAAAATTTCTTCTATCTTGGACTCTTTTCCAAAGAGATTTATATCCTATTGAGAAAGTACTCTTTCATATATAGAGGCACTATTTGTTCTTAGCTTACCTGAGAAGCAGAATTGTGATTTTAACACATCTATTTCCTCCTGACTTTTTCAAGGATAGATTTCTTATTTCTAATGTTTTGCATGTTTGACAAGAAATAAAAAGTGTTCTTATTAGTGAAATATAACAATTCTATTTAAATAGCTCCTGCATATGTTACTTTGAGGACAAAAGTTCTGTACACACACTCTATCTGAATTTCATCTGAAATAGTGACAAAGAAAAAAAAATAAACTCTTGGAAAGCACTAATATCCATTAATAAGCTGGAGTCAAAACCTGATATATTTCCAGTTTAGTTAAAACTCTATGATAGATTTACTTGGTCATATTTATACTTATGACAAATGGAAAATAAGAATTATCAAACTGAAAATGGGTTTTCAAGGCATATAAAGAATTTTCAGAATGATTTTTTGTTATTTAATCCAGAGCAAGCATTACTGAAGGAGATATAAAGATCTGGCAGAGAAGATGACCGGGGAACTACTTTTCTTTCATTCTTAAAATTAAAATTACAAAGTTGTATAAGCAGCCTGACTTTAGTTTCTGAAAAATTAACTACTTCCAAGTCAATTTTAAATATGGATAGGAAACATCTGAAGGAAAATTCAGATTACGGAATGATGAGGTGGCAAACAGATTTTTAGATATGTTTTTATTCTGCATTTTTAAAACCTACTGGCATTCTAAAACCTAAGAACATGGTGTTGAAAAGAAGGGAGCAAGAAGGGTATGCAGAAGTTTACTCTTCAAAAGATTCTCTTCTCTTAGATTCCATTTTTATTTCAGCTCTTCCTTTATTAAGGTACTTTTCTAGACATTTCTAAGTCCCTGCTCTATTTAACAGTGGGAAGCATGAAAGACAGTCTAAAGAGAGACCCGTTCTGATGACTTTAAAGATGTTTTAGAAACAGTTCTTCACACATTGCACACAGTTACTACATAGATCCATTTAATACATAAAAGAACGGCTCCTCTATAATATTCCGTGTGCGAAGGAAAAGATCAAATCACATGTTGCTCCAGTGCATAAACCAAAAATGCTGAACTTCTGGTTTTTTTGCAGTTCTAGTGGAAGGAGCAATGGACAGGCATGTTGGGGTACCCCATGCCAACCTCTTTAAATGTGAAGCATAGTGTGTGAATGCTCTAGGCAGAAAAACATATATATTGAACAAATCAGGTGTGGAATAATAACTTAAACAACTTTCAGTCGGGTTTCAGTATAGCAGCTGAGAAACTGATCTGAGACTGAATGCAGAAGCTGCTTGTGAGCTAGTCCCTTTTTAATTTTCTTTTTTTTTTTAATGTTCTTCGTTTTTCATTGGGGTTTTTTAAAATCTCATACTGCCCATTTCATCTGATCAATAGTATATCTACAGCTGAGATGCATACTGATTAGAAAAGTAATCAGAATTAAGAGACATGGTAATGAATGATCTGCTCCAGGAATTCTCAGGATTTTAAGTGAAATATTTACCTATTCAACTATGTAGCATTGAGAGCTACCTTGGCTTTCATTTACAACAGAACACTCTAGAAATTTAGCTGAACATTTACATCCTTTTATTACTACTCTTAATTTTCTCCTTATTTGTAATTCCTCTTTCTTGAACAAATAAAAATACACGTTTTCTGCAGATCAGCAATCAATGTCCTATGGACCATAGTCTGAAAAACACTGAGAAACACTGCCCTAGAAACACTAACCAGAGAGAGTATTTAGCTGACACTTTTTCAAGAGAACCACAAGGAGCAGTAATCTCCATAAGAACAAGAAGTTCAGTTAAAAAACTCCAGGAAGAACATGAAAGGCTCTTAATACATGTACTTTAATTTGGACTAAATATTTTATTTTTTTTTTTTTTAAAAAAAAGCTGCTACATAAATAAATAAGAGATTACAATCTTTTAAACGATAAAAAGAAGAAGCATTTATGTCCTGATAAACGCCAGTTGTTCCTCTCGGGCTTACTATTAAACTCAGTAGGATCACTGGGACTAAAAACCACATATAGACTAGTGGTATGGAACACTATTTGCTTGGAAGTCTCTCAGAAATAATTGTTTCTCTCTTCTTTAGTTATATACAAACCAAAACAGTCATCATACCAATAGTACTCTATTGACTAGTATTTTGCATCTCTGTTTTCTAGACATCATGTCTTCTTCCTTGTCTGCGTAACCTGAACAGTTCATACAGATCTGAGGGTGGAAGCACAATTAGGAACAGCAGGGAGTTAAGTAAGATTAAAAGATACGTCAAGTGTAATTCATAAAGAAACCTTAGGCAAATTGAATATCCCCTCCTTTAGTCAAGTTCCTCTCCACCCCTCACCAGTTCACATAGGAGAAGTTTTTGTTACTGATCAAGGGACATGTGCTACAAGCTTGTTGGAAACAAAAAAACACAGTTTACACAATTTACCACCTATTGACATCATACCACACTACTTTTCACATGTATATTAACACATTCAACCTTTCAAATCATGGGGTAAGGGAAAACCTTTTCACATAGTACTTATTCATTATCTAAGTTTGGTGATAAATCTTGTCTTTTAGGAATTTGATCCTTAAAAAGTTGCTTTTTCTATATATATGGCAGGTTTAGGAGAATGAACTTGATTTTGGCTTTTAAAACTCAAAGATAATAAACATTATTGAAATCTTCACATCCATCAGTACACATTGTGAAGGCAAAAATATTGGACTAGAAAAAGCAATTCTAAAGAAATTTTGAAACAGCTAACTGATGAGGAAACAACATGCTGAAATTATAAAATAAACATCATTTTACATGAAATATCTTTATCTGTAAATTCCCATTAACTAATTGCTTTTGAGGACACCAAAGTTCTTTAACAGAAAAGTTTAACTGTAGAGATCTAAGTTTTCCCAGTGTGAGTCATAAAGTTCCAGGGGCAGTACTTATACACTTAGAGAGGAACGGTTGCCAGCACTATAACAAAAACAAAACCTCAAAGGAAACAAATAACAAAACTAGAAGTTATCGCAGTCTTTAAAGACTTGGAATACACTGAGACCATTAAGCAGTCTTCAAAATATTTTTAAAAATGTCATGCAGAGATGCCTGTTTCAAGGAAAATGCTCTTAGAGAAATAAGATGATCCCTCTCAACAAGTTTACCCTTGTGTGGGTTAAAACTTTTATGAGCTTGTTAAAGATGCAGTGAACCATTCGGAATTCTCATTAAGGATGCATTTCAAAAAACTCCAAATAAAACATTACATGTCTGTCTTGTTTTCTTAAACCATTTAATTTACATTGAAAGTAGATAAGTCTTTGAAAGCTCAGTAAAATCAGCATTTTAAATCAGAATTTAATAGAAATGACTTATGGTTTTCTTGATTCCTTCTACAGGGACAATATTTAACAGAACCTGCCATAATGGAACTTTGCTGTACATCTTCCATTATAATACAGATAAATTAGATATATATAATCCAAAATAATTTTAGAATTCCTTTTTGTTTCAAATAGATGGGACAGCACATAGAGTAGAGTTACAATGTAAATTTTAGGATCCAAGGATCCCCATCTATCGGTTCTTATTTTTCTTCATTGACTTATGAAGCTAGCTATTTTTTTTGACAGTTAATATTGCTTAAGACTTACAGGAGTCCTAAAGAATGTTTTTGATATCTCTATATGTAAAAAAAAAGAAAAAAAAAATAAAAAAAAGAAAAAGAAAAAAAAAAAAACCAGACCATAACAGAGCTTACCTGGTCAACAACTATCTTTTATGTAATGTTTGTTCTGACCTTTGATTTTATGGTGATAAACATTTGATACTATGTTTATGTTGGTTTCATTTTTTCAATTTTCAAGTTGTAAAATGAATAAAATTAAATAAGCTAATATAAAAATTTAAAATAATAATTAAAAAAAATCAAACATTTTAAGACCTAGCCTGGTATCTTTTTATCAGTTTTTGATTTCCCTTCTCTGAGCTGACACCAAAGGCCCAAGCAGTTAATAGCATGTCACACAGTGATCTACTGAAGTGGCAAGCTTAAATGTCCAAATTGGACAAATACTGAAACACTGAATTTTGTACTGCAGTGATGTGCTCAAAGGAGAAAAGTAAATTTTTCTATTCACACTTTTTAAGGAAGTTGGGGTGCCTTGACAATTTCTCTGCAATCCTTCAATGCATTGCTGTGAGGAAGAGCAGGAACTGAATTCTGATCTACCTTTGATGAGCCCATGGGCATTTAATGATGGTTAAAGAGACAATCTTATCCGTCTGTGCTTAATATCAAGAGGTAACTGAGTAACCCTCAGTCTGTCCAGCAGAAAGTAGAAAACACATCTCACAAGTCAAGATTGTTAACTATTCTTAATATCCTGTTTTTGTGTCTTCCCACATCCTCCAGTGGTCATACATTTCCTGTCTCTATAATTTTTATCCATAAGATTACTCAAAAATTCTTAATTCTCTTTTGTATCCTCATGAGTCCCATCTGTGATCACATACTTTCTTTTTGACTAAGATATGAAATAAATAACAATAAAACTATGTACTTTACCTCTTGAAAGTGCTGTTCATATATCAGCTAATCAAAATCATTGATAATTATATTCCCACAGTACTTTCTGTGTCAGAATATTAACCCCAGTGCCTTGGCTGAGTGCCAAGTGGCCATTTTTATACCACAAACCTGTTTCCTTGAAACTTGTTTCAACATGCACTTATCTCTCCAGTTTTTCCTCCCTCTTTAAAGACAATTTACATGGTAAAGGTAGAGTTGCATGAAATGGCAGAAGTCATCCTTTTCAGATAGTGTTGACTAATGCAAAATGTGAAGATTGGTATCTATAACTTCTGAAAGTCAATCTGTTAATAACCTATTTAAAAGGTATCTTTTTTTTTAATCAATTCATTAAAAAGATGGGTGGAGATTTTGGTCTGCAGAAGAAAAAAATCTTTAAAAGTTGTTCACACTCAAGAGATCCTGTCTTTGCAACAAATACATGCAATAAGATTATTCAAAACATATTAAAATTTTAAACATTTTCTTCATATAAAACATTCCTGTGCTATGCACTAGACATGCCAGTTTAAATAATATTCAGAATAGGAGATGAAACTTGAAATGTGAGTGCACATTAAGTTTTTAGTTTGGAGATGGAATGTGCTTTTGTAGTGAATCTCCAGTCAAGTCCATTTCATAGAATCATAGAATAGGTTGGGTTGGAAGGGACCTTAGAGATCACCTAGTTCCAACCCTCCTGCTCTGGGCAGGGATGCCACTCATTAAATCAGGTTGCTCAGGGCCCCATTCAGCCTTGCCTTAAACGCTTCCATTCACAGTCTCTCTGGGAAACATTTGCGTGCTTCATTTCACATTGTGGAAAAATCTTCGAGTGCATGAACTGCATTTCATTCAAGAAAAAAATTAACTGAAAAATGCCATCCCAGAGCATATGAATTGTGTTACAGCTGCTACAAACATTCAGTGTTCTATGTTCTTCTCACAGCAAAAAGATTACCATGTTTGTAGTGTCTGAGGAACATACATGATACTGTACTTAGCTTAATAAAAGCAGAGATAAAAGCATATTACATCCTAGTAGTTGCAAGAGGACTCCAGATACTACTGCAAGGCCCTTCCTCTTACTGCGAACCTCTCTCTCATAATGCGGTTCTCTCTCATACCCATGGACCATTTGCTACTTGAAAAGAGTCTTGAAAATCTTCATCTTAGTATTTATGGGATTAAAGTGTCCAGAAGCAATGTGGTCACGTTGTCCTGATTGTGGTTTGAAGCACTATTAACATTTAAGAAGTTTCTACATTCATTCCAGGATGATTTGACATGTACATTTATTAGTTCCCCTCCTTCTTGTATGTCACTGCACAGTTGTCTGGGCTAAATTATCAGATGAATAGTAAAAAGTGATGCTCAACCCAAGATGATGACTAATGATTTCTGAAAAACTTAGATAGATGTCAGAGCTTTTTTGATGGACTAGTCAAAATGCAGAGGTGGTACAAAAATTTCAGTGTGATGAGGAGAGAGGGTGAGCTACAAGGCAATTTAGTGGGAATCCCACTTTCTCGGGCTCATTTTGTGAAGTACTGAAAAAATGAAGAAAAAGCAAATCCCTTCATGAATGATGACAGATCCACAGTATGAAAGAAGAAGGGTGACAGAAATAGCTACAAACTTGGGAAGGTACTGAAGAAAACAAGAAACAGGAAACACCTGCTAAAGAGACACAGGAAGATACCTGGCACCATCTACACTGTCTGTACTAACACAGCATCACCAGAGACACAAATGAACTTTTCAGTCTCAGAAAACACACGTGTTTATTGGGAATGGAACACAAGGTCATTCTTCCTGGGTTTCCTGCATCAGATTAAAGAAGTTTAACCCTGTCCTGGTTTCAGCTGGTATCAAGTTAATATTCTTCTTAGCAGTTGGTTCACTTAGGTGTTGCTAAGCAGTGGTTACCATAAGGCAAGGACTTTTCAGTTTCCTATGCTCTGGCAGTGACGAGGTGTACCAGAAACTGCGAGGGAACATGGCCAGGAGGGCTGTCCTGAACTAGCCAAAGGGATTTTCCACACCACAGAATGTTGTGCACAGAATGTTGTCCCTCAGTATATACTGGAGGGAGCTCTCTGAAACTGCCAATCACTTCTGGGGAAACTGGCTGGGTATTGGTGAGTGGGAGTGAGAAATTATATTGTGCATCACTTGTTTTCCCTGGGTTTAACTCTTTTTTCTCTCTCCTTTCCAATATTAGTATTATTGTCATTGTCATCATCATTATTATTGTTATTACTATCATCACTATTTCAATTATTAAACTGTTATGTCAACCCACAGGCTTTACCATTTTCAGGGGAGGTCAAGGATGGAGGAGAGTAAGTGATCAGCTGTGTGGTACTTAGCTGCTGTCTGGGGTTAAGTCACAACAAATGTGCACATTTGGGCACTGAAAGAATGAATTGTGTATTTTTACAGACAGAAATGATCCACTATAGATAGAGACATACTGTTTAATGAAATTTAACACCTGTAATTAAAGATTAATTCTTAACTTGAAATCAAGGAGATTTCCAGTCAAATAAAAGTAATTTGGGATTCAAAAGTATTTTCTGTTCAAAAGAGAAATCTGTAAAAGAGAAATCAGTGGCTTTGTAGACATCCATCATAAAATTAAATTTAAAGAATAAACTGGAAAGGATGCGTTCTCTTGCCTGAAGGCAAGATTAATTATACCTGTGTAATTTCTGCTTAATAATTTTCTGAACTCTTCTTAAAAGTCTCTAAAGATTAAGACTTCATTGATAGTGGCTTCACACTCTCACCAGAAAATTCTCTTCAATATTTTAGTGGTTTCATTTATTGGGATATTTTAAGTGTTTTCCTTTAATCCAGTCTCTTTAATCCTAATTTAAGCCACTTCCCTCCTACCTTTCTGGAAATATTCCCTTCTTCCATCAGCTGTCTATTATATATTTGGAAAATATTTCCTCTTGCAACTTTTCCATGTAGGCAATTATTCCATCTTTCTAAGGTAATTACAGGAATATTTACAATTAGTCCAGAACCTTCTAAACTGTGGAATTTAGACACAGTGTTTCAATTTAGGAACTCACTAGTATGTTGTATAGAAAAGTTACATCATTCATGTGACCATTTTCCTACTTGTTACTGAAATGTTGAAGCTCATAAAAGAGGTGAAGCCAAAACTGCTTTGTTCGTGAATGCACAGCACTGATCCTCTACCAGATGCTGTCCACACCCAAACATAAAATCAAGTCTGTATTGTTAGTGGTAAAGTTTGCAGTTTATTTTCTTACATATTATTTCACATAGAGTGACTGCTTATTTTATATGTAGCCATACATCATACTTTCTTATTTCACACACAGTGATTAGCATCAATATTTTGACCCAAGCTACAACAGTAGCTTGGGTATATATTTCATTTTTTCACATTGATCATAATAAATATTGATTCTTACAGTAAAAACAAAAGCTATTTATTACTAGGACTCAATGAACAAGCTAGATCTGGCAGAGATAATTTATACTGATATAGGGAATCTAAAAGTATAGAGGACATTGACTGCCAATACAGAGATAGCAAAGAAACAAGAGCTTTGATAGCAGAAAGTCTGTATTTTGAAAAAAAGCAGTATTGTGTTTATGGCATGAAAGTAGACTGAAAGATTTAACAGCAGATGAAAACTGCCAAAAATGCGTTAGATGATTTCCATGGAAACAGGAGAGGCTAACACAAAAAGCAGCTCTTCAAACACCAAAGTCCAGGCCCTGAGCTGCATCCTGAAGGCATAATGAAGAGGATGGATAAGGGACTTAAACCACATGAAACTCAGATCTCCTGCCTAGGCCTAAATTAAAATACCTTTATTTTCTTGAGGTCATTCTAGTGTATGGGGCTTGCCCCAAAGAAGCTGGAACAACACTATCAGAAATAAAACCCAAAGCATCCTGTAGAAAATCTCAGCAACTCTGTCAAGCATTAGGCATTGCTTCATTATAACACTGCATCATTAAAACATTGGTTTAGCTCTTCTCTTTCATGGGTAAGCATATTTAAAAACTAGATGTTCCTGAAGGCTCAGACTTATAATATTTTTAGGCAAGATGTCAGTGTTGTGAGAATACACTGTGTAAAATAATTCTCCATCATTTTTCTTGCAAGTACTAAATCCTGAAATAGCAGTATTATTGTGTAGAGATCAATGAGATTTTTTTGTATTATTATCAAGGACTTCTGATGCTGCCCTGGCATAGAGACAGGCTACTGCTAATCCAAGCTGGACAAATGTGCAAACAGAATCACTGAAATGACTGAAAGCATTGTCTGTTGCAGCGTGTCTAGCTGGGCTTTAGCTATCACATGCCACTGCAACTTCACTTGAGTTACTTTGGTAATGCTTTATATTTTTAATAATAAAGTCAAGAATCAAAGCAATGTATGCTGGGGAGAAAATAACTTTTGAATCAGTTCCACTAATCTCATTATATTTTTGACCACAAATCTGTTACAAAGCAAAAATGTTGTGAGAAAAACAGAGAAGCAGATTTTCACCTAGCAAGAATGTTGCTTAGTGACAGTTTTGGAGAAAATGCTTCAGTTTTAAATCGCTTGAAATTTTTAGTATTTCTGAGATGAAAGACAAATTTTGAATGTTAAATTCAATTAAGATTAAATTTTTAAATATATTATATTTTAGTAAATAAAGCTTATTTTTAAAAGGCTTGCAATATTCACCTGATTTTTTTTCAGAAAATGAGAGAATAACATTGCTCATCTCACTAGCTCTTTCTGATATTATGAATCTTTCTTATAAACACCAGAAATGTTTTCTTTGTCTGGTGTTTGGCATTTTAAGTTTCAAAATAACTTAGTCAATATCAGCCAAGGCCAAGAATAATTTCTAAAGGTTTGAATATAATAGCAGCTTTCTGTAAACAAATATTCAGTCTGAAACTTTTGGCTGCTCTGCATTTTGTCCTATGCAGATAAATAATGTCATTCTGTAATATGTCAAAAATGTAGAGCACTACTGAAAGGTAACAGGATAGAGGTATTCAGGATTCAGCTGAGTTGATCTAGTTCAAGTAATAATTTCACCGTGAAGGAGAGCGGATCAGGTTGGTTTACCTTCCAAATAAATTTCTGTGATTTTATTATCAGCTGAACCGCTGATGAGCTAGTTGCTTGTTGCTAATGTATTTCCAGCCACAGAAATCATCTGGTTTCCTTCCTGCAGTCAGTATCCTGTTTCACTGAAGAAATTGGATAACATGTATTTTTTTCATTTGTAAGACTTTGTATTTTTAGCCCATGGATGTTCTGCTCCCTAATCTCTCAGTAAGGTGAATTCAGATTCTGAATCTTCTGTATGAATAAAAGTTCTCCCAATCTTCATGCCCTAAATGTTCTTCCTGGATAGCTTATAACCCACACATTACAGTAACAGGTTGACTGTTGCCAAACCACTTTGATATCACTAATATTTTTTATGCAGTCAATGAATAATAGCTCTGTCAAGGACTATGAATTATGACCAGAAATCTTGTCAGAGAAAAGCAGGGCTTGCATTGCTATGTACATGTACTGTTTAAATTTTTCACAAATTGCATGTGTATTAATTTAGTTTTACCATAAAATCTCAGTTTCTACCAGAGTAAGAAAGAGAACAGAACAGACAATTAAATGAATTATACTTTCTCACAACTCCTTTTGTGTGCAAGGTCCCGTTTATTATTTCATTATGCACTAGACAACGTTCTTTCCGCTATGTATCATTACTTTCAACGTTTCCTTATTTTCCTAAATTGTTTCAGTAGAGATATCTCTGTGTTTTTTATACCTAACATAGGAGATAAGATTTTTTTTTAACTAAAAACATTCAAATTTTGACTATATAGACTGTTGGGGGGAGGGGGGGCATGTTATGGATGTTATGGTTCATTTTCGGTTGTGGTCAGTACTTATGTTGGAAGAAGCAGCAAGCTCATAGTTCTTCCCAACTATAAATTGAAATAGACCCATTGTTTGAGGGGAAACTATCTTCAATAAATAATAGATTAAGATCTTCTCAGCTGGCACTGAATGTGTTCATTCCAAGGAAGAAGAGGGAAATGTCTCTCAATCTGAAGAGTTTGGATGTCTTGGAGAGAAAATTCCCCTGTAATTCCCGATTTAGTCCTGTTCAGTATCTTTAACCCCCATCAAAACAAACTGCTACACAAACTTTTGAGTTAGTTCATAGCTGTGGAGCATCAGAATGAAAAAGCTCAAACACTCATGTAGGAATGCTGGATAACAATTAGGTTAAAATTTAAGTAGCTAAGCTTCCAGACACTTCTGTACATATGAGCGTAGGTTGCTAGCAGTTACTAAAATCTTCAAAATCAAAAGAAAAGAAAGAGACTTACAAACCGTTTTTTTAAGCTGAGACAACTGACATATGTTTTAAGAGTTAATCACCACAGCAAATGATGTCTCTCTAAATGAAATATATATATAGATATATATACATATTTCTCTTCTCCAAAGACATTTTGAAAAGCTTTGGATTAAGCCATTCATATTGTTATGGCACCTGTACATTTTAAAATTGCTTTGAGAAATTGCTAAAAAAAAATTATTTTGTACTGAAATAAATGGTCATCTTTAGGGCTTCAAGAATCACTGTTGCTCTTCACTATCTACTATGATAAGCCTTTCAAAAAAAAAAAAAAAATAGGAAAATCTGTTCCATAGTTGCATTAGCTGCTAGAAGTTTCCAGTCTTGAAAAAGATTTCAAAATACTTAATCTGTATTATTTTGCATCTAGGTGGATCAAGGCTTGTGAATATTAAATGCAATAATAAAATCAGAGAGTAAATCTCTAGTAGTTTTTAAAACTGTATTGCGCCTTTCTGGAGAGAGCAAGTAATTTCTTAATTTTCAATTACTTATACTTAGGACTAGATATAAAGTCCCTGTCTCAGCAGTTGCATTTCTACAGAAGTATATTTAGGTCTGTGTAGGAGTAGGTCAGGATTTATTTATTATATCATGACCTTTTGGATGAGCTTACCCTGATCCCTAAGCCACTAAGGTGGCTTATCTTCAAACAGAAGGTATACAGAGACAGAGATGAAAAAACAGAATTGAAAGAGCCATCTGAAGTAGCTTCTATCAAATGTTAGCCAAAAATACATCTATAACTGCAGCTACATATCAGTATTTTTGAATAGAAGTCAGTTTTCTGTTTTAAGACCTACAGCGTACACGAACTACACATAGTCAAGAACTTTTACTGCTTGTCTTTTTTTTTTTTTTTTTTATTTTTTTTAAATACAGGATTTTTGAGCATCTGAGCTTACTAATACAAAGATATGGAAGGTTTTTGTGCTAGAAATCTAAGAATGGATTCAAAGAACAACATTAGGCACAGAATAACATGACACGTCACTACACATTAATGTTTTTACCTTTTTCACCGGTAAACATTTGTCAGATAACAGTAAAAGGATAAGAAAATATGGTCAGTTTGCACAGGCAAAAAGGAACTAAGGTGTTTGGTAGTCTTCTCTTTTCCATGTTTTCCACTGTAAATATATATATATTTGTAACTTGTGATCCTGCTTTCTGCATATTGAACCTCTGAAATATCTGCAAGTTTGTATGTAGATGAGGCAGCTGACCTTTTGAGAGGCAGAAATGTCTGCATAAAATGTCTTGTTTGTTCTTGCCCTTATTTTAAATACAAAATTCACCTAGATAATAAACAAGTCTGTTCTTCATGTAGTAATAAAGTATTCTTTAGGAAAAGAAGGAAATTTAGGGAAAAAAAAAAAAGAAGAAAAAAATAGAAGAGGAACACAATAATGCTTCTCTTCCTCTCCTAATGCATAAAGATGTGAGGTTTAAAGAAGCAAAAAATGAAATAGTTTTGGAAATAATAGACATTGTTTGAGTATATGACAAAAGGGGAATGGTAACAATTACATAGTTTGATAAATAAAAAAAACAAAATACAGTGGAGATTTTATGTTATTTACTTTCTCCTCATGTTTGTTTGGAACCTTAAATTTCATAATACAGTTAACAGAAACCTCCCTACCTACTCCTTTTCACTCTGGATATTATAGACTTCCAGCAGCATATTTCACATCATCGCTCTTCAGCATGAAGAGTCTTAGTCTGGGCAACTGCTCTTTGTAGAGCTTGATCTTCATCTGACCGTATTTACTGATGTTTACTGAATCTTTTCTCTGTGTGATTGGGTAACCAATACTGCATATTTATCCAAATTGTTGGCATATTAAAGCCTTATAATGTCCTAATAATGCATTTATTATCATTCTTAATATTCTCCACACTTGATTTGCTTACTAACCAGTACTGATCATCAAACTAACATTTTCCTAGCTCCTAGATTTCATTCTGCATTGAAAATAATTGCTTTTTTCTTGTTTTTAGTATTCCATGTGTTAATCATTTAGTATCAAACTTTCCAATTCCAACTCCCATTTTAGGCCTTAACCACTCAATTTTGTTTGAGCTTCCTGAGGTTCTTTAGAGACCTACATTTTGAATATAGCTTCTACTAGTACCTTTGTACAACACAGTAGCTTCTACTAGTACCTTTGTACAACACAGATGAAATTTTTCAAGGAGCAAGTTCTGTCCATTCTACCACATTTTCTATGTAATTGTTCATAACTTTTACATGATTATAATTCATGTTTTCCGATCTGCAACACTGCACAGTGCTGACATGAAAAATACAATATAAGCAATCTGAATAAGGCTGGGGTGTCCACTGGTGAGGAAAAATAGTATGACCAGGTGAGAGAAGCCCTGTTTTAACTGGGGACATTTTTACAGAGTAAGAAAGGAGGGAGAAGTAGGGAAAATTGAAGAGGTAAGAGATCAGTTTTATTCTCCTGTGTACATTTTTTTCAGAAAGAAAGAGACTGTTCCAAATAATTGTATTGGGGAAAAAAAGTAGAGTCTATGTACTTAGGAGAGTCTTAATTTTCTATTTAAACACAGCCAACTTAGGAATAGAACATCATATACCAAAGAATATTAAATTACATCGGGGAAGGAAAACATAATTTCAAAACAGAAATTGGAACGTAACACTGAGCAGCAATGCACTTCTCAAATATAAATGCCAAGGGAATGTGAAGATAACTGCCATTTTGCTGTTTATGCTTGCTATTTCATCTGTCTTCTAAAAATACTCTCTTCACAATATACCTTCTCTGTGATGTCCTATAAGGAATGTGTTGTAACACCTTCCTGAATAAGTAATTGAGAATCATGAATCTGAGCTAGAGAAAAAAGATTTGCTCCAAGCATATTGTTGTAGTGTAAATTATTACTGCTGTGTTGGCTAAATGACAAAGTTTTGGTTGTGAATTGTGGTCATAATCAGGAAAGAAGTTAAATCAACACTGGTGTCAGCTAGTTAATCATAGCCTTCAAGCCATTCTACTGCAATCCCCAAATACCATCAGTCTGTGTATTCAAATGACAAAGACAACTATGGGAAAAGAAAACACAGCAGATGTGTTTTCTGCTTCAATTTGTGTTAGGGATAAGTATTCCCCCACTTGTTCATAAGTGTTGAAGTTGCTAATGCCGTAACAAACTCTCAAGGCAAGGCTAATGCATTTGCTGAACTCAGAGGTCTTTTTCTCTTTGAGAGGTGCTGTTTAATGCTATTTACACCATAGAAGAAAAGTTAAATAAATAAATCAGTATTTCTACATTATAAAAATGTCTGAAACATTCTGTCTGAATGAAATTAAGCTATACTTTTAAAGATACTAGGAAACACTAGCTGATTTCTGAGTCAGCGCAAAGCAACTCCTGAAGAAATCTCAGTTTGAGATAAAGTTCTATATTCCTAGTGCTTTCAAGGTAGATATTTGAAAGCAAAATCCATGCTTCATCTACTGTGTTTGCAAATTAGGCTTCAGATACTGAGTAACTAGAAAAAAAAAAAAAACAAACAAAAAACAAAACAAACAAGCAAAACCAAAGAAAACCGATGTAGCAAACTGCAACTATAGTAATATTTTCTGTCTTTGAATTAGGAATCTATAGACTTATGGAAGTTATAGTCTTTTATACACAAGGGTTATTGAAAGAACTGCAACAGGCAATGTTAAGAAGGGATGAGATGAGATGCTGGTGTGATCCCTTCCGGCTCTATGCACAGTGAAATCCACAGCAGTTTATAAACCATGGACAGAGGTAGGAGAATTTCAGGGTAGCTTAATTGTGATGAGCACTCTTTCAGCAATATAGAGAAAACTACTTCCATGTTTGCTGTCCCCAGATACACTCAGAGAAAGTAATATTGCTTTCATGTTGGAGTTCTGAGGGTGGATCTTTGCTGCTGACAGCCCAGAACAAGGCACGAAACAGGTACTTGCACAAGAAGCATCTATTTACAACCTGAAAAGGTCGAGATAACTCTGTTCAGTGATCAGCAGTGAAACACATTTGGCACCCTATATATTTGATCACAACTGCAAACTGCAATGTAATAGAAGGTGAAGAGCAAAATGCATGAATATAAAAAGTGGCTACATGTTTTGGACATCTGGAGAATGAAGCATATATACTTCAGCATGAGATAAAACTATCTGATGCAATTATAATTTCAGCATTATTGTACTGTGGTAAACTTGACAACTGAAAGTCAACGATAACAAGAAGCCTAATGAAGCATCTGCAAAATAGTCTCGAAATTACTGATGTTATCACAGAAGTAGTGATAAAGTGTGAAAGAATACTGAAAAAATATATGCTGCTTCCAAACTTAGGAAATGATAACTTAAAATGAGCTTACATAGCCTTATGCTGATACGTGAATCAATCCTCCAAGAAATAAGGGAGAGGGCAGCTGGAAACAGAAGGGAAAAATTGAAACAACCTTAGGCAGCATTCCAGCACAGTTATGTTAACTGGCTGGTAGAATTTTTTTCTGCTCTGAAAAGACAACAAGATACATAAAGCAAAGCAATATTCTGTAATATATGGGATGATCCATGACCAAGATATGTTGTTGAATGTGTCTTGAATGGCTTATTCTGGAAAAAAAAGATAGGGAGCATTTAATGACTTTTGGTAATGCTTATTCAAGCAGACAATCTGTCATTAAACCTTCATATGCCAAGGGAATGAAAAATGTCTTTTTTATATGCCAGCAGAAACTAATTAATGAGTTCTAATTTAAAGGAATGCTGTCAACCTATATACGAAAATTACTGAAGCTTGCTTTTATTTTCTAATATTTGCAACATTCAAATGTTACATGATGGTAGCTTAAGGATTAGAGAAAAAGGCATCTTGTTTCCTTTCATAGTTTTTTCAGCCATTGTCCTTACTATTTCTTCTGCTTCGATAGGTGCTTCACATAAAAACAGGAGAAAAACGTGATTTTGAAAATAGGGACAAAAATCCAGATACACATACAAGGGATACTGAGTGACAGATATGGAATCTGAAATGGAATTCAACATTAACTTGAAACAGGCTTTCCGCTCTCATGTTCTGTTTGAATCTTAAGTCCTGTCCATAAAAATTACCTTAGAGGAACAATACAATTGATAAGCAAATAAGCTCTGAAAATTTATTTACTAATCAGGCTTATGAACAACAAAGAAAACACCACGGTTTTCCTATTTGCATCACTAGTTTTTGTCCCACTACACTACCATCATCTTGATTTTTTTTTTCTTTCAAATGCATGCATAAACCTGGGAGGACTTTAAGCAACAGACAGAGCTAAAGAGATATAAATAACCAGTTTGCTTCTGGGAAAGGCATTTTCAAAATTCTTTCTTTTCAAAATCATAGTTGTTATGGTGTTGAATAAAGTTTGTAAATGAATAATTATAAAGAATTACATATCTGTATGTGCAGTATCCAAGAACTCAATACTCTTCATAGCAAAGTTACCTTGTCCATCAAAGAATTCATGTACAGATTGGTAATCAGAACTGATTATTCAATATCATGTTCAAAAATATTAGTTTTAAATCATAATGTATATTGACCTTTTTGAGATGTGACATATGTTGTGTATTTGTGCATACACAACATCTGTTTTCATTGCAAGATAATGAGAAACACACATGCTTAATTTATGCTCTAATTGCATGTAGTATGATTTAATCAGACAATTACTCTAGTTCCCATGTGTAGGAGCTTCTGAATAGAAGCAGATTTTTCAGTTAAATTTAAAATCAAGTTGAAGTATCTTTTTTTTTCTTTGTTTTAAACTAAATAAATTTGTGTTTTCCCTTTTTTGCATTTAGATTGTTGCATGTCCTTGCTGAGAAAAAGGGGACACTATATATATTATTAATATAGAAGGAAGTTATAAAATTGATAGCAGTTTAATAGCTATCAATAGCACCTTAAAAACTGATCTCATTTCTGAGATAGATTTATACCATTACCAGCTTCCTAAGGAGGAGTCCATTTTTATTCAAATAAAACCAAATTGGTTTTTAGGTGAACTTCTTCACCCTCTATACAACTATACTGTATACACTAGTGCACTTTCTAAAAGTGTGTCCAACTACAGGCTTTGGATCAATAACTTGAAATACAAAGATTATAAGTCAATAACCTAAAATGTTAAAACTAGTCTTTGTTCAAATCTGTAACACAAATTCCAAGATGAACAAAGTATTTCTGGGTAAATTTATCCAATATGAGATTGGAATCAAATGTTATCCTTAAGAGTCTCCAGTATCTTAGGCCAAGAAAAATCCATATAATCATGGATGGCATCAACTCATAACAGTAAGAGACAAATCTGAGCTTGAATAACTGTAATGAACATGGAAAAGAAGTGAGAGGAGACTCTTTCATATCTGACATTTAAAATAAAGTATTCCTTGGATAATAGAAGAAAGTCAATTTTTCAATTTTAGAATAAATTAGGCATACAATTTTCTTGCATACAAACTAGAAAAGATGGCATATAAAATTAGCAAAAGTAAAGTCTAAATAAGTGAAAATGAAAATCACTGGGTCACTGAGATTTGAAGTTCAATAAAACTATCCTGTGATAACTTAAGTAATCAAGTAAATTGTAGAAAATTTCAGAAGTACTTACAAGAATGTCAAAATTATTATGTGTAATTCTGTGTACTATCAAGATGAATGATAAGTAACATAAGAATCTTGAGATTAAGCTTAGAGCAAGTAAAAGTAAAAAGAAAATAAAAAGTAAAGCAGAACAAGTGGTAACACTTGTCTGGATGAAAAGCATCTATCCTCATCAGCTAGGTCCTACTATCTCTTGGTTTCAAGAAGTGAAAGATCCACATCTGCTCAGATTCTTAACTGATACATTTAATTTAAAGATTAATAAGTCTTTATACAGTGAAATGGTAGAGCAAAAGGCAAAAGTGGATCTTCATAAAAGAAATAACTACTAGTTATGCATTAGATGTTTTTATACAAAGAGTACTCAGCTAAATAACACAGTGATTTATATCTCTCTTTATTTGTTTCCACTGCAAAAAAAGATTACTAATTGCTACCATCATCTACTCACACAGTATATTTATTAGCAGTATTTGTTTGTTTATAACTTTCTGATCCAGATTTGGAATAAACAAGGGAGTTTCATGCAGTCTCCACCTATTACCTGTTCTCAGAGATCAAGGGCATGAAGCAAAGATTTTAGTTATTTCAAGAACAAAATAGCTTTTTCACTGCAGTAGCTATTTGGTGAGCTGTAAAGCAATGCAAATGTATTGGTATCTGGCAAAAATATATGTTTATGTTTAAATTTTTTTGCTTTATGGAGCTGGGTTTTGTTTGATTGTTTTTTTTGTTTGTCTTGGTTTTGGTGTATGGAAGGGTTGTTTATTATTTGTTTTGGTTTACATCAAGGAACTATCATTTCTTAAAAGACACCACTTCCTATGAATTATCAAATATTGATATCTCCCCTTGTCTTGCCCTTGTCCCATTTTTTTTTTCCTTAGATGTATATGACAGCCTTTTAACGGGTCTTTAAGTAAATAGTTGATGGTATACAAAAATTTGCATGATCAAAAGAAAATCCTGAAATTACTTAGAAAAAAGTTAATGAAGCGATCTGGCCATAAAACATCTGATGAAGTGGCAGCAGAAAAATACATGGTATCATCAGGAAAAACAAAACCAAAAAAACCCCAAACCCCTCACAGCTGAGTTGTGGAAGTATAGTGAAAGAATAATGCATCAGTTTTGTACTTTGCACTGTAATGGCTAAAACACAAAACACTACCTACCAGGAAAACTAAAATGATACAAGCACTGTCAACTCAAGGACTTCTTGATTAGAAGTCATGGGAATCTGCATTTTTGCTGCTGTTAGAAAAATTAAACTAAAAAGTAGTAAAATGAAAAAATCCTATCTCATTTTCTATGAATATTGGAGAATCAAATGAAGTTAAATACATAGGTATAGAGAAAAAGGAGAAAGAAATCAAAGCTCTCAAGTCAGCTCTTTACCACTAGAAGCAACTGATTAATGTTTGGAAATTTTCTTTTAATTTCAAATCTTTGATTATTCTTGAATATTTTTTAATCTGTTTCTACTTTCATTTAGAGCATTGAACTTTGTGATGGAATCTTATATTCATCCAAAATCCTGCATGCTGTGTGCAAATAGAAGGACTGAAATGGCATGGGGTTGCAACTATCTTGCTGAATAAAATACCACTCTGTAGAAAACATAAAGGTAGATCCCCAGATCATTCTGAGCCTTACTGTAGAGAGAATTTACCATCTGTCTTTGCAAATCCCTTTCTAGTTTTAAGGAAAGTTCACTTCTACAATCATAGAATTTCCTGAGCTGGAAAGGACCCACAAGGATTATCAAGTTCAACTCCCAGTCCAGCACAGGACAACCCCAAAACCCACACTGTGTACCTGAGAGCACTGTCCAAACACTTCTTGAAGTCTGTCAGGCTTGGTGCCATGATCATTTTCCTGGAGAACCTGTTCCAGTGCTCATCCACCCTCTGGGTGAAAAATCTTCCCCTGATATCCATCCTAAACCTCCCTTAACACAGCTTCATGCCATTCCCTCAGGTCTTGCCATGAGTCATCAGAGAGAGGGTATCAGTGCCTGCCCCTCTGCTGTCCCTTGTGAGGAAGCTGTAGACCACACTGAGGTCTCCTCTCAGTCTCCTCTTCTCTGGGCTAAACAAGCCAAGTCACCTCAGCTGCTCCTAATATGGCTTCCTGTCTAGACCCTTCACCATCTTTGTAGCTCTCCTTTAGATGTTAATAGGTTTATATCCTTCTTAGATTATGGTGCACAAAACTGCACACCGGACTCCAGATGGCACCGAACCAGCACAGAGTAGAGTGAAACAAACACTGACTGCTACTCAGAAATCTCTTTCCACAACTTTAGCTGTTCAACTAATGTGATTTTTTAATTATTCTTTTTTTTGTTTGGTTTGGTTTGGTTTTTTTTTTTTGTTTGTTTGTTTGGTTTTTTTTTGTGGCAATGAGCTTTGGACAGTAACAGGTTGATGTTGACCAAAAGAACTTATGGACAATGAGGTGACAAGAGTTTATAATGCAAGACTAAACATCCTGTACAAACACCTTCTATTGTTTTCTTTCTGTAAAGAAAAACATTTAAAGAACTATTTCCTTTTTCCTTATTTTTAACGTGTGACATCCAAAATTCCATTAAAAATAGCTATTTCATGAAAAAACATTATGCTGTGCTCTGCATTGAGTTATGATGCAGTTTATGCAAGAACTTTTTATCTGCAAGAATATATCCAACATAGAAGAAAGTAAAAATTACAGTCACTGAGCAATCTTGAAGCAATTATAATGTAATAAACTACAAAGTATGAACATGTGCAGATACAATACTTTTTTTCATGTTCATGAATGTTTTGTAAAATTATTAAATATATGCCAAAAATTGAATAATTCACTTCAATAATCTATTTACTGCCATAAATTGCCCATACATCATCTATTTATTTCTCATGATTATTCATCAGGTGAACAAGCTTTAAAGATCAATCAGTAGTTTACATGAACAGGGTGCAATCTAAGTTCTGCCGAGAGAAATGGGTGGTAATATTAAGCTCATAGGTTTTCATTATACAGTTATTGTAGGTTGATTGCACTCATAATTTTACTCCATGAGGATAGAAGGTCAAGAGTTATAATATGTAAATCACCATTCAAAGAATTCATGAAGTTTCAAAGTACAGATCTTTAAATTATGTGTTATGTTTAGCACTACCCAAAAATAGACTTTTCTTTATAAACAACTTTGAATATATTTGCACAATGAGGCAACATGACAGCTTAATGCCAAATTTGTAAGTAGGATGGTTGAACTGTGAAATATAGCATATTTAATATAATAGTATTTCACTATCTACTGAATTTATGCCATCAGATTTTAAAATGTATGTATAACTGTCTGTAATACCTCTTGTTAAGTGGAAGAAATTTATCTTGAGCAGTATTTTCCCTTTTTAGAACCTCACAATACTGGGAGCTGCTATGCTTCTTCCATTATCCATTCCCTAACCAGCTTTGTTCTCATCTTATTTTTGTGTAAAGCGTATTGCTTCCTTAGCCTTGCACTTGTTCTTATTTAACTCCATTCTGTTTTTTCCAGTCATTTTCCCAATTGCATTAGTGTACTTTTTATTCCAATGCTGTACAAGTCTTACAAATCTTAATAGTTTAATACCATTTGCATCTGTACCAAAGAGAGGACATCCATCCATCCATCATTCAGACCATCAATAAAATTACTGAATAGCACTCAATCCACAGCCATCTGCAAAACTTAACTGAAACATCCTTCTCTTTTGATAGTTTCTCTCCATTCCTGCATTATGACAAGCTTTTCAAGAACTGCAATGAAGAGGAGTTTTAAAAAAATTGTATCACTGAGTCAACACTCTACCTAAGATTTATAGATGACATCTTTTTTATCTGGATTGGAAATTTGTACTCCCTTATTGATTTTTACCACAAACTCAATAATCACCATTCTCCATCAAGCTGTCACTGCAACACTTGTACACTAAACCACTTCCCTACAGCAACATCAGCGCTGGTAACTTTGCAAGTGTGATAAATGGAAAACTAAAGGCCAGCACATACACAAGCTCCTCAAAAGCCTTTATATACAGAAGAGTACTCGTAGAGCTCACCTTAGCAATAAAGAAATTTATATACATCAGGATTGCTCATGTAGAAAAGAGTTTTAGAAAAACATGTGAAACAGTATGTGAAAAAATCTTTAATTAGATGACACCTCCACCAGTCACCAAATGTACATCCTCCATTGTCACATCCCATCATATCCCAGAAGTATCATTAAATAACTACAAGTTGTAATACAAGAAACTCCTTGCTCTCCAAACAGCCCTGCAGCCTCACTAAATTGATTTTGAAAGGAAACTCTTTGTGCTCTCAAGCACACTAAATGAATATAAGTTTTGTATGAGCAAAGAGTACCAACATCTACTGTAGTACAATAAACATCACAGAACAATTAGTATTTGAGAAGTCTTACACTTGCATACTTCATCCAGTGCATCATAGTCTTATGGTAAATATGGAGGTGGAATTAAGCAGCTTTTCCATACAAGAATGATAATTGACACAGAAAATATTCATAGGACCACATACTTCCAGTGGGGGAACATATACTGTAAAATTCATGTGCCATCATAGTTTTAATCTTGAACCCAAAGGGGAACCTGTTAAACTACTGAGAAAGAAGGTCTTGCAAATAAAAATGACTAATTAATTTGTGTGTGGGTTTTACATCTATGAAATTTGAAGTTTGGTAAATTATAGTCTTCCTATCCTTTTCTGCCCTTTCTATTTTGCCTGACATAAACTGTTTCTACTTTCCCTTACATAATTTAATAAGTCCTTACTTTTCTCTCCGCTTGTTTTCTACTCCCCATGCATGACCCTTCTTTACTCCAGAGACTTACTCTGAAATAGTGTTAACAGAGTTAAAAATGAGAATTTGTGTTGTTAAGAAATCTTTTTTTTTTTTGTTTGTTTCAGGCCTAAAAAATGTATGTGTGCTGAAAAGGTTGTCTAATTATTTTAACTGTATCAATCAGCCTGAAAAGAGATACCAACTTTATTTACAGATACACAATCACACACAGAATCACTTAGGTTGGAAAAGACATCTGAGATCATTAAGTCCAACCTATGACTGAGCACCACCATGTCAGTTAGACCATGGCACTAAGTGCCACATCCAGTCCTTTCTAGAACTCCTCCAGGGATGATGACTCAACCACCTCCTTGGACAGCTTTACTGAGACACTTATTTCAGAAGAAAACTCGTTTGAGCTAAGGACTGCAAAAAAATTACTGACACAGATGGAGTAAGTCTGGAGATAAAGACCAACTGAGCAATGACAATGAGGATCAATGACTTCATAAATACCTGATTTTTACTCTGTTGAAGAGAGAAATGTCAGGTACCTCTCAGATTTTGTCAGCTGGAGAGATGTAACCATTTCTGTAACTATGCCATATGTACATTTCTCTCCTGGATATAATTCCTTGCATTAGCTAAATTTTTTAATTCTTGAAACCAAGTATTTAATTTTCTTTCCTTTGTTCTCAAAGGAAGATGTTAGAGGCTACTGCAAGGAATGTTGGCTGAGATATGAGTTATAACCTACACTTTCTCAATTCCACTTGAAAGTCCCCTTTCTGAAGCTTTGATTTAAGCTCTGTATCTTCTGGGACTCATGTACTGCACTTAATCCTATCCAATTCTCAAATATTCACTAGCTGCAAGTATGCAGCATGTGGACGTCAGCAATATTATGAGTAGTCCTCTAGATTTTGTGTGCCATATTCAATTTGTTTCACACAAATAGACTCTTGCTTTCTTTGTATGCAGCTTTTATAAATCAGTCTCCTGGATTCTCTGTCCTGGGAATCTATCTGACAGAGCACTGCATATTATGTGAATTTGCTGTTGAAGCAACAAAAATGTTACTGCATCTTTGGGCTGAATTTTTAACCTTTGTTCTATTATATTCTTCTCGAATACAACACCAGAATCTTAATGTAAAAATCTACACACATAAATTCCTATGTTTTCAGAAATTAAGCTTTTGAGATATGCTGATGCCTATTTGAACAGTTTTTGTGTTCTACCTAAACAGAATATAGTGGTAATACCTTAAGAAGAGATCCTGCATCTGGACTTTCACCTCTGCTGCCTTTCCAAACAATTCCACCTTCTTTCTGTTATTATTTCAAGGTTTTCTTGATGAGTACAGAAATAAAGAGATAAAGCCTGACTGACTTAATTTGTCTCAGGTCTGTTGCCTACAGTCACATAGAAGAGATTAATGCACTACAGTAAATCTCTCCTGGGCATCCAAATCCAACCTGGGGGCATCTTTTCAATTTTTATCTTCCTTTTTAAAAACAATCATGAAGAGAAAATAAAAATATGTAGTCAATTACTTTTTTTCCCTGTTTCTTCTCAAATTACGTCTATACTTTGATTTTCAAGGTAATAAGAGTTGCAAAAGAGCAAGCATGCTAGAAGTGGTATCTTCATAGTCATTCATTATGAAAAATATCCTCCTCAAAGATGAAGTGAAGGTATTTTAATCAACATTTTAATATTGCTTCTCTATTCTGAATAACATTGTGTCCAGTTTCTAACTAATCTGCACAGACTTCTGTGTAATTTACACTGTGAAGGTGCATTAAATCTTGTGAGACATATGCTAAACCTTTAGATTGTTTGCTGTTGGACCTCTAAAAATAGTCATTTTAATTTTGCATGATAACAAGATGTTGTTCAGGAGTCAAAAAACTACAGGTTGGAAAAATCTTCTTGTTGATATATTCAACAGCATACTGATAATGAAAAACATCAAAGCCTTTGTTTCAAAATACAAGCACAGGCTCACTTCCTTAGGCTATAAAATTTATTCATGTGAATTTACGCTAAACTTTTCCCTACAAGCTTTTGGCTTCATGTCGCTCTAAGTTCCACCCCATATAACCTAAGAAAGGCAATCTACACATTTAAAAAACCAGTGAAACAGTCAGATAGGTATTTCCTAGTAAGTGATTCAATAAGATATGGTAGTATGCTTTGAACTAAGGTTTTCAAATTAGAAGGTGGAGGTGCCATTCAAAGTGCCACACCTGGCATTTGTCTTAATTTTCTAAGGCATCTTTCCTGAAGGACAGTATATGCTGCTCTGTACCCTTATGTTTATGTTATCCTTTGCAACCCCAAGAAGTTTCATAGCTAAGTTACCTTACACGGCAGAAGGAAAAGAATACTCTGTTTTTTCTGAAAGTCACAAGATATTAATTTGCTGTACTACCTTGTCTCAACATGTGCATTAAAATCCAAATTCACTAAGTTTCCCACCAATGTATACAAGCAGTCATTCTGACAAAGTCAAAGCATCTATTAGAAGACAAAGGCCTTCTCCCCTAGGCTCAGGGACTGCTTCAAGGGAAATAAAGACAGCTCTTGAAAGAGTCAAACCTACTTTAAATAACTTATTCCATCTACCTGGAGGCAAATTTAAACTCCAGTAACCCTTTGGGGACAGAATGGCTTCAAGGATAACATGAAACAATTTTACAGTGGCAGAGGATACTGAAGAACAAATTATAAAGCAACATGGACCTACTGACAGAAAAGTAAAGGATAATCCCTTCAAGCTATTTGAAAGAAGAAATGGCTGCATACAAAAGCTTAGTAATATGGCTCAAAAGTAATTTTTAGTATCTTCATTCCAGCTTCACTATTGATTTTAGAAGAACGACCTTATCCTCACCTTTTCCTGTAAACCTCTAACATGCATGTTCATTTCTACAAGGAGAGGCAGGGACAGAGGGAAAAGCAAGGAAATAGGGTAGCCTGTAGTAATGGTAGAAAGTTTAGCAACATGCTGTGTCAGAGCACCTTACTGTGCTGAGAAGTAAAAAAATCCCAAGGGGAACATGCAAAGGCACTAGGTTAGATGCCGCTCCAGAAGTCTGCAAAGTACATCAGGGGAGCATCAAACTACAGGGATGTAGCATAATCAGGGCAGCTCCTCCTCCAGTTCTTCAGTCTAGTCCTGATGCTATAGAGAAGCCCTTACCACTAGGCACAACAGTGAAAGTTATGTCATACTCTCAGAATAAGCACTGGAAGTTCGTTCCATCCTGGTTTCTACCATGAAGTAGTAGAGGAATGTTTTTGCTACCACTCTTGTCATAGATGATGCAGGTATTTGTAGAGGATGGATATTGACAGCACTGCACCATGCATGCCTTACATGGCTCATCTTTTGCAGCTTACCTCAGGAATCCAAACAGTGCCCAGACCAAGGAACTGTGACAGAATCTGAGAGACTCAACTACAACACACTACATTTTTTCATTAATACTTATACTTTACTACTTTATTTCTAATACTTATGCTTTTTTTACTTATGCTTTACACCAACTCTTTTTTGTTGTTGTTGTTGAAAGGGATCTCAGGATCTTCTCTATTGACAACCTGGAGATATATAAGCATGTCCATTGAGGTGGGAATCTTCTCAGCAGCATCTTCAGAAACAGAATAGTTAGAGAGTTGTTTCTTGCTATCTCTATACTTGTGGTCTGTGTTCATTGGACTGTAGGACAATCATTTTGCCTTTTCTAGGCGTGTTTAGGTAGCACACATGAAGGGTAATTATGACATGTCAACTGTGTAGGGGCTTGACAGGTTCGAGATGGACTTCATTGTACAGATGTGCCTCAGGTATTTCTAAAAATACTAAAAGATGATATGAGTTTTTTGTTTCATTACAAAATAATTCTTCAGTGTATTTATTATGTATTTATTACAAAACTGAAATAAATCTAAATGCTTCACTAAGTGAAAAGTCTGGCTGATATTTAACTGAAAGTTTCTGAACTGTATTACTTATTTTCTAATCTAGTTTCACAGCCAATCCCTCCTAAACTAACAAATTAGAGATTTGTTCTTTTTAAGCTACAAATGTCACTTGAGGCTCAGTCTTAGATTTCTGGGACATTTTTCCAGCTGAGCAGTCAGATGGAATAAACAGGCTGACCTGAATTTCACCCAGGGTACAGGGCAAAACAATCAACTGGTACCAAACAGGAGATTTCAGAACATCTGATGCTCTTAACTACCAGTAAGGGAATTTCAGGACAAAGAAATAGAGTAGAGGCATCAGGTTCATTACTTCCCCCCCTCTTTCCCCTCTTATTCTGAGATCTGTTTAGAATTTCAGGCTTTACAGTATGACTACTGTGTTACAAGTTTTTTAATTTGCAATAAGTAAATAAAAAACAGTTACTCTAAGCCAACTGTAAGACAAATCAGCCACTGTCTCTCTTTACTGTAGATTTTACAGACATGTACAACACATTGAAACTTATAAAGCGTGGTCTTTTCAATAAGCATTTTTTTTTTTTATATTGACTCACATAAAAAGTTGGTTTGAAAACACTGGTAATAGCTCTTTAATGCCAAGCTGGTATAAGGAATCAAGTGTAGAATGTTCCAGTATTTAACTTTGTTAAGATAAGAAGGATAAATATGAAGCTGGTGACAAAATTTGCAAAAGTTACAGATTTCATAGAGTTTAGGACAAGAATAAACTGACTCAATTACCTGGTTATGATTTGTAGAGGGTAAAATTTTATCCATTCACCTGCTGTTAGAATTAAAAGTGTTTTAGACAAAATAAAAAATCAGTCCTTCAATAGCTATTGCTTCAGGCAGATAGTGAAGTTTGACATTTAAAAATGCCTAACAATGAAAAGCCTATGAATGGATTGCATGAGACACTTGCCAGGATTTTCTGTGTGTAGAGCATTTCTATGTAGAAATATACAGGGCAAATGCACTGATGACTTCTTTTTTTTTTTTTTTTTTTTTTTTTAATTGGAAATGCCTGCCTTATCGCCAATCTGGACAACAGTATTCCTCTGCAAAGTTAGAAAGATTTGCCATTAGATAACCAAGGAAGAGATTACTGTGTCTTTTTGTTTAAATTAGATTTATTGCACCAAAACCCAATCCACACATTCCCACCATATACTTAGACTCCATAATAAACACAGACCTTCTGAATTGTCCTAGAGCTGACTGAAGCCAACTCAGCAGAACATCTCAGTGTATTGATTGAAATAAATACCTTCAGTGTAGCTTTCTGTATTTTTCTGTCTTTCACATTCTCTTATTGTGTTTTAATTATTATTTTATTTTTAAACACTTCTAAAATCAAATTCTAGCTAATATTTTTTCAAACTTCCTTCACATGAATTTTGGGGTAATCATCACAAGCTTCTTGTTATATAACATAATTATTAGCACTGTTTTTAGCATTTTAGAAAAAAATGTCATTCCTCTAGGTTGATCATGAAATCAGAATTCTCTATATTACAAAAATCAGAATTTTCTAAATCACATAGCTGTTACTAATAACATTTAAACTAACTTATCCCAAACATTACTGATGAAAATGCAGAACAATCTGGATTCTGATAGCCAGTTTTCAATTCAAGGAGGGATAACTCTCTGAGTTACCTTGAAGTCATCACTAATAAAACAGTTCATTTTGTTGCAAAAAGCCATGGCACTTCATAGACTCATATAATAATTTAGGTTGAAAACAATCTCTGGAAGCCATCTGGTATAACTCTGTTCAAAGCAGAGCTTTTGTAAAACTGGCTCCCACCTATGTCACAACAGGCACAGAAGTGTTGCTTAGGGATTAATTCCTTGCAAAATGTTTTGGGATGGAACATTCTATCCCAACAAAAATTAATTGCTACTGAAAGTCAACATACGCACAATTGTTTGGAATTGGTTTATTGCTGGCTTGCTTTATTTTTATTTTCCTTTCTTGAGAGAAGGAATCAATTTTCAGTTTTGCAACTTAAACATTAAACCATATTCCCATAATATCTGTTAATTATACTACACTGCCTGTAAAATATTAATTATCATGATTCCCTCACCTAATGTTACAAAATACTTTTTACTTGTGAGTTACCTTGTAGATATCCACTGGTCTGGTAAGAACCCATCTGACATTGTTTAAAATATCTTTCTTGGAGTGTAATGTTATTAATTAACAGCATAAACCTAGTGACCTTTATATCATCTCCAAAAGTAACTGTTAAGTAGAAGAATAGGGTAATTTGATTTCTGATCCAGTAAATAAACTAGAAAGTAACAAGACACACTCTGACTTCTGAAAGCTGGAAGTACTTTTCTATCAGTAGCTTCCTAGATTATCATATTTGGAAGCATGGGATAATACTTATAGTAAAATTTAAAAAAAAAAAATCAAGGGAATTATGATATGCCTGATTCACTGTTTCCCAGTGTTTGGATTCAGAAGCTGTAGTGAAATCCCAAAGCACAGAACTGTAATAATTGTGCCTGTTCTTGAATTCTTTTCTATTGACTGATGTGCACATTTGATTTTAACATCACATAACTAGAATCAATGATTTTTTTATAATTAAGTTTTTCATAATGTAAATTGATTTGTATATTCAAATGCATATAACCTCATAGTCTATAGTTAGAAAAGGAGTTACCATCATGTACTCTAAATTAATAGTTAGATGTTCTAACTAGCTATTAAATAAGGAGAGTAAAAATATCAACTGATGTATTGCTTGGAAATTTGCTGTCAATAGCACATGTGACAAATTTATCATTTAAAAGGGAAAGGAAAAAGTAGAAAACTTCTGATTTCACAGACATTACTCAATTTTGTTGTCAGAAAATCTAAAAAACATCTTCAGTGCTTGGCTAAACCTTAACTGAACGTTCTCAGCAGTATGATTCACAATGTTTCACTTTGGAAAGCTGCAATACAAATTCACACCTTCTAGTCTCTTGGTGAGGGAGTGGTATCAGTTCAAGCTCTTAATGTTCCTCAGCAATAGTTAAACTACATTCAGGAAAAAGGTCTCTCAGTTCTGAAAGGGATTGCATGATGTTGTTACCTGTGGCAAAATGGAACTGTAGCTGACCGATTCAAACATCCCTACCATTTCTTGGTCATGTTACATATGCCATGATGAAAACTCAAGCAGAGAATTACCTTGCCCATGAGCCTTGAAGTACAGGACCATCTTTTCCCTGTGTGACAATCTAAAGAGGAAGGCCAGTAATAACTATGAATTGGAATGTACCCTCACTAAGAAATGCAAACTGAAATGAAAAGGAAAGCAAGTTATTCATCCTCCAAAATAAACACTCAAAAAAATCTTGGCCTCCTTCTGCATTTATTTATTATAGGAGGAGACAATATAATTACATGAGTTGAATTTATTTTGATTGAGAGCTGAAGCCACTTGAGTAACTACATATATGATTTCTAAAGTCAACTTTTAAGAAAAAATTGGAAATTTTGAGCAGCTTCTCCATGTGCATACTTACACTGTAATTAATAGCAATGTGAGGCATTAAAAAAATTTTCCTAAGCTAAACTCAAGGTATTTGGAGGGATGGAAAAAATTTTTATCAAAAGCATGTAAATAGCTGGGTGAAATCAAAGGCTTTATTTCTGCTCATGCTACCTCAGTGTGCCAGAATTCCTTCTTTCTGAATCATGTATCTTTCAGTAGACTAAAGTAAAGCAAGAAAGACACCTGGGAACAATTTGACAACATGTTATCCTGATCTGTAGCTTGCACTACTAGCCATGCTCTGCAGACTAATTTTCCAGCTACATCTGCCCTTTTACTATGCAGACCACTTCCTTCAGACATAATCAAACTGAAAAGTACAAAAATAAATGTTTGCTTTTCCTATAATTAAGTTTTTGATAATAAAAATAACACAGATGTGAGCATATGTTTTTACATGCATATTGTTTTCTGTAATAGATAACAAGTAATGACAAAAGCAGTACTGGAGGAGCTGTACAGATTGTACAGAAAAAAACCCCAAAACACACCCAACCCTGTTTGAGCCAGAAGGTTGGATTTTTTCATTCTTTCATTGCATGTAGGTGTTCTGAAAAGAATCAGTCAAATGTTAATGCATAAGCAAAGCATTATTTAAATCTCTCTACTGATCCAAGAGAGAGTTGCCATGAAAAACACTTGCAAACTACAGAAAATGGAATTCAGACTATCCACAAAGCTTTACAGAAGTTTTACATTTACATGGGGGGGGAGAAAACAAAAACAAAACCACCCAAAAAACCAAAACTAAACAAACAAAAAAAAAAAAAAAAAACCAAAACAAAAAAGAAATCTCTGCAAAATATTTGAATACTTATGGTTGATCCTGTACAATACCAAAACTTACTTGCTTATTCACCCTCTGCCTCAAGCCATGTTTCAGTAGAACACAGTATCAAATGTAAAAGGAATACTGGAGAGCTTGCAGTTGATGAAAGAGACTATATTAAATACACCATAGCATCATGATGAACAGTTGTGTCTCTGGAGGTTCATTACAAGTCTAAAGGTCAAGAATTTTATAAAAAATGGAAATGCAGTTGTATATGAAAGGAAAAGTACAAAGACTAAGTACTGCAATGTGAGTGAAGAGCATAGACATAAAAAAGAATCAAAAAGGAAAGCAGAAGAATATTGTTTTCCATCCATGTTAGGCTAGGAGCATATAGCAAACAATAGGAAGCAAATTGAACAATTTCTTTATTGTAGTCATTAAGCAGTCAGCAAAATTAATTTCAAAGGAGAATAAAAGCTAAGATATGGAAAGAAATTCAGAAAAAATTGGATAACTTGTGCATACTTGTATTGGTATAGTTTTCCAAAATACATGTTTAATATTGTCGACAAGCTTTCTGAAGTAGTCTCTGCATCATTATCACCCTTTTGCAAAAATTCATGCAAAAATTAATCAAGAGACAGAATTGTGAGTATGATCATATACAAAATTTTGAAAAGAAACCTGAAACTATAAACCTATTGGCTATGTTCATGTAAAAAAAAAAGGCAAATCATCAGGTACTTTACTTAAACATGGTCAATATGAAAAATCAGCATTGTTTCTCTTCTGGAACAGCACCCTACAAATTATCTGCTGTCTAATAATATGTTGAGTACTCCTTGAAATTTCTCCAAGGTCAAGGAATAAGTAATGCCTTTCCTAGATGGATTCACTAGATTCACTAGTGGCTCTGGATGTGTTGAATTTTCAGTCTTTATCTTATAAAAGGCACTTTTCATTTACCTAGTTGCCTACTTTCCTGCAGTGCATAGGGATTTAATTATATTTGAGACTTCTATCCCTCTGGTCAATGTCAAATTTTGTTGAAAAGAGGTTATTAATCAGGAAGAACAGACACACATGGTGTGATTGCAGAAGCCTAATTTCCTCAGGAAATTAAGCTAAGAAGTAAGAGAAAAAGATTTCTCAAGGACAAGTCCCATCTGATTTTTGACATGTATAAGACATTTTTCCAAGTGAAGGGAAGAAACATGACTAGGTGAAATAAGGTATTTGCAACTGCCTGGAAATACAGATTGAAGTTGCTCTTGGTAACTCAACAAAGCATTTCAAGTTGAATGAATTAGAATTTTGTCCCTTGTCAAGTTTTTATATACTATCATATTATTTACTGAGTATGATGTCATATGGTCTGGAATATCCCTTTGGTCAGTTTGGGCCACCTGTCCGGGCTGTCTCCTCCCAATGTCCCAAGCACCCCCAACTTTCCCACCACTGTGACAGTATGAAACGCATCTAAATGATCTTCTTGTTTCTTCTCTCTAGGCATTCATGGGATTTTACAGATGAGAAAGGTACTTTATCTGTCAATTAAAACTTACAACTAATAGATTCTTTGTAAGTGTTGTACATTAGGCTTTGCCAGATGTTCATTCATCAGGGAATGTTACAACTTGCATAGTAACTAACCTGGACAGCTCCTATTAAAACATAACATATTGAATATTTTGATGTGTAAGCAAGTATGTGGTGCATTCTTCAGTCTAATTTGGTTCTGAGATGTGCATCAGGGATCTCTTTGTTGTAGTCAAAGATGCCAGCATTAGCTGTTCCATAAGCTGTTCCATAAATCTATCCTGCATATAAAATCATGATATTTAGTATCAAATAACATTTCTTTCAACTCCCTCTCTTCTATGAATGTGATGCTTTACAAATATCATGTGATCATAACTCTCTTGTCAGTTGATATTTTTGTATGTTATCTATTTTCATTGTTAAGTGTTGTCTGTTGAAGAAAATAAAGACAAGAAAGGAATAGCCAAAACAGTTTCTTTTCCTATTTGCACTTTAATATCTTTCTTAGATGCATGTCTTCTCCTATAGATTTCATAAAATGCAAACAAAACAAAATCATTAAGTTTCTGGACATTTAAAGAAAGCAAGTAGGAAAACTCACCTGTAAACTCCATGAGCCAGCAATGTGTGCTTACAGCCCAGAAAGCCAATCGTATCCTGGGCTTCATCAAAAAAAGTGTGACCAGGAGGTCAAAGGAGGAGATTGTTCCCCCCTACTCGGCTCTAGTGAGACCCCCACCTTGAGTACTGCATCTAGCTCAGGGGTCCCCAGCACAGGAAGGACATCAACTTGTAGAAGCGAGTCCAGAGAAGGGGCACCAAGTTGATCAGAGGTATGGAGCACTGCTACTGTGAGGAAAGGCTGAAAGAATTAGGATTGTTCAGCCTGCAAAAGAGAAGGCTTTGAGGTGACCTGATTGTGGCCTTCCAGGAGCCTACAAGAAAGATAGAGAGAGACCCTTTGCAAGGGCATGTAGTGATGGGACAAGACAGAATGGCTTCAAACTGAGAGTATGTTTAGATTAGATATCAGGAAGACATTCTCTACTATGAGGGTGGTGAGACACTGGAACAGACTGCATGGAGAAATAGTGGATGACCCATCCCTGGAAGTGTTCAAGGACAGGTTGGATGAGGCTCTGAGCAACCTCTCAATGAAAAGTATTTCTGCTTATGGCAGGGGGATTGAAACTTGATCATCTTTAAGGTTCCTTCCAACCCAGGCCATTCTGATTTTTCCTATTGAATTGGATTTTAGTTTTCATGATTGACATTGAAATAATTATGGTAAGAACATCTAAAGGATAACTTAAATCTTCTCATGAAATTATGGAGATTTATCGTCATGATATTGTTTAACCATTTCTACCATACTAAGTAAGACACTAGGCAATGGCTGCCTAAATTATTACTTTTTTCTCTACACAAGCCGTTAATCAGATATGATTGATTCTTTAACTAAAGTTAGCTAAAAGTTTTGCCTTTAAAAACTTTTTCTTACAGCAGTCAACATCAATATCTTGCACACCAGTCAATTACTATCAAGCAATTCATTTAATAAAAAGTTAACTGGGATCCAGATGACATCCCATTCAAGCCAGCTTCATCATGTTTTTAATATTATAAACCAACAGCACGCCACCTAATGGTCTTTGCCTTGATACCCAAAATAAAGCTGGAAAGAACTCTTCTCTCAGTCTCCATGATAAGGCTACACATTTGTAATGTTAAGAGAGACAGATTACTCTTTCCACGCTAGATTTTAGACAAGAAGTCTCTCAATTTGGCTTGTCAGCTAGAGAATTCAGTGTGTTTATGGCTTTGATAGATCAATATTGTGACACTGTTCAGAAAAACAAGAAAAAACCCAGTATCCATAATAAAACAAAAGCACTTGGTGCTTTGAGCAGAAAACTAGGCTGTCTGACATAGGGCTAAAAAAATAAACCAGAGGCAGTGCAATTGAAATGCACTGACATCAGTGATTTTATTTAACTTTAAGCTTTATGATTGCTAATGTTCAGAGTTATGCTTCAGAATAAAAAGTGACTACTCTGAGCTTCAAGAAAACCCATTTTTTCTCAAGACACAAGACCATTTGCCAAGAACAGTGTTTTGATTTTGAAATCTCTAGGTAAATTTGCCACTAATATTTGATAAAAGAGTGAGTGTGATGGACCAGAGTTCTATAGTGACCAGTCAAACAATTTTTAAGAATGGTTTAGCATTTCTTTGTTCAGAAAATGTAAGTTTTGATGTATGCTGATCTTGGAAAACAAATGCATGCCATAATTATAGCAATAAAAGTTTAATTTGTGATATTTAGGAATATAATTATTAGAGCACCAAACATTCTAGTCTAGTGCTATTTACAGGGAAATATTACTGGTTTTAGAATATATACTTAGATCTTAAATAATTATTTTAGGATCTCAATTTCATTAGTAACAATAAAAGCATTAGGCAGGATGTGAAAGAAAAGCCTTCAGGTCTACCTATTACCAAAATTAAGTTGCATCTTAAAGAACATCTACAGAAAAGGGCATTATAAACACTAGAAAGGTTTTACAAGGCTGAGAATAGGGAGTACTAAGAAATCTACACTGTTGTCTCCAAACTTCATATAGATTCTTCATTTGAATTAACAGATGCAGAAGAGAAGACAATCATTATGGGAATAATAAAACAGATAAACATTGACAAGGAGGAGAGAGTCACCACAATTACATAGATATATGTCAGGTAACACTCATACTGTCCAATAAGACACTAATTAGAAGTGTCCCTGTACTCTGACTTTGCTACACTTTTATACCTGAGTAAGCAATTCAATTTTGTTTGAAATTTAAACCAAAATACAATTAAATAAATCTAGTACAAAATACTGGGATGCAGAGTGATTAACTAAAACTAGGTTGTAGAGTCATCCAGCAGTGATTTTCCATTATTCAACCAATCTTAACCTGAATGGACAGACAAGGTAAGATTGTTGTTCTGAGCCCACAAAATCCACTTAGTAGTCTCCCTGATTAGTCAATCTTGACCTCATCACCTTAATGTTATATATTGCCTTTTATTTTAAAGGAGCAAGGCACTTCAAGAATATTTCCTATAGAAGTTATTTAACCAAGTTCAATCCTCCTGAGTTTGATGTTTACACTTAATTTTAGCAGGTTTTGCAGAAGTCATGTCGTTATAGATTATTGCATTAAAAATGCCTTTTTGATTGGAGAATAATTATATTTACAATTTATTTACAAGATATTTTATATATTCTTTGAAATAATCTCAGATATCAAGACTCCCTCATACACAGTTGTAGAACACTGGAACAGGAGACAAAAAATTATGTGTAAATTGCTACCAAATATTTGAATTTTCCTTCAAGTTTATATACACACAGGAATAAATCAAGAAAAAGAAAAGGCCTGCTTTTACATGAGCACATTTGCAGCTCTTTTGCTGCTCACACATTAGTTATATCACAATTTTGGTGAAACGTGGCATTCATTTCCATCCTTTCAATGTTACCATATGTCACACTGTACCACAAGTAGTGGTAGTATCAATCAACTTTGAAATAAGAAAGGTTCCTGACATGTGTTGCCAGGTTTCTTTCACCTTAACTTTTTCTACCCCAGTTCTAATCACTGAAAGAGATGGACAAGCCAACATCAACATTATTTATTGCATTTCTCAGGGCTAATCAAAATCATTCCTAAGGAAAGGAGGGAAATCTGTTTTCTTGCTAAAGACATGCCAACGGTGGTATGATAAAGCACTCCAGTAATTAGTTATAGCAGTGTTTTTTTTCACTTCAAATTATGTTGCTAATTTCATTGAAAAGAAATTTTCAGGCAATGAAGGTATTTAGCACAGTCTGCTAGCTGGAAGTACACCAAAAAAACTCCTACTGTTTTCTTATTCTGAGTGTAGTAGAAAATTTCATTTTGAAAATTCACTTGAAAGTATTGCTATATCCTCTAGAAAAGATATGTGAAAGACTTTAAGTAAGAATTTGTATCTTATTTTAGTGGCTGATTCAGAGAAACAATCCATCACTGACCGCCAAGCAGCTAACTGGTGCTAGAACACCTCATTTGGTTTTCCTTGTGTTATGTAAAGACTTATAAAAAAGTATGCATTTCCCCTGTTTGCAAAGTGATCCTAACAGTTTTAAATACTGTATTTTCCATAAGTTAAAAAACTTCTAAACACATGTAAATAGCAACTGTGGAGATGCTATTCCACCTAATTCATTGAAATGTCTGTCACCTTCTGTGAGGCAATGCAAGGAATGCAGAGAAAAATGAAGGACAATGAGGTTTTCAGATTAAAAGTTTTAACAGGCATCATGTGTGTTGGTTTCAAGAAGACTGAACAGATGAAAACTCATGGCAGAGATTTTCTTATCCGTATCATGACAACTTTATTAAGAGTTCAATTGTTTTAAAGTAAAAGTGTAATGCAAATTGTATCCACTTCAGAGAAAGACTATACCTCTATAATGTAACTATTTATATTAAAAGAATCTAACTAGGGGATAGCATAATATAAGCAGTGCATTTTTCTGTCTTAAAATTCAGCATTATACACGGAGACTAGAAACCTTTTGTTTCCAGGGACAGTGGATATTTCTACATGATCAGTTATTAATGCCTTCCATTTCATACATTAGAGATATAAATGCTCTGATACTTGAAACAGCAGCCTTCAGAGATGTTCAGGTAATTTTTAATTGGTCTGTACAATGTTTGAAGAACTAAGCAAGTGACAAGAGTCACTTTGGGAAGCATTGCATCCCTTGCTTATAGACAAAGCATAACAGATCTACTATATAAGTGAGGTGACACACATCAGCTTGTTTCAGCCCATTTTCTGATAGGTGTTTTTCCTCAAAGAGAAAGTCATAATCTTGGCAAATACACTAAAACCAGGGAAGAATGAAAAGCAAGACAAAAAAGACTTATTTCTGATGAAACAATTTCAGCAGAACTATAATTACTGCTAAACACTAAAACACTCAGGGTTCAGTTGCTATGCAACTGTGAGGAAGTTACAGTACACCTGCCGTAGACAAAATGAGTGGGAGAAAAGCCAACTGATTGACAGAAGATATACCTTTACTTTATCAAACAAAGGAATGACTTTTTCACCTTTCATTGTATTCTACTACAGTTTATTTTTCTTTAGCATTTTCAAAATCTTGCATCAATTGAACAGCCTACAATACTTCAAGAGTCCCATCAGTTTGATACAGCACACATTATTCTGTCAACTGCGAATCTGTGCTTGTGGTAACCAAACACCATCACGCAGGCCCCTTCTGTGACAGATAAACTCCATTTTGGAACTTGAAGCTTTTGTTTTTTTGACTTCACGGTCCTAAAATTCACCCTAAGAAATGTATACAATGATTTGATTCACTAATAATTTTTTTTAATCTTTTCTGTCTTATTATTCTAGTGATAAAAATACGCAAAATCTCAGATTTACTGGTCCTCAGTAAAATGAGTGTTCAGAACAGGTTATCTACATGCTCAAGAGCAGAGACTGCTGACATATTTCTCAAAGGACTTACAAGCAAATAATTCACCTGTTCTCACATGGCATGGTTTTCTCTGCAAAAAACATACTCCTTTGTTCATTCTTACAAAACAAAGCCACCCAGCAGTAAGTGTGCTGACAGTGATGTGAAACAGCTTTCCACAAAACCAAACAACTCACACTCCCTCTGTCTTACTCCACTCCTCTCTTAATGCCCCCTTTATAACACCCCATAATAAGGTCATTACTGTCAGCCTGGGCTACCTGCTCCACTTTGATGACTGCTGAAAAGGCCCAGCTGTGTGCAAAGAGCTCTGTATAGGCTGAGAAAAAATACTCATAAATCATAGGAAGGGTTTGGAGTTCTGATTTGGAGTCATGAGTCTTAAAAGAACAGTGCTGATGAGAGACACAAATGTACTGCAACGTAAAAGTATCCCCAGCACAGAAACAGCTGTGAGCCTGTCTTCTGAGAATTCACCTCTGAATTATCAAAAGATTCATGCTCTATTACAGTAGACTCTTACTGCGCATTAAGTGGCAGCAGCCTACTGCATAGTAAGTAACAAAAATATCGTTGTAATTTTCAAGACTCTCACACGTGCATTTATCAGATATGAAGTTAAACATAAAATAGAAGTACATCATGGTTCCCAAGTTTCTATCATTAAATGAGGTGAGAAAAGTAATTTCACAATAGAATGGATCAGTATTGATGTGAAGCTGGATTTTTTTAACCTTAATTTAATGACTATATTCCTCTACATCTGATAGAAATCTTCACCTAAATGAATAAGGGGAAAAAAAAAAAAATAAGAGAGAGAGAAGAGCTAAACAATGTAATCATGATCTCGGGTTTCTCCAATTAATCTGAATTTGTTGAATGTGTTCAGATTTTTTTTTTTTTTTGCTCTGCAATAGAACATTAAATATATATTTTAAAAAATTAAAGTTAATTCAGACCTGAATATAAAATCACCAGGGTATTTTTCCAACAATAATTGTCTTTGCTCGAAATACAAGACTGTCCTCCAGATAGAACATGTATTAGAATTTGACTCTGACTTCAGGGAATATTAGATGCATAAAAAAGAGTTATAAGATTTAACATATAATAGAGCTTCAGGATTACATCTTTATCATGACTTTTATAACTAATTCTTTTAAGAAATAAGATCTTTTTATCAGTTACTGAAGAATATAAAATATTACAATCCATTTCATGATTCAAAAATGTCTGTTGAACTTAGAAATAGTCAGATGATATTTTCTTTCATTTGCTTTGAGTCACTTTGAGATTTTTATGAATTCACTTGATCAGTTGAGCCTTCGGTACCTATATATGCAGTTGGGATAACAATCTAAATATCTTTAGAAATTATGACCTATGTGGGGAAAAAAATTACATAAAGATTATGAATGAATAGTAACTAGATAGTCTGTCATGTAGAGATTAAATAACGGCAATATTCTTGGTTTAAAGGAATTAAGTTTATTGCTTAGTTAATGCCGCCTCTATTTTGTATATGGTGACTTTTCCACAACCATCAGTCATATCAGAAGTAATGAATATAAAAAACCCTTCATCAGTGTTGTCATCAGCCATGAGAATGGCCAAACATATCTTATACAGATTTAGAAACTAAATACCCCTGGGGTCAAGATTGAGTTACAGTGAACAGGCATAAGACAATAACTGTTTTATGTGTTTTTTAATACTCTTTTGTTTGGAGAGTGTAGTAAGGGACTTGATATTTGAATAGCTTTTGAAGGGAGTAGAATTCAATCAAAAAAAAAAAAAAAAAAAAGAGAATGTGTGTTAATTACAGTATGCAATGGACCAGAACAGCACTAAAAGTGTACAATACAGGAGAATATGTGTTTAGGATACAAAATGTGTATATTCCAAGAGGTAAGGTAAAATTACTCTCTCTCTATAATTGTAATTTCTGATTTTCCAAGACAATAATATTGCTCTATGTTTAAAAATATAGAACTTAGGTGGAATTTGATGAATTTGCCTCCTTTTCCTCTTTGTAGATTCTTTGCAGCAATTCACTTCTCTGCATATTAGGTTAAAGACTGTTTCGTCTTCACTATACATGATCTATCTTCTATACTATCTTCTTTCAAAATTGGCCTTGAAGACAGAAAAGGTAGGAAACCTCATAAAAAGTAAGCTCACGATAATTTAATGGCTGAAGCTGTTTGTTCAGGATTGACCAGTTTTGATGTGGAGAAAACTTGCAACTTTTTATAAGTTATTTTTGCACTTCCAAAAGGCTAAAAAAAGCCACAACCAAAAAATCTACCACAAAACCAAAACCAAACCACACATGAAACAACACTAAGCAATCAAGAGAAAACACAAACAAGCAAACCCCAAACTGCAACACAGCCTACACCAAAAAAAAAAAAAAAAAAAAAAAAAGGTCTTGTCAAAATTTAGGGCACAGTGGCACAGTGGAAGCAGAAGCCATATATGCAAGAGTGTTTTTTCTTAATTTCAAGCTTTTTCTGATGGCCCCCAATGGGTTCTCAATTCACTTTTTGCTTTGCTTACATAGGCCATGAAGATACCACAGAAAGTTCTTTTTATCTTCATGAAATTTGAGATATCAGGTCTCTGTCTATGTAGGAATGTCTCTCCTTTTTCATGTGTCTGTAATGCCAAGAAGCATCTGGTTTCTTAAAAATTCATGGCTATTCCAGTGCCATAGCAGCAGCCTACAGTAGTATTCCCTCCTCCCAGCACCCACTGCACTGCACTTCCAAACCTTCTGTACAGCTCTGAAGAGTTTTAGTGAAGTTATATAGATCTACATAAGGTGACTGAGAACTCCTTACATCATCGACATAAAACATCCAGTATACACCTTTTGGTTTCTTTAAAAGTCTCAAGCAGTAAACAGGTTCTTTAAGACAACATATAATAAAGAAAGAGTAAAATATTTCTATTTAATAGAAGTAATTTCCTCCCACCTCACACAGTCCTTTCAGCAAACACAGCATGCTGCTTAAGTCAAAGTGCATCTTTCTTGCAATTTATCTTCTGGATATTTACAAACCATAAATTGTCACTTGGTTACTCTGCTGACTGACAGCCCATCTCGCATTGAGCTGCAATATCTAGGTTTTTTTAAACTGACAGTATATTACTGTCTAGCATCAGCAAATCCCAGTTGATTTGAGCTGTAAATTAAATGCCCTGATGGTTGTAATACAGTGATATATTGCTAGAGTAAATGGAGGGTTTTCTTTGCAGTGGATATGTGCACATGCACAAAAACATAAGTCCCCAGAGTCTCACGCAGAGTGTGAATACTCCATAATTTTCAAGCAAACCACAGTGTGAAACCTGGTCAACAGGGGCTTTCGGGAAAATAAAATTATGGAACAAAAAGATATCAGCTGTGAAAAGCAGATACTGAAAATGTTCCTGGTTGACAGTTCTCATGTTTTTAAATGCTGAGGCAAAAATTCTCATGAACCAGCTGGTAACAAACCCCATAGAATTGACCTGGAAGAGCAGCTGAAATAGAAAACATGGTAAAAAAGCAAACAGAGGTTCTTTTTTATTTAAAGAGGCTGGTCAGTATTTAGTGGTCAGGAAAAAAAAAATTAATTCCTAGTTGCTAAGAATTATCAAAAATCCCTGTGTAGCATTTTATTTTTGGTTTTATTAGGAAAATGAGAAATTAATTTTCACCATTTCTGTTAACCTTTTATTTTCTATGACAGAGTTCTACTTTTCAAAAATCAATAGATTTTGAACCTTGGACTTAGCAGAAGATTGACTTGTTTCTTTCTGTTTCCTTACAGAAAGTATTTATTTTAGGGTTCAGTGTACGTGGTATCATCCTTTAAAGCAAAAAAAAAAAAATAAATAAAAAAAAAAATTACCAGAACAATAACCATTACAAGAGTGCATTTATCACTTTTCTCTGCAAACTTAAACAGTTCAGGTGAAGACTTTTCCAACTTCTTGTGGCTCACACTTTCATTGCCATCTTAAAGTTGCAGCGTTATCAATTTTAGCTTGTAAAGTATTCAGAGTACAATGCTCCACAGTATTTCTCAGGACAACTTATTATAGCTCTTCTGTCATACTGAGTGTAGTTGGAGTACACTTGCTTAACTAAGATCAAATACCTACTATTAGATGGACGAAAAAAATGAATTTTAGTACTAGACTGTAGTAAAGAATGACATTTAAAGAATGATATTTGACAAATTTGATCCAGGAAAAGATCTTAACTGGTTTGGGTTTCATTGCTGAAAGTAATTAATATATATTTTTCAATGTGAATCTGATTCATTAACTAAGAAAAAATCTATAAATAGTTAAATATTAATTGTTCTAGGAAGTTATAATTGGCCAGGTAAATCACTTAAGAAAGTGAAGTTTGTTGTGTCTGTGAGGTCTTGTGTATCTGTTCACTCAGGAGTTCTCACACTGAGCCCACTAAATCAGTGACTCGTTATGGTACCCAGGCACTGTCTGTGTGATGTTAAATCCATTGCTGCTGTCAATCATGATCAGCTCTAAATCTCAACACCATAAGAGTAAGAACAACACAATAATTATTGAATTAATTTTTTTTAGTTGAACCACACCTGAGACTAGATTCAACTCCCATGCACAACAATACTCCATTTAGCCAGAAATGCAGAGTAAGTCTAAAAACATTCCTATATATATAGATATCCTTCTCAGGAAAAAAACAAGCCTTAGCAGGAATTGTAAACAAATGTAAATTGCTTGCTTTCCTGCCTACTGTGATGATTTATAGTGTAACAGAATAGTAGAGAGAAGACTCTAGGTCAAGTGTGAGAAGTAGGACACTGATTATGTGGATGATTATGATTACATTTTTTGCTGATACAGTGTCTAAATCTTGCCAATGCAGTGCATAATATAAGCAGGCATAGGGCTGTAATATAAGCAAGTTCAGCTAGAAAGGTGCAGGTTTACTGTCTTTGGCCTTGCAGATTGCACAGTTACAAATCAGTAAAGTACCTGTGGAGATACTTTGGGATTTTATCACATTGCTTGACTTGAGCAGATCTCAGGACTTTTACTCACCTGCCCAAAAGTGAGTGTTGCCACCTTTGGTCTGGCTGTCCTTCCGGTGTCCCTTCTGGGGGTGGGAGGGATTAGATTAGTCTGGAATCTGCCGGCAACCACGGGAGACCAGTTTGCCCATTTGGCCCAGTCTCCAGTATCATTTTGTATCCTTTTGTAGGTCAATGTGTATGTAAAAAAGTCAATCACAAACCTCACAGCTCTCCCATCTCTGGAATGTATCAATTATGGGAGCCTCCAGAGAGTTCCTCCTGCAATTCCCACCTGGTGTTCTTATTTCAGGAGAAATCACATTGCCCGTCAGAGACGACAAGGGCGAGGTGGTGTGTGGTCTGCATGTGGTCTCACAGACTGCTTTGAACACCCCTGTTATTCTTTCCTATTCTGCAGTTGTCTTCCATGATAAACTTTATCCTGTGGCTGAAAGTACAGTCAGCTCTTAAACTGATAAATAGACAACAGATACTAGAACTTCTTGTTGTGAGCCTGTGAAAGTTTTTCTCCAAACTACATTTGGTTGTTGCAGTCTCTGAAATTATACAACATTCCTGGCAGAATCCTGTGCACCAACAGAGGCTGTTGTCTCCGCCACTGCACTTTGTCAATGCTTCCTTCAGCTTGAGTTTCACAGCCACTATGTGCTTTGAGAAACTGTGTTCTAATGTAGGTTTATAGCTTACTCTGGCCAGCAATACTACTTATAATATGTATAAATATGCCTGTATTTGCAGTGTGAACAAAGTGAATTATTATGCCTAGTTCAGTGACTATAATTTAGACTTTTATAAACCAAATATCACATATTTTGTATGTAGGCAGAGGATAAGCACACAAATTACAACTGCATTAACAGTTTTCCCAAATTTTAATGCTGGTCGCAAAACAGTAAAGTGATGTCACCATCAGAACACTTATAGAAAAGTCGTGGAGACAGCTGATAAAAGTCAATATGGGCTCTGAATCAAAAAAAAACTTAATTTGTCCAAAATCAGCAGCAGATCCTGTTGACTTTAATGTGGAATGAATGCATTAATACATTTTACCAAACCCTGCCTGGCCATGTATTTTTCTTTCTATCAAAAAGGCACTTTATGCACACAGAAGACTAATATAATACATGAAATTTCAAATACTATATACTGCTTATGTAATATGTGTTCTTTGGAGGGATTTATACTATACTTCTGAAAGTTTAAATGCTGTTTATTATTATCTCAGCCAAAACAATGGCTTATGTATGAACACAATCCCATGTATTTTATTTTATCTGCACATACCAAATTATTTTCTTCTCCCTTCATCCTACCTATACTTTGTGCAAGTAATCTGCTTTTATACTCTCTCCATCAAGTTTCAACTTACCCAGGTATTATTAATCAGAAAAAGTGCAAGACAATCAAATTAAGTCCAGCATGCTCCTGCTGTCAAAAAATCAACAAGCCATGATTGATTAATAGAAGAATGCATCTGATTTTGTGGTGCAAGTTCTTCCCTCAAAAAATTTTAACATGTTTCTGTCAGCAAATCTTCTCTGCTGACAATCTTTATGGAACAGCCATCTGTTTTTGGGGATTATAAATAATTTATCAAAATATTTTTGACGTGTTTCTCCTGAAAGATGATATCTTCTTTTCAATAAGTTAATGTCTTAAGAAAGACTGCAATTGCTAAGTATATGGTCAGAAAATAAACGTCAAGATATATCTAATTCACTGGCAAATGACATAACCCATAGCCTCAGTCCATTTTTTATTGTCCTAAAGGGTATGAAAATAACATCAACACTTTCAGGTGTGCTGTGATTTTATTGAGATTAAAGGTCATGGTAAATCAGAAATAAGTAAAATTTAAAATGGCTAATTGGAGGTTGCATCTTCTTTCTTATCCTGCCTTCTGATTTACCACTTACTTGTCTGTTTCTTGTCTTGACATTTTTCTCTCATTTCAAGAAGAATTAGAATTCAGGTATTTTAGGCATCCACCTTACAGATGTAGGAGTAGTTCAGACTCTATGAAGGTTTTCATTTTATGGTCTTTCAATTATCCACAGAAAAAAATAATAATTATTTATCTCATATTTTTCTACAGTGACCAGAAGCATTAGTGAGAACGGGACCCATTCTGCTGGACACAAAATAAACAAAAATTCTTTGTTATAGGCATTTATAGACTCAGAGTGAAGAGAGAATTTGTAATTGGATAAGTGACAATAAGGCCTAAGAAAAGAGGGTGAAGAAGAATGACTTTGCTTTAAACAATTGCATATGGAGCTTGAATTTTTTAGCAGATTGGGAGAAGATATCTCAGGATGCCACCCATCCATTGTCAGGTGGATATTTTTTGTGTGAAAAATTTTGAGGATAAGGTTAGTCATCACATTTTTTTTAAAGCGAGTTTTAGGTTAACTTCCTTGAAAAGCTTTGCTTACTTCCAGCTGCTTTGTAACACAGCGACTTTGATTTTGTCCTTTTGTATAATATATATCACAAGACATGCATGTATTTAGGAAAAAAAGCCCCAACATTTTCAGTTGTGACTAGAAGGCATATAAAAATAGTGCTATCAAAGACTGGAGAGCTACTCCATCTTTCAGAAATATTTTGTAGTTTTTGCTAAGGTATCTCTAACTGATCTCTATTTCTTAATCTGTTTGATTTTCTTTTTATCTTTCCCTCTCAACCCTTTCAGAATGGAATACTGAAGCCTTTCATGCTGCTTGTCTTATTTTGTATATAACAATAAATATCTAGAGATATTTCCCATTATTATCCACTCAGTAAATACTATAATTGTCTTTTAGAGAGACTGTATTATTAATACATATTTACTGAAAAAAATAAAAACTCCATTCCACAGCCTTCCTGACTTTAGCAACTTTTGTCTTTTGTTGATATGACTCAATCCTAAAATAAGATAAGAATGTCCCTCACATCACTAACAGGAATAAAGCTTTGTGCATACAGAAATATTTGTAAAACTATAAGTCAAAATGTATAAAATAATGTGTTTGGAGCACCTCAAAGGACTATATTTCTGTGTATATGGCATTAATGGTCTCCCAAGAATCTTGATGCCACTATTGCATTTCAGTAGTTTCTGATCTACAACTGATGGGCAGAAAGTAAAGAGATTAACTGTCTATGGTTAAACCCCAGAAGGACCAATCCTTAGTTTTTATTAATCTTTATTCTAAGGTTAAGGTGAGGTGCTGGGGACAGGAGAAATTTCTTGCATCTCTTTGCAGAGATCAGTATTACTGTACATTGAAAACAATTGTATAATTGACACGGTTCTGCCGACCAAAAAAAAAAAAAAAAATTGTGTGAAGAACAAAAGTACATAATATTTCCTCTTTAAATGGTAATAAAAATACAGATGCACATAAAAATACAGAGAATAAATTACTGAAAAAGAGTTTGGAAATGTATTGCAATTCTGAAAGGAAAGTCTATATTATCAAATTGAAGATATGAATTGGCTTCATAAATCCATTAGATTGAAGGAGGCCATGATTTCCTCCTTTTTTCAGTACCTTAAATACTGATACATTCTGCCTAATGACAAATCCTTCTGTTTAACTCTGGCTGTACAGCACCGCTGCACTGAGTGATGAGAAAGTGTCACCTGCATCCCATGGGTCTAACCCTCTTGTCTTCTTGTTCTCTGTGACCTTTGAAGTCTGCAGTGCTGTGAAAGCCCTCTATCCACATGGAGTGCTACAATGGGATAGAAGGACAACTGAGCTTTCGACTCTGGTAAGTGAGGCATTGTTTATGAGATTCAGTTTATGATTGAACACCATTTTCTTTATCTCATAAGCAGTGTTCCAGAGACGTGGATATTTGCCAGTGTTTCTTATAAGTACCTAAGGAATTTAATGTATCCCTGGGTTATCTGAATAATATTTCTGAAACTGAGACAGTGGCCCTATCACACATTGCTTTCTAACCCTTTTAGCTTAGATCCAAACAACATTAGCACAATGTTTAGTGCCTTTCAAAATGTCTGGAATTGAAATCCAGTAAAAGGAAAAGTTTCTTTGACGGGATTTGCACACATAGGAAAGAACAAAGAAATACATTTTTTATTGCCATGTTTTTCATGCAGTCTTTGCATATGAATAAGTATTTCAGCACCAGTACAAGGCAAAGTTTACAGCTTTTTTCATATGGGGAGAAGAGGGCCAGAGGCAAATTTGTCCCTTTTTTGTTTCAGTCCTACTGATGACTGGCTCTTGTTACAGAAAAACAAGAGTAACTTCAGGGACAAAATATCTAACACAAGAAATTACTGGAAAGGTTACTGCATAAATCTATCATATTTGAGCTCTGGCCACTGGGTGCATTTAGTGGAGCTGTATTATATAACTCATAAGAGAATGGCTGCAAATTTTTTAAACAATTATATTTGTACCAATACATGTAACTAATTTTGAATTGTGCCAACATTCGGTACCTCTGTCTACTTTGAAAACCAGACAAATCCTAGCAAGACTGCAAGTTGCCTGGTAACAGGCAATGGACAAAAGGCAATGGAGACCAGAGAGAACAAGAGGTACTTAATTTTCTTCCATGTAGCTGACATCAGATAAATTTGAATGAGATCCTCAGAGTTTAAGCTAATGCTTGCTATTAGTATTAAAACTAACACTTTTAGAAAAGAGTCTGTGTAGAGTTTACAGCTGGATGTAGACCCCTTTATATGGCAAATGAGAAATAAAGTAATTGGTAAAGGGTTTTATACTACTGAATTCAGCTTCAATTCCTATGTTTTGTTTGCCTCACCTTTGTAATGTGATGCTCAGGTGTTATTCTAAATGAAGAATTTTTAACAAAATATTTCTGACCTTATCCTTGATAGAAACAATTTTAAATAAACAATAATAAAAAGAGAATAAACAAAAATAAAATTACTAACATGCAGTGTTTTGAAAAATTGTACTGAAGATTACAGGAGTTGATAAATTTTCTAAGTCTAAAAAGTGATTGTGGATGAAAAAAAAGGGAAATGCTATAATGAGGTCACATCATTCATAAAGTAAGCTAGGTAATTACACTCTTCCATGCAATACTGAGTAGGTCTCATCTGAAATATTGCAGTAATCTTTGGGCTTTCCATTTCAAAAACTTTATCAATAAAATGGAGTAATTATTTTAAGGAAATAAACAGGATTAAGTTTTGATAAATCTAATCCATGAAGCAGGAGTAGTTAGAAACAAGACTAGTGCAGACAAGAAAAAGAAAAGATGAGCTGACAGGAAATTAGTGTCCAGAATCACCAACAAAGCATAAACTGTCTTATGAGGAAGATAAATATTATCACGAGTGAAACATGACAGAACAAGAAACAGAGAGTTTAGTGCCTGACCCATGGAAATGGATATTTATACAACAGAACTAAAAAGGAATAGATTATGCAGCCCTGTTAGGGATTGCATTAATTCTTTGGACTTTATTGTACTGGAATTTGGCAGAGCCAGACTTGATGGAGTGTGGGGTTTCTATGACCTTACAAATCCCTTCCTACTCTGACATCATACAGTTTCCTGTAGTGGAGTCTCAAACAGCTCCTAAATGCTCGAACATTGGATGATGTTTTGAGAAGGTCTAAAATAAAATAGTTTGTGACCTTTTACCAAAAGGAGCACGAAGCAAAAAATAATCTTTTGCCAACACTACTAATGGAAGAAAAAAAGGACAATCTCTAGAGGATTATAAAACTCTCATCTAATCTTAATGGCTAAAAAGAATCTCTGAGGATTAAAGTCTGTATTTTTTCTTAGCATTAGGTTCAAGAGATAAAAAAAGAACAATAAAAAAGAACTTTTGTTTGAATATGCAACCCTTAAGTGGCAAAGATAGTTAATGAGTTAAATCTATCCTGATGAAATTAAAATGCTAATTCAATATTAATTTAAATTACAGGAATTGTATACCAGGCTACCTCTGTTAAATCTAAATATTCATATAGGGAAATATCAACCCAGGTAAATATTCCTTGGAAACTGATGTTTGAAAAGAAATGTTCAAAAGCCAAGTCCAGGATTCGTGAGGCATACCTGAAACATGTAGAGTTAGTATAAGTTAATTTTCTAAAGCAAATACATTTGGAAATTGTCAAACAGTAAGACCAGTCAATTATTTTAACTTAAGAATCAGAAAGAAAATAGAAATATGTAAGGAGCTATAAAAAATAGTATATAGTGCTGATACTTTAGGATAATCTACAATACAATTACGGTATTCAAAAATATAAAAAAATGACTTTATGTAACAAGTTGTGAAAGATTATATTACCCATATCATTATTAATATTAATATTTATATATTTTCTCAACAAACAGTGATTGTATAGTGCTGCTGACTGACTCAGGTCTTCAAAATTTCCCAGCTCTATGAAAGTAGAAAATAAATATAAAGACAGAAAAAAACAAAAGAAGGTAAATATACAATCTCTTAAGACAGCAAAGCTTTCAGATTGAATAAGATGTGTAAGGATGTAGAATTCAAAAATAAATAATAAAATTAAAACATTAACGTTTTCAGCTTCCTTTTCTATTTTCTAAAGAATGCTTATTATTTTCTTCTTCTGTGATCTGTACACTTTAGATTGGAAATAATCATCCTTTGTAATTCATATACTCATTTTTTTAATTAAAATGTCATTATTTGTAAACAACTGTATAGCAAAGAAAAGACAAACAGATTGAGCATTTTTCTTAAGCAGTTAGTATTTTGCCCTCAGAGTCAGAGAGAAAAACAAACCTTGTTTCAACTATTCTTTATCAAAAAATCAGATGGCACAAAGGAAAAGAAGCCGATGTTCAACTCTGTAAAAATTATTTTTTTGTGATAACAGCAAAGAATAACCTGAAGAGACAGCCATTGTGCTGCATTTCCAGCTCGATTTCACAGAACTGCGAGGCACAGGTTAACACATCACTGTTTTTATATAAAAATTCAGCCTTTATATACCAGTTGGATGATCTGAGGTTTGAAACAAATGATTACAATACAGTTGTAAACAGTCACAAAAACTAAATATACATTCAGAGTGTCTGTGTACGCATGTTTCAAGTAGGAAAATGCAGACATGCACTTAACACACAAAAAAAGTGTTCCAAAATGAAGTTTTGCAGTTTAAATAGAAAAAAATTGGACTTTAGAAAGAACATTTCTGTTACAGCAATTTCATCCAGAATATTTTGGCCAAACCTATTCAGAGAACTGTTTAAAAGAAGCTCAAAGGTGTTAAATATAAATTAGGGGCAAGGCGCAACCACAGAAGTCACATTACTGTTTCTATTCTGAAAACGTCTCCAACCACAGAGAGAATAGTTCTTATTTCCAAAAATATTCCTCAGGGGAACCAAGTTCACTAAAGTCCTGTACAGTGGCATTGCTGCCTACAAAGGAATCAGAGTGGCTTGAGCTTCCAGGACAAAGTAACCTAAAGATAGCACCTGTCACAGAACACTATTGCCTGCAGATACAGCAAAGCTGTTGCTAATCAGAGTACATAGCCGCTTATCTTTATCTGATGTTCTTGAATGTATACTCAAAATTATATGGTGCCTTCTTTTCCACTGTAATTAGTGTGACATCTTGCAACAAATATGGGAAGAACGAATATTTCTATCTCATTCTAATTTTGGAAGCTAAAGTAAGCCAAGATATAAGAAAGAAGACAACTGAGAAGAAGGACATTAAAGATAGTTTTAGTGAAAAGAAATAAAAAGAAGGAAGCACTTGAGATAATTTTGCAGTTTTTGAGTAAAAAGAGTAGTAATTTTTGGAAACTGGAGACTGGTGATTGTAGTCTGTATAGACTAGTAAACAGGCAAAGACATGCAGGTAAAGTAGGCTGTTGCTTACTGATTAAGTTAGGCTTCTGTATAGCTGGAAGCCAGGAATATCATTAGCGACTTGCAAAGAGTATCACGGAGAGAGGGAATGCATGGAGGCATGCAGAAGGAAGACATGGAAATGTCTGCTTCTTAGTGGTTAAATTCCTTTCAATTTCAAATGGATTACTGCTCCAGAAATGGATTAAGCATGAAAAAAAGAAGAAAAAGCTAGGAAAGAAACAAAAGCTCACTGATCCAAAAGTCATCTTCAAGACATATTTCCACAGCTATACAAAGAATTCTGAGCTACATATGTAACTGATCACCTGTGCTGCACCAGTGCAGGTTCAAGCTCATCAAGTACAACTAAAATTTCAGTTGTTGATACTTCAAGATCTGTTTTGCAGCTTTTGAGAAGAGCCCTAGTAACCCTTTGATGTCTGTGGTTCCAAAGCGCTATTAGTAGTTGAGTGCAAGTAGACTTTTCACAGCCAAATGTGTCTCTCGAAAGAGAGAGCAGTACAGTGCTTAAGCAAATTGATAGGCTACCTTTTCTTGTCTCTTCCTGTTGTCTTCCAGTCTAGTGATATGCACACTGAACAAACAGATGTCATGTTGAAAAGAATGAATATTTGTTTCATTCTTATTTAAAGTTCTAAATATTCCTCATAATTTGATTGACAATTTAAAGAGAATAAAAACCCCACAAAATTGTATTTGGCAGAATTGAGGTAGAGTCTCTATTTTTAATGAATTTCTACCCTATAAGAATCGAAGTTTAGAAATATATTTATATTATATGAAATCCAGATTGTTTTCACTGAGTTCATTAGAGTTCTTTATTAAAGGCTCTTTATGTTCTTCAGTATCATACTCATAGTTTTCACTGCTTTTTTATAGACACCATTCTTCAGGAATTTTCACAAATAAGACATGTTCTTCTGTTAAAAAACCCCTCTTCTGCAACTCAGAGTACATTTCTTCCATTTCTTATTATATTTTCCCCCCGTTTGCTTTCTTTACATTCTCTTTAGCATTACACTGAAGAAATTCATGATAGTTGCACAGCACAAATGCTCATGGGGCATTAATGACATTTTCTTACATAGGTCCGTGCTTATATTTGGCAAATATTAAACAAGTTGTCATCATTCAAGCTTATTTTTATTTGTTTAAGAGAATACTTCATTTTCAGTGATATGTTCTTGTTAAATGGTTTATAGCAAGATTATGGAAACAATGAAAGAAGCATAAAAGAAATAAATGTTCATTGAAAGCATTTCTCCCCAACTTCTACTTTTACTTTTACTAACATATAGTAAATTGTGACAGCAAGCCAAATGTTTTTACTCTGGACATTCAAATTCATGTACAGTGTGAATGGAGGCAACTGATGAGATATTTAAAAAGATAAAGTAACTGAGTGTTCAATACACATGAATAACAATAGGAAAAATCATGAAGACTAAATAAAAGCTTTGTCTCTACATTTCCTTCAGACTGTGAGCACAGCTAAATAAAACAGTATCTTCACCTCAAAGCTAGCATTAGAGAATGATCTAGATATTTTTTGAGTAATTTCCTCACTAAGAGGAAACAGCACAGTATGAATATAATGTCCAGAGATTCCTGAACATTTGCTTTCCTGCGCTTGGAAAGCCTGGTTTTGCTGCAAGTGTCATCGAGCAGCGAATCACAACAATACAAGTTCTACTGAGGAAAAAGGCATGGTGGAAGGCAATAAAAGAAAGCATTGTTAATCCTGCAGAGATGCCCCTTTTTTTTTTACTGTTTATGATGTGAATTGCAGAAGAAAAGCACTCAGCATTTTTGCCTCTTTAAATTACATGTTCAATGGAGAGTTTAGAAAATTACTTGGGCTCCCAAAAGATGAGATCTTAGCACTATAAGCTAAGAAAAAAATTAAGAAACACATTAGAAAATGTACACTAGAGAAGAACAGCTTCCAGTGGTCTCTTTGAGATGACCTTATTGGTCATTGTGTCAAAAAGACTTTTTGAATGACTATACTCAGCACTAGCTCCTTTTATTTTTGCATTATTTATTATTGCATTATTTATTCTCACGAGGCAGAAAAAATGTATCTATCGTAAAGCGAAGGATGATACAATCAGCTCATAGTGTTTCTCATGCTTTTAAAGAAGTATTGCGAAAATAGATGTATTTTTTTTGTCTCTAAACACACATACAAACGCCTCATGAGGTTTAAAAAAAAAATAAATTTGTACAGTATTTTTCTGTTTACTCTCTTAGAAAGCAGGGTTTTACCATATCAGGGCTGTGACTGTCAAATCTGCACACAAATTCTTCACTCCCACTCACAGAGGTCATGATCAAACTACCCTCCAGGTTATTTAATTTCTGTGTGCAAGATCCCTACCCAGGAGGACTGTGATTTCCTAGATGCAAAAGGTGCATCTACATATATACTTTGTGTGATGATTCTTATTTATTATCTCTCAGTAGTTGCCAAAAAACCCCAGAGAAGATGAATTTTCTGTGCCTAATACATGCAAATAATGCATATATGATAAATAATGCAAATAATGATAGTCAGTTATTTCTTTGAAAGTTTCCAAACTAATTTAAAATGAAAACAAGAATGAGAAGTGATAATAATGATGTAAGACAGTTAGTAGGACAGACTGCAAGAATGGACCCAGGTTTTGTGAAAGTGCTCCCTGACCCTGTTGGTGGTAAATCTTAGAGCTACAGATTATGCAGAGAACTGTTGGGTACAGATTATATTTACAGATGCTTTCCTTGTTAACTTTGTCACATATGGCAAACACACAATGAGGCTATCTACTATTTGTTTTTCATCTGTATTCAATCCCTAGGCATCTATTTTTTGTCACATTTCCTTCAGTCACTATTTTAAATAATGACTGTCATGAGTGAGGAAACACTTTCCTAAATACCTACAATATTCATCAAATCCCTGTCAGCTAGAGCCTTTAGCTATCCACAAATTAACACCTGTTCAGTCTTTCATTTGAGGTCCTCCAAAAAAACCCCAAATAGTTAACACATCTGTGAAAACAGAAAATATTGTCTGAGTCTGTTTTAGTAGAAAACGAAAGGGTAAGTGTAGCAATGATTGAATCAAGTTAAAACATATTCAGGTCACAATTTGAAGCATTGCTGTAATATTTTTCACCTTACATTTTTTCTGCTGCAAAAAGAATGCTGCTCTGATTCAAAAAGAACAGACCATTCCCTGATTCTGCTATTTATTGGTGTGATCCAGGAGGTTTATGCTCTGGATTACTGCCTTTAAATCTTAAATGTATCTAAATTGCTAGAGGTATAATCTAAATTATGTCATCAGTAGTAGCACAGATCTTCCTCCAATGAAATCAAAGAAATAGACTCATAAGTGTCAGCAGAAGAAAAAAATTGATCTTTTAGTTTGGAATGCTATGGAAGCTGTGGAGAGTGAAGGGACATAGCAAAGTGCCAGCTGCACACATTTTTTCTGGTCCAAGTCATCAGTTCAGGTATAACACTGCAGTTTTAACATTTTATTAAAAAAAAAACCTAAAAAACCACCAAAAACAACAACAACAACAACAAAAAATACAAAACAACAAAAAAAACCCCAAAACCAAAAAACCCAAAAAGACCCCCCCAAAATTCCCACCAAACAAACAAACAAAAAAACCCACATATGAACAAAATTTTATAGATTAAGAATTTAAAAGCTAAAAATTAAAAGTTGCACCTAGAACTTTGCACTATACACCTGGGACATTTCCATATTGTCTTTTGTTATTGACTAATGTCTCTGACAGTGCTCACTCAGTGTTCTCTTGACTTACCAGTTGATAATGGGTCTAAATCAGAAACTTAGAAAATAATTGGGAGACTAATTTGTTTCATTCAGAATAAGGGAAATAGCTCTACCGGTCAAACAAGTAGCTGGTGAGTTGCTATACTGTCAGCAAGAATGAAAGAGGGAAATGTGGGGAGTCTTTGATCTCTCTGATTTCATCCAAAGGACCAGGACAAATTTATTCCATGCAGTTTATTTCCCTAACTGTGACTCAGTAAGGAAATTCAGCTGAGGATAGATCATAATCACTCTTATTTTGGTGACTTAAGATTAGACTGAAACACAAATACAGGTTGAAGGACACTAACTTGTATGAACAGTATATTTGGATATTTTTTTTCTCTAGTGTTGTCTTTCATGCATCTTTCTTTTCCAATATAAAGGAAAAACACATTTCAGGAGAGGAAATTTTGGTTCAGGATACTATTGCTGAATGCAGATCCTTAGGCTAGAACATTCACCAAAGGGAGAGGTGATTCTGGTTTAATATGCACACCAGTGATGAAGTGTGATTAGACCAGAAGACTTGATAACTTTTAAGGAGACATCTGCCTTTGCTTCTCAAATAATATTAGAACTTAGCACACACAGCTGTTAAGGTTACTCTTTCTTCTTCATCCTATTCCATAGTTCTTATTTTTCACACCAGGCTGATACTATGGACAAGAAAATTATTAGTCTTTTATCTGTATACCATAAGCTATAGGGTTTTTTTAGTACTTATTTAGGGTGATAGACCAGCTTATTCCCTGAATAAAACAGGACAAATCTTTGTTTTTGGAGAAAACAGCCTGACTTTTTATCTTTGGGAATAAGTTAGGGAGTAATTCAATATAATGGCCGTTTGGATATTTTTTGAATCTTGACTATTCTCAAAGTTGAAAAGAAACTTGACACATTATTGATTTCTTCCTTTTACTCTACAGTCTCATTTTTGAAGGCAGCCTATTTTCTGCACCTTCCTGACAGAGGTTTGACATGTACTAGATCTATTACTTCCTTAGTTCTAGCAAGAAATATGGTGTTGATCTCAGTCATGCATAATAATGCAAATAGGACTTTTTAGTGAGAATTTTGATGTAATATTTAGGTTTATTTATATTATTGAGAAAAACATAAGAGATTCATCACAGTTAATGGCAAACATTCTATATATTAGAAATAGAAAGAGCAACAGTTCTGTGCTGAAGAAATGTAAGGCCAAGATAATGCATGAACTGAAGATAGAAATTAATATAATTTCCTAATATAAAATGCTGTTGAACTAAGGAAAGCTCTGCTGGGCACAAAACCCCTGAGATGGAATCCTTCACAGAGGCTGCCAGATCTGAGTTTCCCAGTGTGCTTTAAAAAATGAAGAAAAGCAAGCTACACGATTGGATTTCGGCTAAATGGGAAGTCAGAAATAAATGCTTGTAATTGGTTGGAAATATCTTCTATGTGTGGAACTGATTTACATTTTTTGACCTACTGGACACAGAAGAAACAAAAAAGAAGGAAAAAAGTAACAAAATAATAATGGAAGTGTTTACCCTAAGCCATAGTATTCACCATGAAAGGTACCATCTGTGCTACAGCTGCCTGCTACAGAAACTTCAAGACAATAGACTTCCTGAAGCAGCCTAAAAATATTAAATGAAGGTACATTTGCCAAGGCTGCCTGTGCACTTGTGATCTGGAAGACTCTGCTATTACAAGCTGCCTGAACTACATGATAATAAAGACAAGGTTGTGGCTGCAGTCTTTGTTGTATCAATATAAGAACTTATAGATAACACCTTAGAGGTTTTATCCAACACTAAATTATTTGTACCAGTAGGACAGTATTCATGGTTTTGTGTATGTCCAAAAAAGTTGTTGTGATATTTGAACACAATAACCAACAGATGTGTTTGAAAATTGTTGAGATTGCATACTATTCTTCTATACCACCCTAACTTTGTAGATCTGAGGAATACAGACAAGCTCCAAAGAGAGGTTTTGAAACACAAGTACCTTGTAAAAAGGACTGATTTGGAGTGTGTAGGAAAAAGTTCATGAGAGGAGATTAAGAAAGACATATGGTGATGACATTTGTTAGCAAATTCAGCTACTCAGATATTTTAAAGCAGGCTGGATTTTTGAAAAAAAAAAAAAAAAAGCCAATGGTGCTTTTTGTATTTTCTAAAATTACTTCTAGTAACTTTATTAGTGTTGATTTTTTTAAAATATTGATCATACTCCCTCTCTTTATACAGTTCTGACAAATTTTCTTGATAGTGTAAGCCTCTGTCTAAATGCTACACAATGTATTAATTTTAAATACCTATTTAAATTATTATAACAAACAAACAAAAAAAAAAAGAATTAAAATGGCATTCCTAGTAGAAAAATGTTGGTTCAAGTTCAAGTCATGAAAAGGATTTTCTACTCCCTGACTCAAATAAAAGTAAGCAATAGAAAATACTTAAATTTTTGCTTCATTTTATTTTCTTCTGATAAATCAGTCACATAAAGATGCTTTTCCATAAAAATTGTTTCCTAAAGCCTTTTAGGTCTCTTTATCTAACAGTCTACCTGCTCTAATTGCCATTGCAGTGACAGGAAAAGTAAGGTATTTTCATTACTTTATTCATGTATTGCTTGGTAAAAACTGTTGGTTCACTTAGATAAGGGAATTGAACAAGTCTCTAAGAATATTTTGGGCATATTTCTGACATTTATGTTTATAAAATCCAAGTCTGGAAAAACACCCCAAAAAACCCAGAGGGAACATTTCAAAAAGTGTACTACTATTTATCAAGCCTAAGAGCTTTCATCTTTATTGTGAGCCTATTTTAAAAACATAAGCAGATCTCATGGACCTGAAAATTAATGTATCTCAAGTGAACATCTTGCTTAAGTCCTTTATTTAAAGCTTTTCTGGCAAGCCTGTAAATTACATTTATCTCATTACATATGTAAAACAGCAACTAGAGACATTAATATATCTGGAGTTGAGCAGAAACAATTGTCACAATTTGAGTCTGCATGCAGAAAAACTAAAACACAGCTGAAGGTAAGAGTCATGTTCCACTACAAGTCAGGAGCATTTGACTCTTCATTTGAAAAGTCATGTCTTTAGAAAGGATAGAAATGTGACCTGATTCTCCTACTGAGCTTCACAGTGCTACCTCTTCAAAAAATGTATAGAAAAGGTGCATTTTAATAATCTGTAAGGTTTATGGTTTACACACAGTGTCTCCTTGTTCCCTGCTTCTTGGCAAAGGTTTCATAACAGCATGCTGCAGTGTTTTATTGTGTGCAGTGCAGAATTTATAAGTCTTTGTTATTTTCATAAAACACATTATAAAATATTTACTACTATATTATGAAAGCATTATCATAAATGGTTAATCTGTAGTTCAGTTGTCAAGATAATTGAATAAGCTATATTTTGTGGTATATCGTCTTGCAGTGATGAATCACCATTTTAATTCTGTTCCATTAATTTATTCACTAATGTGGCAAAACTGAAAATTTCTCAAGAGTCCATATTTTGAATTAGAGACTTTAATTTATATTTTGAGAAAAAATGAATTAAATCTCTGTTCTGCCAATGTAACTTACATTTAAACTTCCTGTAAGGCTTATTAAGACAGAAGTTTTAGTTCTTCAAAAGACATATTCTTTCATAGATAATTTTGTTTTAAAATTAGCACAACTCAATTGGTTCCAGATGTTGAGAAGACATATGCTTCTGTTTGATGAGTTGCTGTAAGCATTTATTTCTTTGTTTTAAGCAAATATTTGTTATTTCTTTGCTTTAAGCAATAAATGCAAACAAAGGAAATCAACAATTTCTGAATCATAAACAATAGAAAATGTCGAATCAAGGGAAAAGCCAGATGTCCAGAACATTTCAAACTTTTACTGAATCAAACTCCTTACCTGCTCATGTTATACACTGAAAGAAGGTGATGTTGAAATAGAATATAATGTAAAGATAAGACACTAATTTTGAATGCTGATAGAGCTAACTGCAGGTGTCCATTAAACTTTATATTAAAATCTCCTTTAACAAAATCAGAACTTGTCCACAAAGAAAGTTGACCACTATCTTCACTCTGATTTCAAAATTACCTCAATAATACATGTAGACAGAAAGTACCATTATTTTCCATGCTACATCCCTTCCAGAGTCCTTTGTTAAATCCAGAGTTGTACACCTGCATCTTACGTAAGGTATAGCCCATCATTTTTTAAAGTAAGATGTGTAAGAATTCTCACAATACAAGTTATTCTACAGCATCTGCTGTGAAATGCTCAGAAGAGGGAAATAAATGCCTAAATACATATTTCTACAGCTAAACGCTATCAAAATTCAAAATGCCTCTGAGAATTTTTTCAAGCACTAAGACAAAAAGTCAGCCTGCTACAATGATTTGAGAAATTTTTTCTGCAACAAGCATCACTCTGTTTTCATTGTTCTAGTTTCTCTTATGTGAAGTATTAGAGCTTCCTTTGAAACTTGTAAGTCAAAAAAACTCATCTCCAGGTCTACATTCAATACAAACTCTGATTCCGTTACAAAGCTAGACAATATATCAGCCTTATTGAATAATAGTGGTGTTCAAGCAGTGCTTATGAGGTTTAAAGATGTCAAATAACATTAAATATGTAAGCTGCCTATATAATTCACTGATGCAAAAGTCAAGAATTGCAGCCAGCCAGCAGACTAAGCAGTGACTCATCTACATGAATTAGTAGAATGAATAACATGAATGTTGAGAAATGTGTTTGGGCTGGGCTAAGGAAGAGTTGCATAGAGAACATGGGAGAAGTATGCAGTGTTTGTCAACATGAACCCAGTTAAACTGTGAAACAGCAGAAGCTGTTATTAGTTGTTGTTAGCTGGAGCTACTTGTTTATTTTCTGGAGTTTGTGGTCCATAGTAATAGGTATGTGAATGACTTGTGAAGTAGCTTCTGGCTTGGTCATTCACAGGTTGGTTAATCACAGTAAAATGTACCAGCTGTGGTTTGATATAATAAACTGGTATACACTGGAATGGTTCAGAAGTCACTTCATGAGCCATTTATACAAGAGTATTTCAGATGGATAATCCAGAAGATTCTGCTCTGGTTATTTTATTATTCGAAGATTAATTAAGTGCCCTTTGGGGGACTGCAGCTTTAACTATATTCCCATTTTCATTTTTTATATGTTTAAGTTTTGAGAGTCACTTCTATTTTATTTCTAAATATATTTTGTGGATTTGTCTTATAAATGTAACTCCCTGTGTATTGCTTAGCAAGCTAAGCAATGAGAAAGCAATGCAAAAGGGTAGTTAAACAAGATGACAGGCACATGACTTTAATGGTCCTATGGAGATCAGCATTTGCAATCCCCCATCTGATTTTGAATTATGTCTGGATCCATTTGGATTCAGAACCCCAAGGACTTTTAAGACTAAAACATCTAAGTTCAGTCTCACAGAAATACATATGAGGAAGGAAAGGAAGAAGTGTTGCACATTTTTATCCACATCTCAAGGAATCCTTTCACCTTGCCAAAAATTGGTAGGTAAGGTATGCTAGCCATTGCAATATCACAGAGAAATCTTTCTGCTCACAGATCTTCACTGTTGAAGGCTGATGTTATTACTGATACATTTCTCTAAGCAAATGTGAGTCATGATTCTGATTAATGAGTATACTGAGATATTTCACCCTTATCTTTCCTTACCTCTTATTCTTTAGTCTTTTTTTTAGTGTAATGTATCCGTCCATCTGTCTATCTGTCCAATGTTTTCAGTCCATCTGCCAACTATAGCCATTGAGAATGGTATTTTATGATTGATAACAGGTCACTAAAATGATACTACTTCTGTCCTAATTGTAGGGCCAAAAAAGGACTGCATTTGTGTGACATATTACACTGCAAACATGGTATCTTGGCTCTTATTACTTCATACGTTTGCTATTATTTGACATCAATGATTAATGTCATGCTTGATAAAATGCTAAAAAATTTTAAAATGCCATGGTTGCAGAAGGACAGACTACATGACCTAATGGTTTTACTTTCTCTGTGTACTGGTAATTCTGTATTCAGTGGTCACACACTGCCATAGGCCTTGAAATAGATGCTTAAAGGCATATGAAGAATGGCTTTATTCTACTGCAAGCTGCAAGGTATAGTCTAATGACTATTTCTGAGTGCCAGTGGTGTTGGCTTCTATTCTTATCCTATGACTGACTAGCAAGGTCATAAACTCTGAGCTTTTGCAAGTCACTTTAATGTTTCTAGGCCACAGTACTCTATCACTTTCAGTAAAAAGCAGGAATAAGAATACTGGACTTTGAGATCTCTTGGGTTTTGAGCAGAGAAGAGAGAGAGCATATTCTTAAATGTCGTGGCCCCAATCCAGCTTTTTTCCATTTTCAACCACAAGGTGCCATAAGGGGACTACATTTTTGTGGTCATAGATGAATGAAATAAATTAAATAGATGCAATGTGTTTCATTTCTGTTGTAATATAGCTTTGAGATTTTTAAAATATATGTACTGTTGTTATGGTCTGACTCCTCTTATCACAAACCAAGAATTAGTTCTGATTTTTTTGGCAGTAATCAGGTGACCTCCAGAAAACCATTTAATCTAGCTCTATATGTCAACAGAACCCACATGATAACAGCAACATTTTGACACTGCGTCATAGGCAATATCTTTGTTACAAACTCATTCCGCTATCCCTGAATGTCACTGTACCATGCTGTGTTGAAATACTTCATGTTTCATTTCAACAATGTGCTCATAGAGGTTAAATCAACCAGTACAGCACCCTTCAAGACGTATTTACAAAGGTTCTGTAAGATGTCAAAACTTTCTCAATAAGCCAACAAACTACATCATTTTTGTTTAAAAAGGAAAATATGTTCCAGGATTCCACACAAATCAGTAAGGATCATCAAGCCTAGATTTGTTTAACAAGACAGAAGCCTCGTTCATGGTTTGTAAAGAAAGTGACAATTGCCAGCTTAAATTAAACAAGGATCTTCACAATGTACTGTATGAACTTCTTTGACACTGAGCTTCATGAGTTATAGGGGAAGTGGTCTTTCTACCATATGTGAATGACTCCATAATCTACAGATAAAACCTGCAAAAAGTGTACCTGAGCTGAAAATTAAGCTTTCAGTCTACATGGCAAGGTAATGGTTAGTGTAGTCATACCACATATACTTTGACAGTTGCGACCTAATTTGCGGTTGATCATACAGTCCTATTAATTTGGAATTCAAAATGACAATGAACAAATGAAATTAACAGGTCCAATTTAAGTGCTATTAGATTAACAAATTATGGGTTTTTTATTTAATTTTTTTTAATTAACATATTATTATTCCTCAAAAGACAATGGAGAATCAGTTTTGTCTCTGTAGCTCCATTTTTATTTGTGACACTGAAGATGTCAACTTCTTATCAGCTTTTACCAATGCATTAAAAAGAAGGGGGAAAAAATTCAATCTTATATTCATCTGGCCCCCTGTTGATTCTGAATTCTGGGTCCGATAGGAATTTCTTTCCAATAGAATTTTGTCAATGAGAAATTCAGCACAGCTAGAACTTTTCATGTTTTATTTAAGTTTTAGCTATGATTCATTTAATTAAGATATAATTTTTCAACCTACAGAAGCTACTCTCAGAGCAGCAAAAACTCTTATTTGTAATATGATTGTAAATTAGACTTAGAATTGATTAGAATGAGCAGCCTGTTCAATTGCATTCAAGGATCTTCCAAACTCTGATTAGAATTCCCTGGCAAGATTTGTTCCCTAACTCATAAATATAAACCAACATCTTTCTTACTGAGGTGTTAGTCATTTCTTAGAAATCCTCTGCCAACTATATCTCAAAAATAGGTTTGGATCTCCCTTAAAGTCTATGCTGAATCTTTGAAATAGGTGGTTGATATAGATATTAGAGAATGCACTACTCTATAATCATTTGTAGCCTCCTTATCATTCCAAGAAATGTGATTTATGGCTCTTATAATTAGTTATTAGCTGGATCTGACTGTCATAATTATGTATTTCTCAAAATTATAGCAAAAAAAAGGTTTTCTCCAGGCCATGAATTGACTTGGAATAGAAGCCAAGCAGATGCTATAGAAATCCGAACAAACTTAAAACAAAATAAGTCACATGGAATAAAAAGGATTTATAACTTCAACCATGAAACTAGATAATAGTATTTATAAAACTATAAATTTTAAAGCTCACAGACTAATTTAAAAGCATTTTTGTGATACTGCCAGATGAGAAGTGCATAAACAGAAGGTTCCTTTGATTATCAGAGTGTTTGCTTCTGAAAATTAGAGCACAGCCATTTATCAGAGGGTGTCTCAAGGCTATAATCAGTTAAAGATGTTCCAGAACTGAGGTAATTTAGTATGCTGAATGTCAATCAAATCAGGGAAAAAACATGAATCAATGTGCTAATGTAAATGTGAAATATGCATATGCTAAGGTGGCATGATGAAGGAAAAAGTGAGTCACGTTCTTGATGTGTTATAGTACTTTGAATAGTCATGAATGTGTGAATTCAAAGGATGTATTTGCAAGCTTTCCAAATGCAGCTCTATATGGACTAAATGGTAACTTACAGCAAATGAGTGTTATTCTGTGATAACAGAGAACAAATAATATCACCCTTTAGGCACTATTTGAAAGGAGTAGGTAGAAGGAGGACATGACACCTCCATACTGTCTTTTGGAATTTCATATGAAGATCAGGAGAGACCTTGATGTAGAAGCTGTGTTTCATGGCAAACTTACCTTCTAAGAAGGTACTTCAATGAAACTGAAAATAGGCAAGAGCCTCAATAATATAATTATACAAGTACAGAAACAAAAAACATGCTGACTGCTTAGTTCTCCACAAGACAGACCTTGCCAAAATCAATCCTCTGTGTCCAAGAGCCCCTTCATTTCTTTCAAAGAAAAAACTGTGTCTTCACATGAGCTAAAAGTTTCTATTTCCCTGTAAATGATTTTCCAGATTTATTGGTATTAATCTCACACCACTGACTGTAATGTAACAATCATTTCAGACGTATTGAGAAATTAGTATTAGTAGCTCATGTGCTATACTTTGGATCACATTTACAGAAACTGCTTTTTTTGACTGGGCTTATAAAAGAGTATATTTTCTGTCATGGAAAACTTTTTTTAGACTAGTTAATAAACCTTTGGGTCAGCTTATTTATATTTTTCTTCACTCTGAGTAAAAGATGGCATAGCTGCAGAAAGTTCTGATGGGTGCAAGGGACACTGACCAGAACTGATTGCTAATATTTGAAAATCTCCTCAATTGTGTCTTAAGGTAAAAATAGTTGGAGAAGAGTCAGAAGAGTATTATTAAAAGTTGTTATTAATATATGATTTCCTGTTCTTTTTCTCATAGTATTGGCACCTGCTTACAGCTACATATGACACTATTGGAGCAGAATCACTGACTCACTCTAGCCATTATTATATTTTTATCTGAATCATGACAGAAAAGATTGGAGATGTCTACTGCCCATTATTTTTTTTATAATGAACCAAATTTAAGCAAGCATTGTGTCATATTGTGTCAGAATTGATGAATGATGATGAAGAAACCAAAAAGCAGGCAACCAGACTTTTAGATAACTATGCTTATAGCTAATACTAATTTACCTGATGGTCAGCTAGAAGTGTAATAAATTTTTCTGTTAATATCTGCTATCACATTTAAATGAAAATACCTCACCAGAAACTGTTAGGGAATCATTTATGATTAGCAGCTTTATAAGACTTACATGGAAGTACAGTTAGGGATAATGTGTTCAAGGTGAAAGTTCTACTTAACCATAAACATGACTGTTTCAAAATGCATATTGATAAGCAGGGTATATTTTTTTCTTTCCTATGTCTAAATATTTTATTTTTTGAAAGATACATATTTATGATTTTCTATCAAACATTTGCTCTTGTCAATGCCATGCAGAAGAAAATATAAGATATAAAGGGACATAAATTGAAGGTATAAACTGATCACTAAGAGACAGCTAGTAATACCTTTGTCTGTATGTGTCATACAGAAATGGCTAAGTAGGCAGTAAGATATTTTTACTCGCTTTTGATGAAATAAGCATTGGTCAATAATGGAAATAAGGCATTGTACCTGATGAACTGACAATAATCTCTGTTTAGAAAAAAAATTGGGTTTTTTACAGGTTTATGTATCTATGTAAAGCAACAAATAACTTAAACATATTTCCACCTGGAATTTGCTCTGAAACAATCAGTTCCCTTAGGTATTTTAAGCAGAGAAAGGATACATCCTCACACATAACTGTCTAGCAAAACCAAATAATCTCTCCATAAAATAGTACTTACTCATCCCTCAAGAACATATCTAAACTAGGCATTTTTATATTGGTTTTCCATGCATTCCTGCCAGGCCTGAAAGACAAAGAAATTATAAATCACGATTTTTTTCTAGGTGAAAATCCAAAAGTAATAATGGTTCATGCTTCCTTTACTCTCATCATCTTCTTCCTCTCTTTTGTCCCAATACATAACCATAGGGACAAAATAATTACTGGAAAGAGAGTGGATTGTGTTTGTCTTTTTTTAATTGCTGTGGTATGCATTTTTAATTCTCAGGTTATAATATTTGAACTGAAATTACATAAACTGCAGTTTTCAGTTAATAAAAATCAACTCTCCAGCGAAAATCTGGAAGTACCCATTAATAGAGTAAAATACAATTTCCTTACTATATTTTACAACAAACACTAATTTTATAACTGCTCACAAACTCTTTCATCAAGACAAACACTATTGAACTAGATATGCTTCACATATCACAATGCCTTTGTCTCAGACAATTTAGACTAGAAAGGCAAAGATTAGAAGAAAATATACGTTATTGATTGTGGTTTATTCACAGATAACAATTCAAAGATTGCTCACTAAATGGAAATAAACTTCAAGATAAATAAATATTTTATAGCTGAGACTTGCACTGGAGATAGAGTTCTTAACTTAGGACAGTTAATTAAATGTAAACCCTCTCAAGCTCACACTGTAACAACTGAAATTTGACATGTCATTGAGTTAATCTTTTTTACAGTTTTCTCTTCAGTCACTGAACCTGCTACCCATCTCTTACAGCTGTACTGTGCAAACTGGCATTATGGGAAATACAGAAAATTTTTCTCAGTACTTTTATTCTGATCACCTATATTTGTCTACAATCAAGGACATTGTGCAGGAATAAATAACTTTTACCGTCTATTATCATTGGCTATATTTTCATAAAATAATCGAAGTTGTTCATTTCTAGAGCAGAAGCAATATCATGTGCCATTAGTGACATAAAAAATAAGAGAAATAACATTGTTCATGACATGGTTAATGCACAAAATCTTATTTATTTTTAATTACCAACTAGAGCAGTATTGTGTTCTATTTATTGTTAGATTCCAAAGAGAGTAGAAGGCTATAAATTTCAAATTATTGATTGAAAATATATTGACATGTTATATCAGTAACTGATGTCTCTTGGGTAATTCTTACCTCACAGTTGACTGTTGTTTGAGTTGTGATATGTCAGCAACAAATAACATAGCCTTTCTTCAGAATTTTCTCTGGTATATCTGTTAGAAATTACATTGTTATGGCATAGTATGAAACATAGACATAGAATATATACTTGTTTATAGTACCTGAAAGAAATGGATTTACATTCCTCCACAAACTGATTTCACTTTAAGTCCACATGGACCATTTTTGGTTTTTTGACTGAAGAGAAACAAAGACGTCAATACAAATGACCCTCTGAAAGACTATTGCTTCCAAAAGAAATATGGAGGCAACTGTTAGAAAATTTCACTGCTATTATTGTTCTTACACTGTCATGAATGAATACAACATGATCGCGCATAACTTTCAGCATTGTTTTTCGCCCTTAAAAAGTGTTTGGTCTGGGTGGTATCAGAAAAGAAAATGTTACAAAAATATGTAATTGCTCTTTGAGATAGTAACAGTAATCCAATAGTATAGAATAGAGTCTACATTGATAATGCATTTCTGAAACATAGGAAATACACAGAAAAATAGGTTCAGAGAGTAAATTTAAGACACATGCTCATTCAAAACCTACTGGGGTTATGTTTAAATGTTGTTGGAGTCTTCACTTCTGCTTTTCAGGCAAAATGTAGTTGGAATGATGATGTTCGAGTTGCTGACAAAACTACCAGAACTTTCTAAAACAATGGCAACATAAATTTCTTCCTAACGATATAATCTACTCTACTTTGTACCAGAAAAAAATTATCTCACCTGTGATTTCTATGATGTTAGAAGTTATCATCTGTGACAATAGAACTTTGTCCTCTACCTGTTCAAACAGATGACTGCAGAATCAGGACAATAGTTTGCAAAACCTTTGGGTTCTTAGGGCTTAAAAGTGCTCTTATAAATGGAAGTCATTATTATTTTTCCATGGTGAGCTGAGATTTACGACCTGAGTTGCAGGGAAGCTTCTGTATGTATTACTTTTTCAAGATGTCTTAGTTGAAGTTCAGTAGGTTCAGGAAGTTATCACTGAGCCGTAGACTAACAAAAGAGTTGGAACATATCTGAGAATGTCGTTAAACTTCACTTGCAGGAAGAGTCTTACAAAGTCTTTCTCAGAGATCAAAACAGGAAAAACACTTAGAAATACACAGTGTGAGCAAAGACTGATGGCCTCTAAGAAAGGAAAGGCAAGCTTCACCATCTGGTTATGTTTCTTTGAAGACAAAACTACCATAGGAGACAAAAATGGAATTCAATGGACATCACATGTTCAGATTTCCAGAAAGGATTTGACAAAAGTCCAGCTCATGTGTTGCTCTTTTTCACTGCAAAGTGGCTCAAAAGCACTTGGGCGAGCTGCCTGTTAGTGGTGTCTTACTGTTCAAAGTGCAGTGGAGAATGGAGGAGGGACGAGCTGAGCTCTGGGGGCATCTGGGCATACTAACTGCTGTGAAATGTCATGCATTGATGTTTCACAGAGTAACAGCCGTTGTATTTAACCCCATCTCTACTGATTGCTAGTTCAATGGCCAAATTTCCTTCTGGAGCACAGATTTTCTTCTTAAATTCTTAATTTGGTCTGCAGGGCTTTTTTGTCTTACATGTGTTACATATTGTCAGCCATTGCCTTTAAGATCTGCTGTAACTGTTGGGTTTACCATTATGGAATTTATGTACTGAAGGTGGTGCTTCACAGCAATGTTTAAAAGTTTCTGTACTTTTATAATCAGAATAAGAGGTTACCGTTGAACTGGGGACCCATCCAAAATACAGTGAACTCAATGGAAAAGTTTCTATGGATTCTAATGGGTCATGAGAGCTTCATGACCCTCAAGCTGCTGTTCTCTTGTTGCAAGAATAAAGCTGTGCATAGCCAGCTTCATAGATTAAAGGCCCTATCTATTCAAATATCTTTCATCTTTGTATATATTTGTTCAATTAACTCTCAAGTTCTGTAGATAACAGACCTGATGTGGCAATGACTTTCCCTGCTTTCCCTGTGAAGGATTGCTTGCACCAATGCTTTAACTTGTTTTTCCTCCCACATGGCTTCAAAAGAGGAACAAGAAGTACTCAATTGTCTCACAGAAAATAGTCCTCATGTACAAGTGATCCAGAGCCCAGTGCCTACGTGTCTGCGAGGCTACTGAACATTAAGCAGGATATGATGTGACGTATTATTGGTTAAAAGTGTTGCATTGCATTATGAGCATCCCTTCATGATACCTTTACAGTCCTGAATACGAGTTTGCACATGCAAAAGGCTTTGTAGGAGGTGATCTGAGAAGATCTTTTTCATCACATCATTTTATCAGCCATTAGTAGGTCTTTTAGCTTATTTAGTTTTTCCCTACAAAAATTCTATCAAACGCATTCACTTACTGTGTCACAAGTTAAACTTCTACTGATATCAATATATATAGTAGAGATTGTATGGCTTTGTGTCTTATTTCTGGACATAAAGTTCTTTCTGATGAGGCAGTTCCTTGTGATCTTCTGTAAATGTACTGTTTAACTACAGTAATCTTTATAACATAAATAAATGAATAACTTCATAAAACCCTCTGTAAATCATAATAATAATAAATTATTTTAAACCAAAAAAGGATTAAAATCTCTTTTTTAGGGCCTAAAATATTTCTCAGAGCCTGGAAATCAGTAATAATTTATATCAGTCAAATGATATCAGTCATGTTTGACAGAATAAAAAGCCCTATGAACAATTTAGAAGAAATATGCTTTTCCTTTCTTTATATACCCTCCTTTTCAGCACTCACAGTTATTTTATTGCATTATACATTCTTACTTAGATGCTCCTCAGAAATATTGAAGTCATCATGAAAAATTTTCGCACCTTTTAGAAGTCAGGTTCCAAGACACTGAAATAGTTCTAAGAACTTTTGTGCCTTTTCTTTACTGTTTAAAAAAAAAACAAACAAACAAACAAAAAAAACCAACCAAACAAAAAAAAACCACAAAAAACCCCACCACCAATTATGTAAATAAATAATGAATACAGTTTTCAGAATAGAATTAAAATATGTTAAAGGGTTCAGTACCTTCAGAGCTACCAGATTATTTTCACTGTTGCCCACAATTGCAGGTACAGAACTACATCTGGACTCCAAGCATGAAACCTGTAGTTTTCCTAAAGTTAACATTCCTGCTTAGGTGATTAAAGTTTACACTTATGTGGACTGTTTACTCTATAAACTCTGTTCTTTTTATCATAGTTTTGTGCAGTAGCCAATAAAGTGTGAGTAAGTAATGACTGTGATTGCAAACACTGGAGACTAAATAACATTTTTATTTTTTTTTTTAATATTAACATAATTCTCATATTCTTATGAAAGTTTAGCATAGGAATAGAGAATGGAAAAAACCATCTTGATGGTCACTTGATGCTCACTTCGTGATCACCGTGCCTTCAGGACAATTTGAGCAACCTCTAACACATCTTGCCTCACAGCTTCAATTAGGTGAACTAGTTTTAGCAATTGATGGTTTGAACCTGAATTTGTTATTTAAAATGATCAGAGAAATGAATGTCACCGGAATCTTTTAATTAAAATGTGCAATGTACAACTGTGCATTGCTCTTTGTATTTTGAATTCTGAAAAAATTATATTAACATAAACACAGTTCAGCACCAATTTTTCAAATACATTTGGAAAAGCTAAACAGGTTTTTAAAAGTGCTTACAGTTGTGTCTTCACAATCGTCACTATTACAAAATCCACACAAGAAAGCGAGAAAATGTTTGAGTAGGTCACTGGTTCTAGTTTCTTTTTAGCACAGCTGAACTACTTTCAGTCTCCATAATAACTAGCTCAAGTGAGACTGTATTGAATCATAAGAAAATGTTTCCTTATGTAATTAAAAATCCTCTTTCAAAATTGGATTCATATTTTAAATTTCCTAAATATTCATAGAAATGTAGTTCCTCAAATCTGAAGTACAGTTGCATTAAAAATGAAAAAATAATTATAAAAAAAGTATAGACCTACCTAGTTTTAGAGATTTTCATAGAAAACTACACTGAGAGTGTAGAGATTTGTTAAAGTAATTGATATAGCAATGAGAAGGAATACTAAAGAGTGATATATCTCAACAGAATTATTCTTAGTAACTTGGTATCTCTCTTGGTCATATAGATGGTGATAATTGTAGACCTTTTGTTTAATTATTTATTTCAAGTTTATTTTTTTTCCCCAAATGTTATTTAAATGCGTTTGTGTAAGCTCAGTGAATTTATCATATCTGAGCTAAATATAGATGGAATTAATTTGTGACTGAACAGGATTTTGCAAAAATCTGCATACTGAGGTGATTACCCTCCTCCTGATGAATTAAATGAATGTTTTTTTCCTTATGAATATACATATGCTATTATTGAGACTCCTTAAAAAGCTATAGTTGTTTGTATGAATCTAGCTCTCCTCCTTCAGACTCCAGATACTGAATACTCTTAGAAAAGGAAATAAAAATCTTGCCTCACATGAGGGTTTTTTTCATTTTTTGTGACTGAAAATATTTCTAGGAAAATATCTTCAAATATATTTCTAATGTTTATTTTTGTGGATTTGTTTGGTGAGATAGTCAGAAGTCAAATCAAATCCATGAGGTGATTATGTATTGGAAACACAATTATTTGGAATGTGGAAAAGAAAGAAATAAGATTAAATAGATATTTTACAGTACTTACCATTTTGCAGAATATTCTTTGCTAAATCCAAGCTTCTGCTCATTACAGAATTTACATTTAAAAAACTAGTACTTTTTAACCTAATTCTCTGCATATTTTTGTGACTATTCAATTCTGTTACCTACAAATATATTGTAGGTTTTAAATGAATGAAATGCAGAAAAAACGACTAACAAATAATAATATTGACAAGAAGAAAACATAGTAATGATTAGGATCTTGCACTCTTTTACCACTTCACCTGTCCTGATTACAGCTTGAAATTCTTTCCAAATTCTGCTGTATGTGATTTGAACAATTTTATCTAATAGACACATTGTCTCTTTTATCAGTTACACAAAATTCTGAAAACCAAGACCGTGAATCCTCTTCTCCTTTTTCTCTATGGATGGTACTGGTGTAACAACATAAGCTGTACACGTAAGGAAGCAACCACTTCATACTATAATGCACTGAAGTGCTTTTCTTACTTGGCTTGGTAGTGCTTTTCACACTTGCCATTGCATGTTTCTCTTTAGCAGCTTTTTCAGCAAGTCTCACACTGCTCTGCTCCTCATTTTGTGTCAGGCTGTGCCATGTAGGAAATGTATTGCATTATCTTCGGATGGCACCATATTTTTCACTCTTATTTTAACTCCAGTGCCATAACTCACAGTAACAGTATTTCTATATACAGCTTCATAGCACTCTGAGACTTGGAGAGGTTTGTTACCTCTTTTTAGAGGTTCCTATTTAGCAGACAATTATCAGTACCTCACCCAATAGAAACACTTCAGAATTCAACAGCAATTGCTCAAAAATGGCAAAGTAATCCTGGTGTACATCCAATAACAGACTGTGAAGATTAGGCACGTCTTTGTTACTCTGTAAGGGACTAACATTCAGGAGGAGTGAACAGCAATCCGATAATTTTAAAGTGATGTTAGAGAATTGCAAACAATAAAATGATGAGGCTTTGATCCTCAAAGTTATTTAGATGAATAATTGCCATTGAGATCTACCACAGGCTAATTCTTCAAACTTCAGTACAGTTTATCCTCTTTGTTTATGAGTTACCTAACAGCAAAATAGAGAGAATGAAATGTTTGTAAATCACAGGAAGCCAAGATACCACCTAAACATAAGATGAAATTGAGGAACCTCCCTTGTTTACTCTAAAGACAGTGTACTAGAGGGATACTCCCTAATAAACTCCCTTAAGTCTGAAGTGGTCCAGCTAGATCATCTATGGCCTTTTATATTTTTCAACCTGATTTTTTAACTGTAGAAGTCATCTGTAAATTCATGTCTTCTATCTGATGTGCCAAATGATGAATTTTTGTCTGTGGATTTTTGCACACTGAGACAAATCTTTAACTCAAGTAAATGCCATTAGCCTGGTCAGCGTAATGAGACCCCCCTGAACCAGGGACATGGCAGAACCCTGCATGTTGCTTTCTTATCAGAAAACCCAGATCTAAGAAAGTAATACACTGAGGTAATATCTGGAGCAGAAAAGCCGTGCTATTAGAAGGTGATCTTTCCTTGTTTTTTTTGGTTTTTGGTTTGTCGTTTTTGGGGGGCTTTGGTGGTTTATTTTTTGTTTTGTTTGTTTGAGGTTTTTTGTTGGTTTTTATTTCTTTGGTTTTTTTAGTGTTTTGGTTTGTTTGGTTGGGGTTTTTTTTTGTACTCCAAAGGTTTCTACAGCCCAAGTCTAGTCATTACAGAAGATAACTTTGAGTCAGAAATACATCTCTTCTTAAAGTGGATGCATATATTGTTCAGAAGAGTAATTTCATAAGTTATGTCAATTACATTAACTAGATTTGTGTTGAATGCATTGGGAACTTTGATAATAAACTGAAAGTGAAAAACTTCTCAGTTCTGAACTACAAAGAGTTAATGTTAATTGAGATTAGTCCCACTCTAGAAAGCAATTTATTTAGTCTGTTCTTTCAATTATATTAATAAGGAGTATCCTGTAAAGTGCCCCATCCCCAACAGTTCATGTAAATAAAAAGAGCAAGCTAAGATAAATAAAAGATGATGCTTTGAAAAAGAATATCTGCATATCATGAGTTTATTCACTTGAGTTTTCACATATCTCTTGTAAAAAGAAAAAATATAATCTTTTAAAAAGATTATAAATGTTCAAAGTTTCATTTACATAGTCTACTGAATATTAATTTAATGAGCTACATAACACTAGATTTCTCTTGATAGATGATTGCAGCTAAAAACCAGCAAAGCAGCTGCTTCCTGAGAGGGGATAGATATTATTCTTCACAATGCTTTGTGATGAAAACAAGAAAGAGCACACTTAACTATCCCCTACCTATCCTTAGTTCCCAGGATTGAACTGTCTAATTTTGACTAGAAAAGTGATTAACAACAAAAATTTATCTTAAAGCCTGCTACAAAATTATTCAAAACCATTTGATGCTGCTTGATTTACTTAGGGTAAGAACTTATAACAAGCTGGCTGTGCATTTGTAGCCTCAGCTGCATTGTGTGTCAGCCTCTCTTTGTGCAACAAACTGTTTGCATTGAAGGGTCTTTTCAATGCTCTGGTGGAGTTTTACACCAGGAAACCAAGAAGGTAATTCAATCCAGCATGCCAATTAGAATTTTTTCTCAGAACACTGTGATTCTGTCTCTGCTTCTAAAAGCCAATGTCAGTGAACTGACCATAGAGCTCTCCTGAACACTGAAGCTGAGCTGTCTTGTAGCTGCTTGTCAATGCCACCAGTTTCTTAACTGCAAAAGGTTGTTTGGATTACTTTCCACGTGCTACTGGAAAATCACTTAATAGACTCACCTGGAATAATCTCAAAAGATAAAGCAAGTCTAGAATGTTCCAACTTTCAAAATATTGCTTGCAATTTTTATAATATTTGTTGTATTTTCTAATTCTGATGCCATTGTCACCTGTGACCTCCTTTTTTATCTCGTTTTCCTTTTCTAAGTGCCTTCAAGATAATTGCATTTATAAATTCTCTTTGCAGATGAAGGAAAGAAGGACAGGAAAAACAGTTGAGGTTATCCTTCTTACAGAAATCAAAATGAGATTTATTGCCTCAGATATTCAATCTATTTCCTTAGGCTGTTTTTTACATGGACCTCCATTACCCGCTGCATGTCATCAGAGATCATGAGCAATTTGTTCTACAATAAAACTGTACAATCACTGTTAAATAACACCTGTGAAAATCAAGGTGACACTGCTAATTTTAGAAGAAGGCCTTTTTATTATCAATGCATTTTGGATAATGGAATGCAACTGGGAATACATATATAAACAGCTTCTAAATCAGCCAAGTGTTTTTGATGATATCATAAATGGAGAGCGCAGAACTTGAATATTACAGAACTGAAGGTATGGTGAATAATTGCCAGTAAACCCTTCATGCATTTCCTGCCATCAAGAACAGGAAAAGTAATAACTACTGAGGAATCTGAAGAATAAGCTACTAAACTGGACCAAGTATTCAAAAAATTATATAAAAGTATTAAATTAGCTGAAATATTGACAACGTAAAAGCATGCTTAGTCTGAAACTAGCAGATTAGATAGTGTTCTAAAATAGCATAGTACTCAAAGCTGACAGATTGTTATGTTAATAATCGAATGTTAATAATAATTATGTTACTAATAACTGAATTTCTCCTATTTTTTTGTATATGTAACTATATAAAGCATATATGCATGCTTATGCCAAACTAAATGAAGAAAATTCATATATTTTTCAGGAAAAAGAAAAAAAAAAGGTGTTTAATTACTCTGTTTAAGCACCAACTGCTGATAAAGAACAAGTAGGCTAGAGATGGCCACCTGACCTTGAAACAGCCATTGGTTCTATTACAGGAGAATGTTTCCTCTTCTTTAAAAAGTGAAAGTGGAGAATAACAGTATTCTGATTCCAGAACTTTGGAATGTGTTCAATGCACTTTTGAGATAAACCTTAAGTGCTTCAACAAATCAGATTCTTGAGGACAGTCCATGTAAAATCAAAGTGTGTGTGTGCAGGCATGTGCATGTGTGTAACGGTGAGACTGTGTCTTCTTCCTTTTATACAAAAACCTGGAGGCTGTTTTAAAAATTAGAGTATTTTGAAGCAAGATGAAAAGAAAAAAAACAAAGGTAAAGTTCCTATCTGCGGGGATTTTGTCTGTAAAGTCATATAGACTTTTAAAATTCAAGGTTATAAACAATTTTCAGAAATAGAAGTTAAAGCTCTTATTAAAATATACTTATTTATATCACACACTCTTACTGCACAGAGAGCTGTATGCACATTAAGCTTGAGGAACATGTAGGTATTTGTGTAAATTAGTCTTCAGAGGACACAAAGCCTTTGTTTTATGAGGTAAACATTGCTAACTAAAACCATTTAAAGGAATGAATTTATAAAAGATTTTTAGCAAGAATGTAAAGAATGTCTAATTCCTTTCAGTCCAAGGGTCTGATTTGTGGAGTGACATTGGGGAGAAAACCAAAACCATGTCTTAATTCTCAATGAGATTTACATGAAAAAACCCCTTTAAAAATGCATTTTTAAAACATTAATGAAATAATAGCATAAACCTTGAAAAAGAGGTCCAGATATGAGCTAACACTGATTTTAAATGGCTATTCCACTCATTCTTATGCAAGCACATAGAAATGAGGGTCTATACGTGTTGGCCACAAGCAATTATTTTACTATTTTTCGTGGTTCCAGAAAAAATGTTTCAACAACTAGCAGTTGTGAAACATTTACACTTTTCACTGAAAGTCAGCATGGTTTCTTTTCAGAAACTTACAAGTGGCTTTTGGTTTAGGCATTCACAGCCCCAGACATAACTTTCTATGCCTGTGCTACAGCAGAACTCTGCCACAGCTCAGGCCAGAACATACGATTATTTTTTTTCCTGCTGTCTTCTGAGACTCGTGGATGTTTGTTTACTTCTCCTTTATGCTACCTGAAATTTAATGGGTGTGAAAAATGTGGAATGGTCTGATTTTGTTTCAACATAACAGCTTAGATTTCTTAAGATATTTATACGGCTAAAAACAACCTATATATTTTATGTTCACTATTGTGTAAACCATTCCAGAGGACAAACACTCTCTTCTGGTGATGTTTTTAATCTATTACACTTTTAGATTAGAAGTGCACTGTGAAATATCATATTCAGTATTTTGTTCTAACCAAGAAGAGCCAGAAACACATAAGGATAAGCTTTCAGATACCTAATTATTTAGTGCAACCAAACTCACTTTTAATAGGTTTAACTATTTAATGAAAAATATCCTAGCATTGGAAAGCTTTTTTTTTTTTTTTTATTTTCAGAGCTTGGATGTATTATTCACTCTATAGAATGATTATCGGCATCCAGCCACTACTATGTCTCCAATCCCTTCTTTTAGAAATATTTTTTCTTTGCTATCACACACCATTTCAGAACTTGAGTTTCAGCATCAAACATTCTTTGGTGGAACATGTTCCAGAGTCCATCATCTCCCTCCCTTCTCACCTCCTAAGTATTCATCCTTTAACTCCTACTACAAATTGATTTCTCTCATGTCTGTATGATCCATGTACCATGCCAAATTCTTCTGAGGCTTTAAATTTGGATTTAAGGGCACAGAATTAAAGTCAAGTGCAGGCTAAGAAGGATGAATAAATAAATTGGAAATTTTAAATCACCAATGAGTTGATGTCAAATGTTTTTGTCTTTTCAAATATTATTTTTGGATTAAAATCTTTATCATGCATAAACATACTCTTACTTTCCTTTTTAGTAACATGATCATTTATAAATTTAAGAGGTTACAAACAGAAACAGTTCCAAACATTTCCTTTCTCATAGTAAACCTTGATCTCAATGACCAGTCTCAGAAGAGGCTGGGAAATGATGTTCTTGTTTTATTGTTTAAGAAAAAAATATTTTTGATTTGAAAGTTTTGGTATGGAAGCAGAAATGGGCTAATGAAAAATGTAAAATTATACACACTCAACCTATAAGCCATCTGGAATAATAGGTTTAATATAATTAAAGCATAAGATAATTATGTTCTCAAAATTCCTAATAAATTTCACTTTCAATGACTCAGTAAATATGAGTAAGAAAACACTTGTAATATTTTTTTCTAGTTTAGGCAGAGAGATGTCTCTGAATGGAGTGAGAACTTCAAAGAGAAACACTTAAGACAGATTTCTGATAGGATTTGATACTTTGATACTCAAAGGACCCTGTTTCCCATTCAGCACACCAACCTGTTACTGACAACAGTCAAAGAATTCTGCCAAGTATTTAATGATGGAGCAAGATATTTGGCTACTTTGTTTTTTAATCTAGTGAGTTTAAATGATGTAGAATTGTCACCACTAGAATATTAATAGAGAAAAAGTATGTCCAATATCACATAGAAAATAAATGAGGGAATATTTGTCTTTTAAAATACACATTTACATATCATTGTATCATGTATTTCTAATCTCTATATATGGGTTGTTATAGAAAAAAGATCATCAGAATTGTTGAAGAATTTTATTTTTTTTTTTAAATCATAAATTATAATATTATCTGGTGCTCACGTGCTCTGAGTTTGTGGTTTTTTGTTTGGTTTTTTTGTTTGTTTGTTTGTTTTTTTAACACTGGTTCCTTCATCAGATGACCCTGAAATGAAGAATTTCAAGTGAATGCAATATTCAACACTTGCAGGAGTGCTCAGCACTTTTTCAAAATCAGGTTCAGTAAGTTTACATAAACAACAGTGAAATAAGTTGAAAATATTCAGTGCCTGATCTTCAGCTGGTATGAATTTATACAGCTCCAGAAAAGTCAGTGAACTTGGATTATCTTGTTTAAAATATATGAAAAATAGCTAATGCCATTTTTATAGCTGTAATAATGTCAGAGTTTAAAGATCAAGAATGTTTTGACTTCCAGAGTTAAAACTCTAAGAATGCAATCTAGCTTGGAACACAGCATACAGTTTACCACAAATATAATAGTGTAGCTTTTGGAATCCCAAATTTATAGTAATACATTTCCCAAAAATATATTGCAATTGTAAACACTGTAAGAGAAAGAATATCTAGTAATTTGGCAGAACAGTGAAATGGCTGTTTCAGGGCAGTTTCAATTAAAGTACCTTGAAATGTCATCTGACCTATTTTCTATTTTCTATATGATGCATTTTACTGCATTATGATTACAACTGGTAAAAAGAATTCAAAGCAGTCTCAAATGGAGCCTGCATTTGAAATAGGAGTAAAGAATGTAGATCAACACTGGAGATGTGTTCCTATTTTCATAATGTGTTTAACTAGAGCTTTCAATCAAAATGTTACAAAATTGTAGGAAATTTTATATACAAATACAAATCTCAAATGTGAAACTTCACCCTCCCTTTAAATGACAGGTTCCTAACCCATCTCATCCTCTTTCACATCCTTTTTCACCTTCATATGTTTGCTACTAATTAATACTGTCATCTTTCTACCACCTTCCACAACATTCAGTCAATGTCAGCAACTAACCTTATGCTCTGTTGCTGCTTATAGATTAATTTACTGAGCCATCTGTCTGTTTTCTCTACTCTAAGTATTTCCACACTGTGTGATATTTTAATAAGCTAAAGCAATTCAATCTAAAATATCGTTTTAATCTATGAAAGATGTAATGATTTGTCTGGAAATTGTAGCTGGCTTCATGCAAACATCAATGGTATCATGATGATCTCTCACTCTAGATAGAAGAGACTAATCAGCTTTTTGTTATCCTTATTTATATTTGCATTTTAATTTTCTTTCTTTTTTTTTTTTCAGTTATGTCCTGCCTTTCTTCCTCTGCTCCTATATAGCCTGACATATTATAAGAGAATTCTATTTATACTACGTTAAAGAATGCATTGAAGTTGTCCTAAAAAAAAAGGCCAAGAAAACAAACAAACAAAAAAGCCCAAAGAAAAAAACACCAAAACAAAACTAAAAAAACACCACACACACACAAAGTAATTTAGGCAGTTGGGGGAAAAAAAAAAAAAAAAAAAAAGCATTGTCAGTCTGTTGGATGAAATTGAATTGTATAGCACAGTCTTATAAAAAAGCTCTGTAGGAAGTATTCAGCTAGCTAATCTTAAAGAGCCTGCATTCCAGACAGACACACTAGATAAGTTGAGAAGGGATGCAATGTAACAATGTGACTGAATAGCGATAGCTACTGCCAGGAAGGCATGACTCTAGATAAACCCTAAAATTGTTTGCAAAACTTAACAGCTCAAAAAAAACCCCAAAACCAAAAAAAAAAACACTCCAAATTCACCACACAACTGGATCTCAGAGGTATGCAGTTATATAAATTTGCCTATGAAACCAGGAAACCTATTCTATATTTTCTTACTCCCATTTTTCAATTGCAATTCGCTCTCCTTCCTATTGTGCTGTACATTTTGTGAGACTAACCAGTTTGTGTTGGAAAGAAAGAAATAAAAAAATCACCTGGGCTGGAACTAAGTATTCAAAAGTAAGTCTGCCACTATTCACATCTGAAAATTAATCCCTTTTAGCCTTTCTTTTACTGGGATGACCTCTCTAAATTTGCACTGACACAGACACATCAATTTATTATGGACTAGGTAAATCTGAGAGCAACTTTCAGAAATACAATCGAAGAAAACAAATGCATACATTCACATTAATTTCTGTTAAATGAGAAAAGCCATGAGAGCAGTAGACTAAATATACAAAAGAACTGGAATCTTCAATGTGGAAGGATATAAGAGCAGATTATATACACCTCTGTCAGGATGTCACAGACAGATGGCACAGAATGAGTGGATGTGTACTAGATGACTATTAAGATTACTCCAGGACTATATTCTATGATATAAAAAAGGTTAAGTAATATTTTGCACAAGCATTTTTTTTAATCAATTAAAAACACTTCTGAAATAAAATATTTTTTTTTCAGTAGCATCAATGATGAGAGTATTTAACCCTGAGACTCCACATTTTATAACAGCACAAGATACAAAATAAAAAAACAAAACCAAAAACTGACTACTGCCTGAAGATTCTATGGCAACATTTAGGTGATTTCCATATTCTCTTTGCATGGCTATATTCCAGTTATTACATAAGATGGAACTGAGGTATTAAATAGACCTGCAATGTTTTTTGGGTTATACAAGTTTTCAGTTGTTACAGTCATGATCTTGCAGCCACAATGGAATACAGATGCAAGACACAAAATCTGCCAGAAGAAATAGGTCTGTGTTCTTGCTTGTTTGTTTAGTCTCATCCATACATCTGGAATAAAAAAAAAGCTTCCAAAATCACCGTACTTTATTCAAGTTGGACAAGAATGAGAAAAATCCAGACTGCACACTTGATTGGATGCTACAGTTCTTAGCTTAACCTCCTATGTTAGATAATGAGACAGACAGGATTGAAGAGCAACACTAGAAAAGAGGAGCATGTTATTGAGGACATAAATGATACATCAGTAACTCACTTGAAAAGAGAGAAAAGAGGTTGAAACAGAGAGAGGATTGTACTGGAATATAAAAACTGATGTTAATTCTATGGAATTTAAGATTCGTAGCTTCCAGAGTTATAAAAACTTCATTTCCCAAGTTTGTCTTTCGGAAGTATTTTATAAAGGTTCCCTTGAGAACCAGGACTGGAGAAGTCAGAGATGGAATAGTTGTTCTGTAGAAAATGTTCCCCTGTGGTGGTTAGACATTCCTATCTTTTATTGATTGCCCACATGGTTCACTTTGGTCCACAGAGTTATTTCACTTGTAACATTGGAAAGTAGTCAAGCCTATGAAACCAGGAATATTTTATAGGAAACATATTGCTTATAGGAACTGCTACTTTAAATTTATTTCTTCTACCATCTTACTATTGTATTGACAGAATAATAAAATTGTAGAGGAGAACACAAATCTTTTAAAACGTGACAAATTAAATAGAAGCTATATATTTTAATTTATTTTATTTTTCTGGTTTTTATTTAGAATTGAACCATGAAATTACAAGTTTTGGAGAATACTTTTAACACTAGGGCATCTTTTCCCTGTGTCTCCATTTCAAATACATAAAGCTACAAATTCTGAAGCCTATAGGAAGGATAAGACTGACTCCTCTGAAGCTGATCCCTTCCCCAGCTTCAAACCAAGTCTGAAATGCCCTCTCAGTAATTCCTGCCAATTACCAGAATTGAATCTTTCATTCAGCAAAATCTATTCAAGACAGATCAATGGGTTTTCTTTGTAGAGTTTCAAATGCAATATGGCTGTGGGAGCATCAGCATAATTGAGTTAAATTCTGAATCTAATTTTCCTCTTTTATATTTTTTCTTTACAATTTTTGTTGCAAATGTGATGGATGCAAAACAAATTCAACACTGTAAATAATAAAAAAAAGTATCTTTGCTGCAAGCCTTTTGAAAGGAGTTTTGCTCTGAATTTCGACCTTTTTTTGCTCATTTCCAGGCAAATGCATATGTCTTCTGTTAACATTTAGGATGCCCAGTCTGACTTTCCTTAAACTAGTTCAGTGACAGAAATCCTTATACTTCGAATGGCTTGACCCCCACACAAATACATTTCATCTTGAAAGTGTAATTATGGGAGCTTAATGAGAACAAAGCATAAATTAATTGCATTTTTTCTTATTCTTGATGTCCTTTATCAGGGTCTTATTCTGATTCTAATGACATTCAGTGGGTGATTCATTAGAAAGGTTTTCTCTTTGTTACTTACCTCCTTTTTGAAGTACTTCCTTCAGGACTTGTGTATCATGAGTTTTTTTGAAAGGGATAAAATATATGTAACATCAGCTATTGTCTAAGTTTTACTTATTTAATCTTCCCATCTTCTGTGTCTGGAAAAAATATTCATCAGTCCTTTCTCTGAGAAATCCTTTTTTCAGACAACATAGCCAGTGGTCCATCTGAATTCATCCATCTCATATCCTTTGTCTTAGGCTAAAGCAAATAGACAGTGTGGCTCTTTGTGGTTCCACAAAGAGAAGTGGTAAGAGAAGTGGCTCCTACAACCACATTAAATTCAATTGCCTTTATAGGGCCATCAAATACTTCTGAAACAAAAGCATATTTCAATTGTCAGTGATTATTTTGGTTTGAAAATAAGTAAAGACATACAAACCCAATCTATTTAGCTTTAACTTTCACTAGTGTGAGTTAATATAGTAAAAAATCAAAATCTATTCATTGTTCTATTCACTAGTGCCAGATGTTGATGCTCCTCAGTATTTGAATTTCCTATAAACGTTTCCTTTTTAACAAACTTAGTTTCAATTGTATACGCATACATTTTTCAGTTTTCTTTTTAAATCCTTAAGTTAACCAAAACATATAATTAATTTAGTCTGAAAATTCAAATTATTCTGTAATATTTCAGTGCTTTCAATTATATTTTGTATATTTATTGTTGGTTTAGAATTTTTTAAAAATATAAAAATTTCCATACCCTAACAAAGACCATGAAAGATAAATAACAAATCTAACTAGAAATAAAACTGAAAATTAAGTTGTTGAATGTGTTAATAGTACTGTAGGCTGTTTCAATTCACTTGGACATTTAAACTGAAAATTAATTGTGGTTAATTAAAAATCTCCAAAATAGCTGAAGCCATATTTGAATTTATTTTCCATGAAAAAACAAATAGCCAGCTATAAACTATGACAAAAAAAAAAATTTGTTATCCATGTACATATCCTTAAAGCATCACTCTTTGTCATCTGGGTGAGCTAATAATTGATGTTTCCTGGGAAAATACTAGGACTGCCTAGATACTATGAATTTCCTCAGTTTAAGTCCTACCTGTATTTTTAATTGCCATTTTCAATGCCCTTTTAAATGCTTGCAGAATTTATTGAGACAGCAAAAGATAACTTCTGTTTTTTGAGATCTTTCTGTCCTTAAAAATTGAAGATAGTTTGAAGTAATTAGCTTTCCTACTATTTATGTGGGTTTTTTTTCCAAACAAATGTCTTAGAATACAAATTATAAAGACCAGAGCATTGAACATAATGTGAGTTCTCAGAGGAACCTACATAGTTTTTCAAATTCATGACACACCTAAAATTTAGCATTTGTCTAGGTGTTTTATTGAAAGGAATCTATTAATAAAGTTTCTTTGTTAGGCTGCTACATTTACTCAGGTTGAAGGATTGAAAATTGTATGTGTTTTTGTTGTCAGTCTCTCCTTATAAAGACATTTAGTCGAGCCCAATAAGTAGAAAAGGTCTAGAATTCTTTTGAATAGCTAGGGCTTCTTTCATCAAGATTTATATTTAAGATACACATATCATAACAGTCCCAGAGTTCAAACTCATGTGAAATAAAAAGAATAACAGAATAGAAATCCAAAGTAGCACAATGAAAGTCCTTTCAGGACTGCTGACCTCAATGAAAAATTAAGAAAAAATCAGTTTGGTCAGGTAGAGTAGAATCTTTAGCCAAGTAGAATCTTCCTGGTAATTAGGAAATAAGGTGTCATAATTAGTCATTCTTCAATGCACCGATTGTGGACCCATCTTTCAGGTTTTTTTCTACCACTGGGTGATTACCTTATTAATGTATAAATGAGTAATTCAATAGATATGTGACAAATTGTAATTGAAAACTGACCAATTGGATATTATTAGTAATATTAAGCAAATACAATATACTTCCTATAATTGGCATAAAATATACCTTTCTTATGACTAAAGAATATATGACCCTCATGTACTTCGTCATCAGTTCTCTAATAGAAATTTATTTGATTAGAGAATTTTGATTTCGTTATCATCATATTAAAATTAGTAAGCTGCATTTTCAAGGTCATCAGTATTTGGATACAAGTCAAGACAGCAGAAGAAAGAAATAAATCACATAAATAATGGCTCTCAATTTGTGTGACCAATAAAATGGTCATCGGACATTACTAGATTAATACATTTTAAGATGAAAGTGCTTAATGACTTCTACTAAGAATAGAGCTGTGCTCTATGATTTTCTTTTAGGTTGTTCAACTTAGGAATTTTACTTGAGGCCTAAAAGTTATCTTTCTTATACATGGTTCAATACAGTCTTTTATTTTTTAATGGAAGAGGTGCATTTTCTATTTTATGATGGAGCCTGAACACCTAAGTACTCATGATTTCCTATTTTTATATAAACACTATAAATGAAAATATCCTCTGTTCTAACACTAAGAAAAAAATCCATACCTTGATTTTTCATCTCACTCTGTGTGTGTAACCAGAAATAAAATTTCACCACTTGTTACCTCAGTTTCCTGTGTGTTGAGAAAGACTTCTACCCCAGTACATGGAGGACAGAGAGGGAGGATCATCCAGACTACACATCGTGGAAAAAGAAACCCCAAGAAACAAGACCAGCACTGTGACAACTTCCAAAGGACCAGAGACTTTATAAATCAGCATTACCTGCACCTTGTAATGTACAGATTTTCCCCTGTTTAGATCGTACTCCCTAGAATCCCCAGCACACACGTGACTTTCCGAGGAAAAGAGACCTGCTCCCTTCTATCCCAGGTATTCATTCCCACCACCTTCCTGACCTTATTGAATGTCTCACCTGTCACTCCCCATTCCTGAGTTCCCCCTGGGTTTTGGTCCTCCTGTTCCCTTATTGGCCCCTATGCCCCCCAGACCACACCACTCCCCCTGAACCCTTACCAATCACCACCTACCTCCCAAACCCCACCCCTGAAGGGCTTAAATACCTTTGGGAAAGGTAATTAAAGGCTTTTCTAGGCCCTAACCACCTCAGAGTGCTGCATCACTTTACTCCTGACCACGTGAGGATTTCACAACCTCCTCCAGACCCCGAGAGGCTTGTGGAAATAAAGGAGCCGGTTCCTGTCACAGCTGTTACCTGTGAGTAGGGAAAGACAATGATTACCTCAAATGATTGTTTAGAGGCCTAATTATATGTTCTTTGTATCATTCTGAGATCCTCAGAGGAAAGCAATTAGAGTGTGCGTAAGAAAAATAATACTATCTAATTAATTTGTTATTGAAAAATGGCATGATCATCTGAAATATTCCAAGTATAATTGTACCCACTACTATTTTTAAGGCTCCCTTTCAACTGGCATGGAATTTCACACCTGAGAAGGAAAAATGGTCTCCTAATTGAATCATCAGCTCTATGAATAATTCAGCAAAATGACTGTGCACAATGCATCACTAGGCTTCGTTTTTCCTGTATGCACTTTCATCCACTAAAGGGACAGCCTTATCTGTAAACTAGAGAGACATGGATCTGATGGGTGCACCACTTGGCGAATAAGGATTTGGCTGGATGGTCACACTCAATGTCCAAGTGGATATCAGATATGAGTGGCATTCCTCAGGGGCCAGTATTGGGACTGGCACTGTTTAACATCTTTTTTTGTGACATATACAGCGGGACTGAGTCTTTAGGGATTTGGCTGATGTCGTTGCCAAGCCACCCTCCATGTTAAAAAGTCACAGTGGTCAGGTGAAGTCCCAGGCAGAAGGAAACATTGTATCCATCTCTACAAAGTGTAGAAGGAGGATCATGGGAACTAGAGACCCGTTAGCCTTCCCTTAGTGCTGGTAAGATCATGGCACAGAGCCCCCTAGAAGCTCTGTTAATGCACATGGCGGGCAGGGAGCTGATTTGGGATATCCAGCACAGCTTCACTAAGGCAAGTCCTCCCTGACCAACCAAGTGGCCTTCTAGGACGGCGTGACTACATCAGAGTACTAGGGAAAGATTACAGATGTCATTTATCTGGAATTCTGTAAAGCCTTTGACATGGTCCCCCACAACATCTTTATCTCTAAATTGAAGATACATGGATTTGATGAGTGTACTGTTAGATGGACAAGAAAGTGGTTGGATTGTCACATCCAGAGGGGACTGGTCAAAGAGTCAGAGTTCTGGTGGAAATTAGTGACAAGTGTTGTCTCTCAGGGGTACATATTAGGACCAGTGTCATTTATTATCTTAATTAATGACATAGATGATGGGATCAACTGCACCCTCAGCAAATTTGAAGATGACACCAAGCTGAGTGGTGCACTTAACGCACCTGAAGGATGTTAACCATCCAGAGGGACTTGGACAAACTCGAGAAGTGGGTGCATGGGAATCTTGTGAGGTTTAATAACATCAAGTGCTAAGTGCTGCACCTGGGTTGGGACAACCCTCACCATCAATACTGGCTGGAGAATGAACAGATGGAGAGCAGCCCTGCTGAGGACCTGGTGGATGAGAGGTTGGACTGGAGCCAGCAATGTGCACTTGCAGCCCAGAAAGTCAATTGTATCCTGGGTTGCATCTAAAGCATTAGGACCACCTGCTCTGGTGAGACCCTGCCTGGAGTGCTGTGCCCAGTTCTCCGGTCCCCAGCACAGGAAGGATATCAACCTGTTGGAACAAATCCAGAGGAGCACCAAGATGATTAGAGGGATGGAGTACCTCTCCTACAATGGGACACTATGAGAGTTAGGTCTGTTCAGCCTGGAAAAGAGATGGCCTTGGAGTGAACAGATTGTGGCCTTTCAGTACCTGAAGTGAGCTTACAAAAAAGACAGAGAGGGACTTTTACAAGAGCATATACTGACAGGTCCAGGGGGAATTGGATTCAAACTGAGAGTAGGTTTCGATTAGTTATTAGGAAAAATTTCTTTACTGTGACTCTGGTGAGGCACTGGAACAGGTTGTCCAGAGGAGTTGTGGATGTCCCATCCCTGGAAGTGTTCAAGGCCAGGCTGGATGGAGCTCTGAGCAACCTGATCAAGTGAAAGGTGTCCCTGCTCATGCCAGAGGGTTGGAACTAGGTGATCTTTAAGGTACCTTCCAATCCAAAACCACTGCATGATTCTATGAATCCTGTAATTCATTTACAGAAGTAAACAAAAAATGCAAAGTACTATCACATCTCAGTGTCTTCTCGTAGGTAATAGAAACCTATTTTTTTCCTCACTGTAACTGGCTTTTGACTTTCATTACTTTTTTTTTTTTAAAAAATTTTCACTCAGGGGTTATTGCAGTATTTGGAGCTTGGGCAGTTAATTTTTTGTATTTAACAAATGTTTTTTTCTAGGGAAGAAACTCTGTTACCTCCTACAGCTAAAGTGGTATTTGTGATCTGCTCAATACTACAAGACTTTTTATTTTACAAAGTTCTTATGAGAATCATCCTAATATAAAAGAGAGCATTTTGCATGACTGCATGTCAGTTGTGTTAGACATATTCAGGCAATAGCTCATTTGAGCTGCACAGGTAGTTTAGAAGTTACACTGTTCCTTACCCCCAGCCAAGATGTGGGTACAGGTCAACAAATTATTTTCAAAATAATGAAAAAGCTGGGTTTTCTTTCCCATCATAAGTCACTATATAAAGCATGGCGATGCTGTAGCTATGCAAATGCTTTGTCATTTCTGTCCCCTGATGGCACAGAGCGAAATAACAGCGCTGAGGCGTTCTTAAAGGCAAGTCTATAAGTTAAATGGCAGGAGCAAAATTTGATGTCCTCATAAGCTCCTTCAGTGCCTGTGAACTGTTATGAATATATGCTGAGTTTTTTAAAAAGTATCAATAAGTGTCATATCACTATATAACTTTTGAGATCTAGTGGCGATATTTTATATGGTTTTAGTCTAAACCACAGCTAAAGATGACATTGGTACTAAGACAAAGCAGAGTGTGGTGAGGCAGAATTTTACCTTTGTCTCTGAAATAACAATGTAAAGTGTAACATCTATCTGTAACCATGTTTCTGTGTATTATTTTAATTTGAAAGAATGTCTGCAGGAATATTGAAGTACAAAGTTAAAGATAAATTAATAGGAGCAGATGAAGCAACGTCCTTTAGATATGCTGACAGTAGTTTTAGAAACATTAATATTGTTGCATTTTCCTTTATAAATATCACCTATGGGAATGAAAAGATGACAGGATAATCAGAAGAACTGGTGGGAATGAATGCAATCTCCTTTCTACTAAATTTCTGGTAGTACTCCTAATTAGCACAACAGGTGATTAGGAGTAGGTCTTAGCTATTGTTCATCTTTGAATAAAGTCTGCATGTTCCTAAATATCATTGCTACTAAATGCCACAGAGGAGTTACTTGGCTAACAAAACATTGCATGTGAGATTTCACAGAAAAGAAAGATGAATGGCATGTGACTGTTCTCCCTGAGGAAAGTACTTTAATTTTGCTTAATTTTGTTGACATTTTCCTCATCAAATTATAATCAAAAAAATTATATGAAACTGAGTCTTCATATGAAGATTTTGTAATAGCAGCAACACTTCTATGAGAATATTCTTGATACATAAGGTTAGGTCTCACATAAGGTTAGGTCTCAAATGCCAACTTCAACAGATGTTTAATTAATTCCATTTTTATTTGTGGAGAAACCTCACCAAACCTATATTGATTAATTTCAGGTAGGAATCAGATACAGTTTGAGCAAGGACAGCTTTTTTTTTCTTAGCAAACAAAAAGATGAAGAAATTCAGGTTCATGTCAGTAATTCTGGCTATAACTGAAACTTGAGTACCATTACTAATTATTTTATTATTTGCAGGAAACTGCTCAGATTCACTGTAAAACTTATGAGATACCAAATCTAAAATGAAAGAAGTCTGCTGAAAAAATTATGACTAATTCAACATATTCAGATTTTTATCACATTGCAGACTGAGTTAATGAGGATTTGTTGCCCTTGAAGGAAATGAAGAATGCTCTTCCTTTTCTGAGAAAAAAACATCCTGAGTATCTCAGGAAGTAGCTCTGGCCCACTGATTTTCCCCAGAAAAATGTTGCCCAGATAGGATTATACAGTACTAATCTCTTGGCATGACAAGTATTCTACTTGAGCAACCAAATCTATATTACTCTGTTTTTAAGCATCCTTCCACCTATGTAATTAATTTACATCATATCTGAGCAATGTAGAAATATCTTTGAAGGTATATGCCTTGAAAGAACCTGTGAGAAGGCTAGATGGGACAAAAAGGGAGTTGTTAAATATCTGTTAGAGGTAGATCACTGCTTTAAAGTATCCAAATACAAATATTTCAATGTAAATAAAAAACTTTAGTGATTCACATATGGTTCATAACTTTTCAGCTCATTATAGAATGTCACACTGATCTACTGCCTCTATATTATTTCAGGTTTAACTACTGCCTTTGCACTAAAGCTATACCATTACTTCAAAGTACTTTCCTAACCACATTTGGTGTCTCATAAATTCAGAAGACAGGTAAAATGGAGAAGTTTTATAAAGCATAAGCTCAACTGTCTTTGGTAATGAAATTATTTCTAAGTTCTTGCTTATACAGTTATCTGAGAAAAGTGTGGCAAAATAAAAATTTCCAAACACAGCAAATCTACCAGCTCCAGTCATATAAATACTTTACTGAATCATGCTTTTGTAATATGGGTTACTTTAACATGTTGTGTGTTATTATGTGGGGTTTTTTCAGCAAATTTTATGAGTAAATTTAAATTGATTCAACTATGTATATACAGGCAAAATTAAGCTGGAAGTCTGAATATGAGGGATGAAGTTTCTGAGTTTCATCCTACTTGTTCCCATGTCAATCAATGACCACCTGAGCTGTGTTTGGGCCATGGGCCATGAGTTGGTTTTATCATCTGTGACGTCTTAGTCTCATTCGCTAGCCCTGTTCTTCGCTGAATGTGATTGAGAGGAATTCTCTTCTAACAGTGTTCACTACTTTGGAGTATAGTTAGCCACACACACACCTTTTTAAAGACTCTGAAGTACTTATAGTGATGGGCATTTTGCACACCCATATCATAAATTTAGAACTGACATAGTTGCTTTGCTGTGCAATTGTTTGACTATGACATATGTTTTTTAACTCACATAAGTACAATATCATTTCCCAAGCAGAATTGCTATAGTTAATTAATATCAAACATATAATATGAGAAACAGGTTGCAAAAGTTCAATTTTTTTTTCTGAAATCTTTAAAACATCTCTTCACAAATATATGGAATGAAAAAGAATATGTTTTGTGCATGTGCATATGTTGTATGCAATATAAACATGAAAACTCATTAATTTGTAAGCTGAATTTTGATACTACCTTTGACTCAGAATGAATTCAGCTAGAGACTTGGCTGCATTTTGATAAAATAGAGTTAGCATAAAAAGAGTAAAACATAAGCAGATTGACACTTGGAACAAATTGCAGAAAGGGAAGCTGCTAACTGCACTCTGACTGACAGATATTTCATACTTTTTTAGTGAGAATTATCTTAATTTGAATTAATAATTTTATGCTGCTAAAATCACTAGTACAAAATTATTAAATTGAAATAAATCATTTTAAAATTGTAAAAATTTGTAGTTTTGCAAAATAATGTTACTGGAAGTTTCATTTCAGCAGAACCCCAAAAATCCCAATGTAGTTATAACAGTAATATTCAAGTACTTGCATTTCATGCAAGAATTAATCTCTACCCTGAGGCATCTACAATGTAGAACATGATAGAATAGACTATTTTTTATTTAAAATTATTAAAAGAATCTTAACGATGTCAGGTCATACAATAGTGTGGAATAGATATTTATTTTGGACTGTGTACTGTAAATCCGTTAACTAGGAGTGAATCTGGTCCACAGAACAAGCAGAGTTTAAACCTGAGCTGTAAGCAAATTTCAATGCTGCAATGAGCATTTAGAAGAATAAAACTCATCATTCTTCCTATAAAGCTACCTAGGACAAAATAACTCAAAAGTATTTATCAAACTATCTACAGCTATGAACAATTAACTGAAGAGAGAAGCAGCTACTGATCTTACATCTTTTCAATGAAAGAAATTGAATCTATAATAACAGCTAGTCAGCTCTGAAATTATATTAAATTATACTACTGGATTTAAACTAAAAATAACATTCAAATATTAATATGTTTAAATCTTGGGTAAATGTACTGGTATAGAAAATTAATAGAGAACTAGTAACTTTAAAGATATAGCTGAATGTCACTGAATTTGATTGGCTTTGATCATAAATGTAATTAAATCTGAAGTGATGGCACATGAGTCTGCAAGAGGGGAATTAAATTGGAACTTCTACAATACAATTCTATGGAATGGAGACTTTCAATGACATGAGTAGCAAACAATGGTCATTTTTAAAAGACATAAATTAACCTATACTAATACCTTACATTATGACTGTATATTGTGTATGTGAGTTCACAATATGTGAAATTATAATGTGAGATGTGAAATTAATGGACAAACATGGAATTAATGGATAAACACAGAAAAGGAATGTTGAAAGAAAGCTACCTAAATAATCTCAAGCTATGGCATTTCTATTCAGAGCTGCTGAAACTGGCACAGCCCAAGGGATACAGACAATCTTGCAGAGAATAAGACTAGTGAATCTAAGGTTAAAGGAAATAAATTAAAATGCTATAGCTGAATATTCTATGGTGGACACATACATGAATTATACTATTTCAGATAAAGATGGTGGGAGATTAACCAGTATTGATTGAGCTGTAATGAAACACAATGTGAAACAACACTTCACTGTTAAAATGAATCAAAAGCAGCTATGCAATGAACTCTTAAAGTGAGATATGCAGCAAAATGTAGAGAAACTTTACAGTAAAGAAATGTAGATTAACATTTACATGTAAAATGGTTTAACAGACATCTCATGAGTGCTACTGAACTCATTACATACAATGTTGTACTGATCATAAAGTTTGGAGAATTAAAACCAAAGGAGCAACTAAGATTTCTGAAACAAATACTTTTTTTATAATCAGAGAAAAATAAATTCATAAAATATAGCCTGGAGTGGCAGTTAGCATTTTTCTCATTGAAAATAGTGGTTAGCTGAAGCTCCTAAACTATTTAAATAACTGTTTAAAGCCAAAATAGGCTTTATTGAAGACAGAACACAAAAACAACCTAAGTTTGCCACTGCTCAACTCCAAATACATTGCATCTCAATTACATTCCTCTAAATTCATACAAGAAGCTCCTTGGTTGGAAAGTTCAGGTGAAAACTGGAATTTCTTCAACGCTTATGGATAGTTTATGTCTTGGGAGCTGTCTTGGGCGCTAGCTAGTGCTTACAGATACCATGCATATGCTATCATGACATCAGTTTCTAATGTACTCCACAATGTGCAGGTTTAAGTGCATTATGAATGCTAGAAGAGTTTTGACATTGAGGGGTTAGTAATACCTGTTACAGGTGGCTGGGCACTGGAATAGGTTCCGCAGAGAAGTGGTCACAGCACCAAGACCGACAGAGTTCAAGAAGCATTTGGACAATACTCTCAGGCACACGGTGTGACTCTTGGGGATGGTCCTGTGCAGGGCCAGGAGCTGGACTTGATGATTCTTGTGGGTCTCTTCCAGCTCAGGATATTCTATGATGATGTGGGTATATTAGGTGACTAAGCCTATCCTCTTGAATTATATATTTCTTTAGTCTAGACAAGTCCTGAAACTTACTTTTTGACTTTTCTGGATGCAAAATTAGAAGAGGGAAATGAATGCAAGTGAACTTCCAGGAATAAAACCAAAGCAGCTAGATGAAAATACCTTTTTTTTCCTTCTACCTTTTTTTTTCTTTACCATAAAGCAGAAATTGCACATGGAAGTCCATACCATTCAGCAGAAAGGATGACAACTATTTGGTTAAAAACCTCTTCTGTTTCTGCATTCTTTACACTTTAGCCAGGAGGTGGAATAAATTTGGATTCCAGATCTAAGCAAAAAAATGAAAATAAGACTTAATAAAACCAAACTTGTATTTCTCTGCCCCTTCCCTTTTGTCTCTCTTTTTCTCCATGCTTCACCCACTGGTTATCAGGGATAAGGAAAAAAATGTCACAAATTCAACCTTTTATTGAAACACCAACAAATCAGCAACAGATACTAAGTGGATAAAATCAAAAAATAGGCTTCAGATTGAAGGGGGGAAAAAGTGTTAGTCAGGCATCTTGATTTGTACCAATTTATCAAGTTTCGTAGAGCTGTTTCTTTATATACTACTTTTTAAAATTTCTTTATATATAACGTTAGGAAATATTGATTTATTGTTTCTTCTGCATTGCTTCTTGAAAGTTATTCAGAGTTGTGACTGTGCAAAGCTGCCCTTAGGCTGTATCAAGTGTCCCTACACCAGATGGAAAGCATATGTCCCAAAAATGAAGTATTTTCTCATGTTTTTTCTTTGTAGATAAAGCTTTAAAAGTGATAATAACAACACATTAACTACATTTTACTGCATACTTGAGAACCAGCACAGCATTGTTATTCCTCAAAGTGGCTAGATCATTTGCAAATAATTGTGATGTTTCTGGGGCAAAGCAATAAGTTGAACTTCAGTTTCTTGTTTCCCTCAAGAGTGTTCTAACCATGCAGTTGTTGGATATTCCAGAAGAGATGTCTCCTTAAGGGTTAAAAAAAAAAATAGGGAGAGAGGGTTTTTTTTTTGCTCACAAAATTTCTCATATATTTTCTTCAAAAGTTTTCATTTTGATGGCAGGCATATTCTTACATAAACTCATTCTAACTACACAAAAAACCAGCAATGACACAAATCCAAGAGAAAAAGTAAACAGAATAGTTAATTGAGCCATTGTTCCTGCTGAGAAAACCAACAATTTTATTAAAAATATTAAAATTTTAAAATTTACTATTTTGTTAAAAATAGTAAAGAAATAATGTTTATTCTCTTCAGTTATTCTTAATAGGTTTCATGGTTTAACCCCAGCCAGTAACTAAGTATCATGTAGCCAACTGCTCACTCTGGCTCCTTCCAGCGGGAGGGGGAGGAGAATTGGGGAAAAGTATGGGTTGAGATAAGAAAAAATCACTAATTGAAATAAAGTAAAATATCATAATCATAATAATTAATTAATATTAAAGGAGAAAAGGGAAATGAGACAGAGGAATAAAACCCAAGAAAAAGTAGTGATGAAAAACACAATTGCTCAATACCTGGTGACTAATGCCTAGGCATTAGTCTCCCCAGAAACAATTAGCACCTCCCAGCTGGCTCCCTCCAGTTTATATACTGAGCATGAAGTTCTATGTTATGGAATATCCCCTTGGCTAGTTTGGGTCAGCTCTCCTGGTCATGTTCCCTCCCAGCTTCTTGTGCACTGACAGAGTGTGGGAAACTGAAAACTCCTTGACTTAGGGTAAGAACTGCCTAGTAATACCTAAAAGATCAGTATGTTATCAACACTATTCTCATACTAAATCCAAAACACATTACTATACCAGGTTCTAGGAAGCAAATTAACTCTATACCAGCCAGGACAGAGGTAAACTACATATTTGGTCACAACTATCCTATTTATTTGATTCAGTGCCCAATTTAGATGTTTTCTTTGCTGATTATACTTTAAGTATTCACTATTCAGTCATTAATTCAAGAAAATATTTATCTACATTTATCCATCTGCAGTCCCATGCCTAAGTTCATTTCAATTTCCAAGTTAAGATCATAAATACTGTCTTGTTCTGAGCCTTAACTCCATTTACAAATCTGTTATTTTTCATGTGTACTTCAGATGCTGTCAACCACCATAATCATAATGAGGAATCATCTAAAGTTTGTGACCTGCAAGTGATGTCTGCAAAACACACTCAGGCAACGTTCGCTCAGAAGATAGTGTTCCATGCATGAAATGCTCAGTACATAGAGCTAATCTTGAAAATACATGTCCAACAGCTGCCAACATAAAAAGTTGCAATGCAGTCTGCAGATTTCATAGCTACCATCTTGGTATCAATAACAGCAATTAAGACAAAGAGGATAGAGACATTGAAAGTCATCCAGTCATGCTCTGTGATTAGTAGACTGAAATGAATCTGTTTTGTCTTTCTCCTACTGTATAATGAATAGAACTAAACAGGATTTTTCTGATTAAACTGAACTTTTGTCACAAAACACTCCTCTCCCAAATGGAAGCATTTTACAAAAACAGATTGGTTTTGATGAATTACTGAATAAATGCAGAAAGGCTGAAAACAACAAACTCCCTGATTTTCTGCCTGCTCACCTGTGGGGTTTCCAGAGTCCAAGGACACTCTAGAAAAGCAAACACATCGGGCATACATCTTCAAAAACAAGTATGTGGTTGGTACTTTTAAAGACATCGATTTAAAACAAACAAACAAACCTAAAAAACTTCCTAAACCTAAATATTAAGTGGAATATAATATAAAAAGAACAAGCTGTATCACACAGAGTGGTTATCAGAGTTTTGTATACAACTAGAAATACATTAACTAAATTCCCCTGAATTTAGACCAGTTAGGTAATATGCTAGACGTACCATCTCAGTACTTTGTGAAAAGTCCTCCGAGACCTCTACAGTGGTTAACATTCTTTCTACCTTGATATTATTTTTCATAGGAAACATTTAGGAAAACCCTTGATACTAGAATTTTAATTATTTATTTTGACTTTGCTTAATGTGTGGGAGCTGACAAGACTGTAGCAACTAGTGACTGCAGATAATTGCTACACAGATATTTGCTTCTAGTAAAATACATGTCTCTAGGCAGTGCTCAGAGTAAAATAGTATTCCAGTCCATCACATATTTTCTGGGAAATGCACTTTAAACTTGTCATGCCTCCTGACTGTAAGTGGAAGGTTGCTTGCTGAAAACACACCATGGGAGTGTTTGTATCTAACTAGTGACAGGTGAGTGCCCCAACAATCAGATGATAGCTTGCCTTGTGTGGCTGATCAACATACTCAGACCTTGAACTACCTTGAATTTGATGATCCTTATGGGTCCCTTCCAACTCAACATATTCTGTGATTCTATCTACAGTGAGCAGTTTAAAAGAAGCAGACCCAGCTGCTATATTGAAAAGCTGTAGAAAAGCTCAGCTTTCATTTGATCATTCACGATCTAAAAATACAACTCCAAGGAGAGAGTGTTTCTTTGACAGTGTTGCTTCCGCTGACACAGCTTAGAGATGGTCAAAGTTAAAATCAAATGAACAAAAATAGAGATAATCATAGTTTGTCCAAACTAGCCAGTTCAAGTGAGAAATACAGCTAATTAGTCCAAAGACGAAAAAGGCAATCTAGCTTATGCAAACCACTTCTTTTCAGTGCCAGGCTTTCTGTTATTCCACATTTTTTTACTTACCTAATTATCTAAAATGTACCAGGTGCTAAATTCACCATTTCCCCAAACATTTTATATAAATTGATCCTCCAGTTAACAGAACATTTCTTTCTATTTTAATTTTATTTTCCTATTTATTATCCCTTATGTTGCATCAAAAATATCCTTATTCAAGTATGCATCCCAGAACATGGTTCGCCTGCCAACTCCACATCCTCTACTTCTATCTTGTCTATAATTTCCCATTTAATTGCATTTCTTCATACATCTTACTACTTTTATAGCTTACTTATGAAATGGCTTAACTTTGTCACAGTAATTCTGAACTTGTTTTAATAAAGACATTTTAGAAAGAAACTTGAAACTCTATTTTTTCCACAGAAGTATTGAAGTATTCAGGAGAACTATCATATTCCATGCATAAGTCACATAAAGGTTTAATGCCACTTTACAGTGACTTTTTTTTTACTAACACTACTGCTTCTGACATTTCTTCACGGAATTTCTCCCTGTGTGTGAATATTGGTGTTTACAATCCCCAGTTATTTTCTTTTACCTTTATTATGTCAGAAAGTAGGGAAAGGTAGAAGGGCAAAGCAATATTCTCTCACCTGTAGTGAACCTACATGTGGGCTGCACAGCCCACACTTATTAAGTTGCTGTGCTAAGTTTGGCCAGAAGTAACCCAGGAGGCAGAAGGATTGCTCTCTGTGCCAGAATCCTACGGAAGAGTCATTGAAACATAATCACATTGTAGAGAAACTCTCTGTGTTGCTGTGCCAGGCACTTCATATTAACTTTAATGCTTTATTTCTGAAGCACAAAATGTGATTTCACTCAGCAGGAACAGCGCAATGTATTGTTAATTATTTTAGTGCTATCCACCCTAAGTAGTCTGTAGAATTCTTAAATATGTGTGATAGAAAGTGAGATTAAATATGGTCTAGTAATAAAAAAGAGATGTTATGTACTTGTGATTAAATGTGTTATAGTTTACTTAACAGTTTCAAAATGTCAAATAATCTGCCAGTTAATGTAGGAACTTAGTGAATGATTTTCACAAATAATTGGTGGAATTTCTTTGCATCTTAACACTAACAGACTTTGTCATACCCTAAGGCCATCCACTGAGCCATCAGCAGGGTAGATGAAAAACTGTCTAAAGTCCTGGTAAGTAACATAAGTATTCAGAAAAAAACAATTTTAATTCTTTCAAAACCCCGAGGCACTTAAGAGTCTGTGCTACAGGTAGACATTTAATATTTAACAATCAATTTAACCATTCCTCTAAAAGGATTTTCTTTATGGTCCCAGGAGCTACTTGCATAAGGGTGAGCAGATTTCAGGTGAAGTGTTTATATAAAGTTAGAAATGGGACAGATATAGATATGGATATTGTGACTTAGCTATTCTCAGAGGTTTCTCAGATAGCTTTGCTCATCCAAATTTATTCTGAGATGTACTTTTATGGATGGCATTTCTGGAATGATGAAGTGGCTTGTTCTAATACCATACTTTACTATCATTTAACTAATTTAAGACTTTTTTTTTTTTTTTTTAAATAATAATGCTAAAAAAGTTATCTGCTGTCTGGTTAAATACACATAGGTCTAGATCACAGGAGTCAAATTCTCTCTCAGATCAATGGCTGTTCAGCTGCAGAAGGAAAAAATCCAGGAATGAAAAAGACGTGTAACTTTCTGGTTGTAAAATTGAACTGGTAGATGAACTGAAGTTCATCTTTCAAGTTTACTCTTCTCCAAACAGTACAATTCTAAAGTAATCAGATATTTAAATATTTAAAATGTATTATATTAACAATTTTTATTATATTATTTAATCTTTTTATTTCCAGTGTTGCATCCAGTCTCCCACTGAGATACATACTTACATCTTTCAACTTTATGATTGGCCAAAACTACTGAAAATCATTTCGAAGTATTTTATAAGACATAGGCAACTTACATGAAATAAGCTGGTCATTCTTTTCCACTTCCTCGTGGTCAAAGGATCTATCATAAAATCCACCAATATTAAACAGCACTTTTTTGATAGCCTCAGCTGAGATACAAAGAATTGAATAGACAAACAGGCTGTTCTATTGTTCCTCACCAACATGTCCCTCTCCATAAGAGTGAATATAAATTTTCTTTCAGTGCAGATTTACCTCTATTGTTAATAAACACAGAAGCTTATTCCCTAGATATGTCAATGTAGAATTTCTTTTGCGAGAGTTATGGAGAAGACAAACTACTAATTAGTTCCTGAGGCTCAAGAAAATTGACCCCAGCTCCTCTACCCTTCAAAGACATGAGCAAGTACATTTCTCTCTAAGCCTATCTGTAAAATTGAAGTGACAGTACCTACTTTCCTCACCAGGAATTTGTGGAAATATACAGGTTAAAATGATTTGGTATAGAAATTATAATAATAATGAACATTTTAGCTCTGTTTGTATCATCAGACAATGGACAGCATCCTGTAAAATTGCAGTGCAGGATTTTAATATGTTTCTCTTTCATGTTTGTATATATTATAAAATGAAAGCTGGAGTAGGAGGAGTTCACAGCACTTCTATAATGACAGTACTTTATGGCTTTATCAATTTAACATTGAATACTGAAAAATACTGTAGTTTTGTAATTATGATTTTAAACATTACGCTTCTTTGTATAAAGAAAAATTTTAAAGAGTTGTGTTAGTTTTGGCTAGGATAAAGAATCTGAATAGTCTATACTATTCTACTACAACTATATAATAGTTTCAACTCTATAATAGCAATAGTTTCAATTATATAATAATAATATTCATATTAATAATAATAACAATAACAATAGTATGCAACTTTAAAAGACTTGAATATTCACTCACCCTTGCCCCATGGGTAAGTGACTGTTTTTCTACTGGATATCTTTGAGTGATCCTTCACACCCTTGAGTGAACATGTCTTCTTGGTACCCACGTAGGGGAGATCTCCCCTGTGTGGGGGGGTGCACATTTTGGATTTTTGTTGTTGTCTATATAGCAACAGTATCCCTGACTGGTAAACCAAACCTATAACCTGTTAAATGTCTTTGGAGTGTTGTCACAGTTCCCCCTGCGGTTTGCTAGTTTTGGCCATTGGGTTTGGTTGCAAATTAGTTTGTGCGAATGTATTAGCTGCATGAAGTTGTTTCTGTCTACTTCCATGACATGAAGAAAAGAAGAAATGGCCTCAAGTTGACTGGAGGAAGTTTAGTTTGGATATTAGGAACAAGTTCTTCCCTGAAAGGGTGGTCAAGCATTGGAACAGGCTGCCCAGGGAAGTGGTTGAGTCACCATCCCTGGAGGTATAAAAGTTGTGTAGACATGATATTTAGGGACATGGTTTAGTGCTGAACTTGGTAGTGTTAATGTAATGATTGGACTCTATGATTTTTAGGATCTTTTTCAACCTGAATGATTCTAAGATTCTATGGTCTATTTTAAGCTCACTAGTAATTCTGTTACATACTGGCAAGCAGGCACGTACATTACGAAGTTTTCCTGAAACTTTCCAGATGGGGTTGTTCAAGTCTGCAAGAGCATAAAGGTAGTCTAGAGGACAAAATGTTCTGAGTCAATTTATAAATGTTTGAGTCAAAACACTTATACATTGTGGGTCAAATTCCTGAAACAGAGGTATATTTCAAATAAAGGTAGTAAGTTTTCTGTTTGTGAGTTTCTGTTGAACAGTATCCATTAAAAGCCCAACTGATAGTAGACAAAATTCCCTAAAGAGGGGATGTAATTCTGGGCTGGGAAACATAGCTTCAACTATATTTTCTTACTATGGCTACTGTGAAAGTCAGTAGAGACTTGAGAGTTACACTAAAATAGTGTTCAACATTTGCTTCTTGCCCAAGAAGTTGCCTTTTCTTTTCGTTTGGTTTTGTAAAAGAAACTTTATAACAGTTAAAAGAATTGCAAATTCTCATCTGGAACAAATGAATAATATTAAAATAACTTCATATGTGTGAACAAGCATAAGACTACTTTTCTTGGCACTTTGTGCTCTTGAAATTAAGACTCATATGAGAGGTTGATATCACATTAGTAAACGATAATATTGTTGTTTGCCATTCCTAGCAAAATTTGATAATTATAAAGCAGTTGTGGATCCTTTTATTAATCTCCTTTTCTTCTTTTTAGATTTATCTCTCAATATTTTGCAAATATCTAGTCCCTCACATCATGTTCTCTCGTGGTAGATATTTATTCCGTTTCAGTTTCCTCCTAAGTGGAATTGCTGTTGTTGACAATGCTTCTTTAGTGAAATGCATTAATTAAGTAAGTTTAGTTATGAATTGGTGTTGTCTTCTATGGCCTTTTTCAGACACTGATTTAGTATTTTATTTCAGTCTATTGGACTGGAAACAATAGGAGCTACTCCTCATGTCTAACTTATTTCACTTTATAATAGCTATATACTTGCTGATAATTCTTAGGAGTTCAGGTATGCAATACCATGCACAGAAATTAATGCATTATACAAAGGTCACCTCATTAACAAATGTTCTCATAAACATAGGAAAAAAAATACTAGTTTTAATAAGAAAATTACAATAGTAGGCTAGAATTATAGATTTGTTCCAGTCAACTCTGATTCCAGAGGGAATTTTGTGGACTTTTTGTGTACACTGACAAAAAAGAAGCTTGCTCCAAGTATAAAGAATCTATAACTGCAGGTATACTGCATTAACTCTTTCCTTAATATTTAACAACTGCTATTCCAGCCTAACTTTTAATACAAAACATTCAGAGTTAAAGCTAGAAACCTGGTGCTCCAGATAGAAATTGTAATAAATTCCTAGACTTGTGTATTAAGCAAAGGAGGGAAGGTATGATGAATTCTCAACAGAAGATTCATACACAGGAAAGTTCTGTAATTATGAGGTAGATGAATGCAATTTCCCAGTCCATTGAAAAGGAATATTACACTTATTATGCATGCAGTAGTGTATGTAATAATGACATTAAACACTGTTGAGTTCATAGTTAATAATTGTGAAAAGACTTTTATTTGTTATACTGAAGTTTATATGAAATAGTTATAGCAATATACCTTCATGTTCTACCATGTTGGTAGTCAAATAGCAGTGAAACAAAATCTGAGTGCTACAGCACTGATTTACTTTACATAATCACTATTACTGATCTCATTTATAGGATTCCAAACAACGGTTTCAGGGACTTTTTTGGGGGAGAGGCAGGTGTCCTTAAATGTTAGAGTACATACAATTTTTTTGTTACAGAACTGAAGCATAAGTGTAAAAATCATGGAGCTAAGAAGTGATTAAAAAGGCCAGATGACAATCTACAAATAAACACAGAAGAGAAACGCTTGGAAAACTTGAGAGTACTTATCTAATGCCACCTTCAAACATTTTAGAGAGTTGTTTAGATCTAAAAATCACATTCTTGTTGCCCAAGTTGACTGGGGATCAAATATTAGTGGATCAGTACCACTAGAAATGACTGACAATGCTTACAATGAAAAATAACAAAACATTTTAATTGTCTTGTGTCAAAAAAACTCCATCGCTCAGGGGAGAATCCAAGTAAATCAAACACACACAAGAAAACTGTATTTTTTTAAAAAGATGAGTCTTTTAAAATAGTTTGAAAAGCCATTGTCATTTTAATTGTGAGTTTCTACATTAGCAAGTAGTTTGGTATAGCAGGTTAAGTTCTGTAGAAAAAATAGTTGATGCTAAAGAAGCATTTGCAATGGTTTTTCCTGAATACCTAGTATTGTCTGTGTGTTATTTAGCTAAATTCAAGCTGAATACTCCCAAGAAAGTTCCATACTATGAACCAAAGCACAGTATGTAGGGACAAGAGTCAGAAATGCATTTCTAATACAATCTAGGAATAAAGCCACAGAAAGGTTGATTCGCAACACTATGCCATTAACACCAATAGCTATAATTTCTGAAGCAAAGGGAAGGCAACAAATGTGACTATGTTAAAATCTGTTACTAAAGCATATTTATAATATTCTGAAATCCTAGGAAGGCTGCATGATTTTTTTTTTATGTAAGTTTTGATCAGAAATAATATTTTCTTAACTGTGAATTAGATCTGTTGTCAGACTTAATAGAGAATACATACGTCTGTGAAGTCTTTTGGAAGACAATACTAAAATAATGAGCCATGCAGCACTAAATGGAAACATGGTTTAGCAAGCATCTCTCAAGTCTATGTAGACATAGTTATCAAGTGTCCAGAAATATGTTAATAGGAACGATCTCCTGAGGGACAGTTGGAATCAACAAAACACAGATAAATAGCCATTCAAGTAGATCTAGTTAACAGATGAGAAGTGACACCAAAGAGAGAAGGAATTAGTAGATTGTGGACTCCTCAATCTGTAGTATTCAATGCTGGTTCAAACAGTGTGTCAAATTTGATTATGCACTTTATACAATGCATGATAACAGGACAGAAAGAATGGGTGACAAGTAACAATGGTTTCTAAGGCACATGAACCATCCTGCTTCAAGCTAAATAAAGAACACTGAGGAAAGCTAGCTACTTAGTTTGATGAAGGCAGTTCACATGCAATTCATTCCTCACAAAATGAGTAATACTACTTCTAATCTTTCTGAAGGTAAAGTTGACCTTGCAACGGGACTTGGATTCAGCAACAGTTTTTCTTTCAAGTGTAAAAGACAGTGGGAACTCATGTTCAGAGAAACTGGAATGCATCCAAAAAAAAATCACTTCTCCTAGAAGCTGTCACAGAACTAGTGTTTTTAGAAAGGAAAGCTGGAAATCTTTACATGTATACAAAGGAATATGGTTCACAGAATCACAGAATCTACTGCATTGGAAGAGTGCCAGAAGGATCATACAGTCCAGCCCCTAGCCCTGCACAAGACCATTCCCAAGAATCACATCATTTGCCTGCAAGTATCATCCCCATTTTATTCCAAGATGTTTTATTCTGCCAGTAGAAGGGATGTGGGAAAGTGAATGGAAGGGATGGGAGGGGGATTGTCTGTATGAAACTGAGACAGCTTCTCCAACAGTCCTTGTTTCTGCTGTGTTTTGCTATAAGAAGTGAGGGAGAATGCATTATTAGCACTTCCAGAAGGGACATTTAATCTGATTTTTTAAATCTATTGCAGTTTTTTTACATCTTAATTTGCTGTATACATCAGAGAGGTCTATTGCACATGGAATTAAAACCAAAGAACTTTTGCCACTGAAAATAAATTGGACAGCTATTCCTAGAAGTCTCATGCACTATTATGTCAGAAAGAAGATTCCCTATGATTTAAAATATGATAAGGCAGACTTTTAAGATCCATCTACTTAAAATTTCTAATAATTATGTTCTTTTTGAGCAACAAATGCAAGTTTCAGATATTGACATTGCTTGTAGTTTTGCAATCTTTAGAAGATTGCTCAGTGTCTAAGCTATTAGGAATGGTAGAAATGATGGTGAGTAAGCATATGTAGAAATATAGTTCTTCTGACCATTACAAATGTTAAACCTTTTCATAATACTCATAAAATGCTGTAATCAGAATATCAGTGTTTATATCTCAGATAAACTACTACTAACAGCAAAACATTTTGTCAAATTACCTTTTAAAATTGAAGGCTTTTTATGACTACAGTGTTTTTCAAAATGTGACATTGTCAGGAACAGGGAGAAGGTGCTTGCAGGTGTTACACCACAAAATAACATACACTGATGTGCTTGTCAGGGCATACTAGAATTCTTTACAATTTCTCATGTGAGTAAATTTTTTCACAAATTCACATTTATACACTTTTATAAACAGCACAATAACTTTCATATTATTTCTCTAAGTGTATGAATGGAAAATAAAATTTTAGATATACAGAACTTCTGAAAATGTATCAAATAAGCTCTGTAGGGTAAATGATGGCTATCAGCAGTTCATATGCCCTGTGGAGTCAACACAGTCTGTGAAAAGCTTATCTAGATTGCCAGATCTTCTGTGATGTCCCTTAGAAATAAAGGAGTATCTCCTCTGTACTTCCACTCCACAACTTTATATCCTCTGTGTTGGCAGATATATACAATAAATGTTTCTTTTTTTCATACTGACTTATGCTTTTATTGGGCACTCTGCTTTGAGTCATTACTACTGTGAGTTGATTTAAGTGTACCTGTCATATATTGATACTTGAAAAGGTTTTGGTAGAGAATTCGACTGTCCTCAGAAAAGCTCAACTGCTGTGGAGGTCTCTGTGTGTACAACTGCAAAAGAAAAAAGTATGTTCTAAAATTTGAACCAAACCTCTGTAAGGCATTATTATTTCAAGCAATCATTTGGATCCAAACACCAAAATAATGTGCCAAATGAAAAATGCATTAATTTACAAACATGCAGTGCTTCTGTAGAAGACAAATTGTTACTCTCTCCACACCTCTAATGAATTACATTTACTGTGTATTTTCAGTTTAAGAAATGTCCTTTTTTTTTCACACTAGGCCTTTGATGCCCATGACTTAGCCATAACAATGCACAAATTTGTTCTTTTAGGCTTGCTTATTATAACTCTCCTGAAACTGCTGATCCCAGAAAAAAAATCCATTGGTTCATTGTATTGTGGGAAAAAAGGCACAAAGATATAAGACTGGGACAAAATATATATATTTTCAAATTAACAAATTGATGTTTGAATGTGATTAAGTAGTTTTATACAATATTCCATTGTATTCAACAGTACTAGTGAGAACCAAGTGAAGTCTACAAAATACATCCAAAAAGGCTTTACCATAGCTGCTAAATTCATCCACAGTTTTTAACTACATGTTGCAAAAACATCACACACCTTGTAGGGGATAAACTGTGGAAGTGAGGAAAAAACCAATATAGTTGTCAGTGTGATAAGTTTGAGAATATTTTCTAGATATTTTTTAAACCAGCTTGGAGGGCTCAGTCGTGTTGTGAAAAAATGGAGGTTTTATAAGGTAGGCATGAGTGCAAGTGGTTGCAGTATAAAAGAGGGAGGTTGAACTACCTGTGGTCTCAAAGTTTTCAAGCTGTAATTTTAATAACCAGATCATAATACAGATAAACAGAAAAATCATAGCTAGGCAAAAGCAAAATGCATAGGCAGATATGAGTCTGTTCAGTAGAGACAATACTCATTTAAAGCTATTATCACTAATAGATATGGCTTTTCTCCCTAATGTCCCTCCCAATTTTTAAGTTATCATATTTGGCCTCTAAAAAACTACCTGTAGTTCAGTACATTAGCCCTCCTTACTTGATGTGATATACTGTTTTGTAA
>JAWWTY010000156.1:20543082-20583498 GCA_035222235.1 Margarornis squamiger
CATATTTGGCCTCTAAAAAACTACCTGTAGTTCAGTACATTAGCCCTCCTTACTTGATGTGATATACTGTTTTGTAATACCACACAGCTTGTAACAGAGATAACAGTCAGAGCATCAATATTTAAATATTTACCTTCTGCCTATAATCAGTAGGTATAAGGGTTGAATAATGCACTGCACTTCAAATTAAAAATTTAACCCTGTAATGAAATGGCTGTTATTATTTAATGAGTTTGTCAGTCTACTTGGGATGTCCTCAGAGTCTGACAAAAGCTAGAAGCAAACAGTCCCTTCTGGAAATGCTAATAATGCGTTCTCCCTCACTTGCTATAGCAGAACACAGCAGAAACAAGGACTGTTGGACAAGCTGTCTCAGTTTCATACAGGCAATCCCCCTCCCATCCCTTCCCACATCCTTTCTACTGGCAGAATAAAACATCTTGGAATAAAATGGGGATCAAGATGTAGTCAAGTCTTTGAAATATCTATGGTACAAAACATTTGTTACAAAATATACAAACCATATTCAGCCTAAGCACAACACTTGTTTAATGCGAATACACATAAACTACCCATTTACTTTTATGCCTTCCTATTAAAATTAAAACACAATAAGAACATAGTAGATTTAAGTACAGGCAAGATTTGCTAGAGTGTTTTTCTTTGAAAAAAAACCACGAATAAACCAAAAACAAATACCAAAAAGAACCCAACAACAACAGCTACAGAACAGAGTCAAAAACATTTTCTAATGTCTAAAGAAGGAAAACAAACCCAGGAAACATACATCACACAGAGAAGTACATCATAATAGCCCAAAAAGCATCCAATATTGCTTCAATTGGTCTTAAATGCAGTGTTTTTTCTCATGGTACTGCTGCTTAATATTGCAACTCACTGTAAAAAGTCCAGTCTATTGGTATTCCTGTCAGAAGAGGGTCCAAAGCACATGTTAAAACATATCCAGATGCACTCTCAGATCCAGGGTACTTTTCTGTTCTGAACAGAGCACTGGCTTGACTGAATCACAATTCATGGCAGGAGAGAGGAATGCATGACTGCTGACTGCTCACTTTGTCATTGGGAAATATACAATATGCAGATATGACATCAGGAATCAACAGCTGAACAATAGGAGAGCAACAGCAGAGACAACCCTGTTACAGTTACAAATGCATATATGCAAGGAATAAGTGTTTCTGACACGGATGGAAGATCTTCATACGGAGAGACTTTTTGACTGCATGTCAGACTTTTTTGTTCTTACTCAAGTAAGCATTTTTTGATCAAGTAACTGCTTCAGTCTAAGTCTGTAGGATCCTGTTGTTTGAAGTAATAATAACTTTGTCACTAACCCCAGTAAGGCCAAAAGTTCAATCATGTGCATGGTTGGGGGTTGGGATTTTTGTTTGGTTTTTTGGCTTGGCATTTTTGTTTGTTTTACCTACTGCAAACAATCACAGATCTGGAGGATCTATCATATTGTCTAAAATCATGAAATGTAACTGAGAACACTCTGGCAATGCATTACTAGTGTTATGTATTCTAGAATTCAGAGACTAAAATAAGGTTAAGTGGGCATTCAAGAATTATCCATCTGTCATGGAAAATGAGAAAAATGTGTTCATCTGGAACACCAACATTTATTGACAGAAAAGCATTATACTAACCAAAGTGTCAATCCAATTGAACACTATCAGTTTTATACCAACTGTTAATTGGATGCAGATGTGAGAGAAATTATTTTATGTTGCATCCTGGGACATACTGATGTCTAGGTAAGCATGACTAATTTTTCACTTCATTAGTTAAGAATTTGTTGGTTTTGTTGTTTTGTTTGTTTTGGTTTTTTTTTGTTGTTTTTTGTTTTTGTTTTTTTTTTTTGTCTGCAGGCATATGTGTATTGTATAGAGAAAAAATACCAATTAATGTTGTTCAGATGTATTATCTAAATATTTAAGACAAAAATGACTGACACAATATTGATTCTTGCATGTCACATTTCACAAGAAACCACTTTTGCAGTATTAAAATTCTTCAATGTTTGAGAAAACTGAAAAGAATAAACCTAGGTAGATGGAAGAAATGATTTATTCAGAGGGTGGTGAAGCACTGGAACAGGTTACGCAGAGAAGTTGTGAATGCCGCATGTCTGGCAATGTTGAGGCCAGGCTGGATAAGGCTCTGAGCAGCTTGGTCTAGTGGAAGGTGCCCCTGCCCATGGCAGTGGGGTTGGAACTGGATTCTTTAAGGTCCCCTACAATTCAAGCCATTTTATGAGTCTATGATTCTAATGACACAAAGGTCTCAAAGGAGCAGTCAAACACCAAACTGTCAGGTCTGTATCAAGAAAGAATGAAAATGTAGTACTTACAGAACATTACAGAATGTCCCAACTCAACATCTGACTCAGGAAGCTTCCATCATAAGCATTGAGTAAGAGGGTGGGAGTGGCAAAACCAAGAAGACCCTTACAAACAGACATAGGCTGTATTTTTGGAGACTAAAAAATCTGCTGCTGACAAGAGCTTCAGGTAAACATATCATGGAAAACAAACACAATAATTTTTATCCTCCAGAATTCTGAAGGACATGCCTCGAACCCACATTTGCCACCTCTGAATTGTAGTCTGCAAAACTGCAGTTACAAGTTCAGAAATGATGCATTCAGTTCCCCTCGGTGACAGTGAAAGTGTTGAGAAATAATTAGCTGGAAAATTAAGTATCAGAAAAGCCCCAAGTTTGCTGGAATCAAGGAACACACACATTAATCAGCATTACAAATTATTGCAGTGATTTATGCAGTGATGAATCTAAACAATACTGATTAGAAGAAACTGTTTGATATTTTCATTGTCACCAGGCAATACTCCCTAGAGACACATCAGAAATTCCCATTCAAGATGCTCTTGCCAAATGTTCCCTTCCCTTCCCTTCCCTTCCCTTCCCTTCCCTTCCCTTCCTCCCATTAATCTAGTATCTAAGATATCTTACCTTACAGTTTTATCTCATCTATATTTTTCCAGATTTTTAGCCATTTTTCTCTTCACAATCTGCAGAGGGCATTGTTCACTTGGTGTGCAAGCAAGAAAGTTTATGCTTGTGAATGAAACTACTTCAAGTTTTTTCTGTCCCATCTTAGATACTGACTTTGATTATATTATTATGATCATATTTAATACTAATGACCTATATAGTAGACTTTTTTAAAAAGTTTGAATATTATTTTTTGATATGTACATTTATATCATTACTTTCATATCGATTTTGCAGACAAAGGGTAATTGTCCAAAATAACAATTAGACAGAAAATGATACAATCTTCTTACGAGTCCTTCCTCATGTAAGTTCACAATATAAGAAATTGACAGTTCCCCTATTAGACAGACACCGTATCTGTGTAAAATAAGCTAGATTAACCCTGAGTTGCAAAAGCATAAATAGTGGTAAAATGAAAATAATCTTTTTGCCATTTAAACTGGTAAAGAAAAGCAGCTTTCTTCCACAGTCTGAATATATTTGCTTGGTAAACCATTTTCAGTTCCTTACAACATTCATTTTCACTGCACAGCAGCACCAAAACCTGCTGTCTGCACCGTGCTAAGACACAGCTGTTCCCATGGGCTATCCCACTGAGTTCTTTCTGCCTTTGTTCAATGTTTGCATTGCATTAGGTGCCCTTAGTTACTCAACAAGCACCATCATCTGCTTTTCACCAACAACCCTAAGCCTAAATCACATTTTTATGAGCAGTATTGTTTCACAGCTTCAGTGAATGGCCCATTTCAAACAGGCTGCATTGCTCACTTGAAATTTTAAAATGTCTTGTGAAATGTAGGCCAATGTTGAGGGCCCAGCTTGTTAGAAATTCTATCTATGTAGAGCTTCCTTCGCTGAGTTGCAAAGCAAAATTGAAAATTAAAAAAACCCTCTCTTTAGTAAAGTCTGTTTCCAGAAAGAATAGAAAGCCAAATATTTGTCTTTAAAAGCTGTTAGTAAACAGCCAGTTGTTCCTCAGATATTCTGACCAATAAATATATCAAGGGAATGAAAGGTGATGTTTTCAGGAAGTACCTTAACAAAAATATATGGATTTATATGAAACCAGTTCAAAAGAATGCTACAGTATTCCATGAGAGAATTGTATGGGGTCTTTTCCTCGTCTTGAGTTATACACCTTTAAAAAATGTATTATTTAAAATTATTGCTTGCCCTTTTTTTTTTTTTTTAATTAGACAATGGAGAAAATATATATTCGGTTTTGGGTTGTTTGTTTTCTGCAGAATAACTAACAAGAATGTAAAGTTTGTTTCTCTGAAACATTCTATCAGGAAAAAGGCAATGGAAGCAAATCCCATGAGTTACACAGAAGATCAGCAGGTGCAGTTGGGGTGACTGGTTCTCTATCAGTTTTTATAAGAATGTAATTTCATGATAGCTATCATTTCTGGTTGAACTCACATGCAGAAGCTTCACAGCAGGCAGCTCCAGTAAGCCCACAGGTGCCCTGCTTGACTCCTTGCACACCCCATTCTCACATAGTCAGACCAGGCTTCCTTACTGGTTAGACCCCAGGTTTCCCATAGCAGTCTCAGAAGTCTAGTTCCATAAAGCCATTTATTCATGAAGGAGTAACACAGAAACTGCCTAAGCCGGTGCTTCTGATGAGGGAAAGGCTTTTACATGCTCATAGTCTACCTGCGCTCAAGTCTTGCTCTTCCTCCCAAGTCCTCTGCTCCTGCTGTGTCTCCCATTGTTGTTCCACCCAGCTGGTGCCACCAGTCTGTGGTCTTCTGCTGTGTCTCTTAGTGTCCACTCACCTGATTGGTACAACCCCTCTTTGCCCCTGTTGTTAACCAAAGGGATGGCAGTTCATGGCCTCTTGTCTTGAGCTCCCACCCAGAGCTCAGTCTACACCTCAATCTGCATCTTGCAAACTGAGCTACCTGGACTCCACTCTAATTTTTGTAGGTTTTTTTTTTCTTTTTTTAATAATGGCATAAGCACTTTAGCAGAAGTCATGACACATAACGCATTAATATTGCTCTCAGGTTTTCAGTATTTCAGCTCTGAAGAACTGCTGACTTTTGGACTAAGTGTTTTTTTTGACAAAGCTGTTGTGTAAAACACTGACTTTGGTCACAGAAAGACATGTTGGTAGCTATTAAATATGTTTATAAACAGATATATTAAATCTCTTTCATCATAAATAAATGTTAGAAAACAAAGAAGAAAGCTAAATTACATTCAACGCTAAATTTCTGTGAAATAAGAGTTAGAGAGCACATGGGTTCCCAGGACTTGTCTCCCCTTCATTTTACATTTGTACTTCCAAGTAATACCTTTGCAAGGACATTTAAAGACAGTAATCAATCAATAAACAAAACTGTTCTCCAGGTCTAGCTTTCAGGAGTACAGGATCTACAACAGATCTGCTTTCCAGGCAACCCCATGCTGGCATATTTCTATAAACACACATGCTCCACTGTTTGCAGAGTTGGATGATAGATGGCTTTATTACTAAAAATATATGTCCCATCTAGTGCTTCTTTTAGAGTCTTGGATTCTAAATCATGTCATTTTCTCAATAGCTGCTTAGTGCACGTGTATATGGGGATTGCCTTATAAAAAGAAAAAAACAGACCAGCAAAGAAATATCTGAAACCACATAAAGAGAAGCAACTGATGGTAATGGCATGTGAAAGAACACTCAGGGAACACCAAGATGGTATAGGTCTGCACAGAATATTTAACACTATGAAACAGTTTATTCAGAAATTGCAAACTACACATACTAAAAGTCAAGCAATTTGTGCTCATACCACCAAATCTGTCATTTTCATTACTTAGCAGTACTTTTATATCACTTTTGTTTAGACAATCTCCTCAGGATGTACAGTGTCCTTTTCTTTTATATTGTTCATAATACAATGGATTCTTATTTTAACCGCAAACATTAAATGCTCTTACAGGTCAAATAATGTTTGGGATTTTATTTTTTTTTTAATACAGGAAAAAGTACTCACTTTTGTGTTTTCTTCCTACTTGCAATGAAATACGTTATAAATAAAATTAAATTGAAATGAACTCTTGGTTCAGAAAATAAAACAATTGTTAATGTGTTTTAATTGACATGCTAAAGTGCTGTTTCAATGTTGATCTACTTAAAACTGACTCTGTTAAGAAAAATGTATTTTGAGGTTTCAGATTAATCTTTTCAGTAACCACAAATGCTCAGCATCAGTGGAGGAATTTTTTTTGCCGTCTTAGCCACTAGTTCATCTCAAAGTTTAAAACTGAGCTCTGTATTCTTGTCAAATTACTGTCACTGTTAGAAAAGCTGCAATTTAGTCGGTCATTTTTCTGAAGAAATGAAGAAATCAAAGGAGAATCAAGATTGCTCTTTTACAGATGTATTGGGTCTATGGAAATAAAATTTCATCCCAGGCACCAAAGTCACCAGATACTTTTCAAAATCAAAGATGTGGAAATTAAACTGAGCCAGAAAGCTCTGGTTTTAAACTGAGCTGGTTTTAATCTCAGCAATTTCTAGTTCCTGAGCACACTGTCTATACTGAGTACTAGTGATATAAAATATTCATAAATTATCAAACTATTATCAAACATACACCATTACTTTTTAAAACAGCAAATATGGTTTATTACAGAGAAAAAATTGTCATCAGCTGCTGCCTGCTAGAATACATATCCAGTTTGAACAGGAATACCATAATGTGCCCGAGTTGAATTGGAATAGCTACTTGTCAGTCTTAATATCCCTGCCACTTTAGAAAAGTTAGACGAGTTATAAATTTGTTATAAAATTTGCCTTTTGAAGCATGTACATTTGTTTGAATTTGTTATCAGATAATGAATTGGAAAAATCATGTATTTGCATTCCACCACACTTACACTGGAAATACGGCCAAAGATACCATATCAACACCTATACAAAGAGCATAAATTACCTGACGGGAAGAAAAAGTCGCCACTACTTGGTCTACCAAGTAGTTGGGAATTTGGTTCTCTCTTTCCCAGACTTCTCAGTCAGGGTAGCTCATATGTTTGATGAGGTATGCAGGAACATCAAATCTATAGTCTGTATGCTAAGAAAATTATTGTAAGAAAATATTCTATCTGGGTCTTTATTTTTGTGTTACAGCTTGTGTTACTATTTTGTGTTTCTTTATGTTATTGTTGTGTTTTGCCTTGTGCACTATAACTAGATCAGCACTGTTCCATACACATTCTCCAGTAACCCACCCACACATACTTGTGGATTGAGCATTTTACAGATATATTTATGTCTCAAACAACTGAAACTTTGAAAACAGCTCTAAGTAGACTCAATATTTTTAGACAAGGCTTAAGACTATCTTTCCCCCAGCTTTTTTCCAAACCCCAGGTATGAAATAATTATGATCTCCAAAGCTGCTAATTGTGCTGTCCACAAACAAAGGATTATGCTTTCTGGCAGCGAATAAACAGCAGGAGCAGACAAACAACTTCTTTTTCATGCAATTACCACTAATAATGAATAACTACAAAGAAGGACTAGATGACTCAAAGGGCTTGAAATTAAAATTGTTACTAGGAGGATTGACCTTGTTTCTGTTGTGACCAAACATTAATATCTCAAAACTCTAGAAGAACGAGAAAGTATTTTTTCTTATATTTCATCCTAAACAAATGACCATATTTTTAAAAATGAATCAACACTTCCAGAAAAAGTATAGAAATTGCCCTTTTTAGCAACCTTGAAACATTGACATGACCTATACATAACAAAAATAGCCTCTTTAGGTCAGGACAACTCTAAAGTATTTTGAAGAAATTCATCTTCCTCTACTTAAAGCATTACTATTTTCAGAAAGAAAAGTATTTCAATATCAGTGAGAGGAAAAAGGAAACAAAGTTTTTCAGTACCTAAAAAGAACACCTTTTTTTCAAAAAACACTGAAAGATTATGCTTAAAAATTGCTAATTTCTTATGTAGAAGTAAACACTTTTATTTATAAAAGCTTTTGAAAAAAATTCTTGACAACTTATAAAAGCAAAAGAAACTAAAAATAATGAGTCAAAATCTCTTAGACCTATACTCTAAGTATAATGTTTAAACATTTAAAGAGCCGTGGAAAAGAACAGCAGGCTTTGAACAATACTGTGAAAGTAGTTATGTCCCATATAATTTAGTCCATTTCATGTGTATTCTGAAAATGGAACATCTCAGTTACACAAAATGTGAACGACTGCATCTGTAGAAACCAAATCAGTTATTCAGTTGAGTTCTTAATATACATAAGACAGATACGGAATGGCAATGGAAAAGAAAATTCATGAAAATAGGAACTGAAATTTGATGAAATTTTAGAGAAATAGAATCAGCTGTGAAAAGTTTAAAACATTTTTTGAAATGTCCTTTATAATTATGCTTTTTGCTTATTTTTTTTAAAGCCTATAACTCTGTATATATAACTCTGTAGTTTGTATCTGATCACAGAAAATTGTAGTCTTCTCACTTAAAATAATAACTGAATGTATTAGTACCCCTGGTTCAACATTAGAATCAAGTTTCTGCAAACCATAAGTCTTCTGATTCAAGAATAAAAGAGTCAAAACAGTCACAAATACTATGAAAAGCAACCCCTAAGACAGACTCACTGTCAACTCAGGAGATCCAGTTTCGAACCCTGTGTGGCATCTGACTCGACGCAGGAGTTAACTTTCTTTGCTGAAGTGTGCCTAAGAACACTGTGGAGATGGCATCTACTACAACAGAGATGTCATGAGGCATTAAGTCCTTGAGATTCTGTATGTGGATGTGCTAAAGAAAGTCGTATATATTGTTTATGTAATTAAACCAAATAGGCTTGTGATGTTAATATTAAGAGAATATCAGCAGGCAAGATACTATATCAAGTAATTCTAAAATGCAGTCAGTTATGCATATCATTTGCTATATAGATTCACACACATACTTTGAATTACATAACAATATTTATTATATCATATAAGTCTGGAGAACATGTTTGACATCAAAAGTTTGTTCAACAAACTCTACCTGCCCTGAAGGTGAGCAATTTGCACGCTGATTCACTCAACTTTGTTACTTTAACTTGTTAAATGTAAGGACCCTTATTGCCAAGACTTTTCAGGGTATAACTTGAGTTGCCCAATAAGCGTTTTGTGGACAGAACTCAGAGCCCCACAGATGACAGGGGACCATCCAGGCAGAAATGCAGGTGATCTGGGTCAGTTATACTGAGTTACGAATTAAATACATCTTTCCTGGTCAGTGGAGTTTTGCTTCTATAATTGCAGGGATCTTACAAGAATCTCTAAGGGAATATAGCTCACAACTACCATTAGAAATCAATACCATCAGAAATACTATTAGCAATGAAGCTTTTAAAAAACCCAACACACAACTCAATTAAGCTTCAAGGACTACAATCTCTCATATTTTAGTCTCATCACGACACACTGCTGAAGTCAGAGAGCTACCAGTGAAAGCTGCACCTTCTTACATTGCAGAAGAATGTGGCCTGTGAGATTAATATTCAGCACCCACCCAAACTTGCCTTAATCACTCCTTAATTTAGGTGGCTTTTTACTTGGTTATCCCTTCGCTGCATCTGCACTGGATAGAAATGAGGAGTGGGGAGTGGAGAATGCCTAACAAATCCATGCACATTCAGCAAGTTTATGAATATGCAATACAGCTTGCAATAATACCTAAGTAATTCTTCCATTATGAATTCAATCCAATTCTACTATTTGATTTCAGAAATGGATTTTGAACACAGGGCCTGTTTGACTAATCGTATCCTCATTTTCCTATTCTTTTCTATTTAAATGCTGAGTGACATAGTTCTGTTTGGGAAAGTAGTGATTTCGTTACACCAACAGAGGGAACTGCCATTCCAGCAAAGTGACAAGAGCCAAATTGGCCTGAAAAAAAGTATTTCTTCCTAGACTGAAGAGATCCACATGAGAAATTCAAGCAAAGTGTCACTCTCAGACAATGACGACAGGATTACAAAAATCTAATTAGCTGTTTCATTAGCTGAATCCTATCTGTGGAGACAGCAAACAATGGGTATTCGGAAGCTGTCCATCCATTTTTAATACAGGCGCTGTCATGGAGATACTGGGTCTAATATATTCTCTGCATTGCCTCTGTTTGCAGAAGACTTTAAGGAGCTATTTCAACTGGTTTGCTGGAAATAGTAAAGATTTAAAGGTGCAATGCATCTCTAGGATCACACTTGGCCTACATCCTACTGAAGCACTCCTCATTTCCTACTTCACCACATCATTTAATTGATTGCACTTCTTTTTCAGTCTGTTTGGACTGCATCAGAAAAGCTTCAGTGCTAAATACATATACTCAAATCTCCTAATAAACAAGTCTAATTAAGATTAATTGAACTGTTGGATGTAAATGAAGATAGCATCCACAAGAGACTATTAATTTTTGAAAGACTAGGGTAGAGTAGACACCTCTTCCTTCCCCTCATCAATTTTAATATTTTAATTACCATCATCAACTCCATTAACCCATTATCAACATATTACTGATGGAGGCAAGCACTGAATTTCCAGGCTGAAATAGCAGGGATATTTCACATGAATATATCTATATACATATATCTGCATATATAGGCCTCTCCCCACTTTGAGGCTATTTATTCAAAGTTCCAAGGTACTCCAGATCTTGCTTCATCTAGGCAAATTTGTGATTGTAGTAACTTTTCAAATTAACAGTGTAGACTCAAGCATTTCAGGCCAACATCTATTGCTCTATCAGTCAATGTTATTTTCTGTTCAAAGCACTTATTGTTGCCAATACCACCAGTAAAAGACAGTTCTGATATTCCAACTAAAGACACTTGGTCTGCTTACACTGCAAGCAGACTAATTTACAAAACTAAACTATATGGAAAGTAGGAAACAAAAATCAACCCTCTTTACATCTACAGGACAGAAGAAAACCAGGGAAATACATTTCTATGATCTTTGTAATATGCACTTTTGTACTTGAGTAAGCCCTTTTAAAAGCATACTAAAACATCACAAGATGAAGTCTTTTCTCAGCTGAATACCTCTAAACTTGCCTGTTCTCTTTATATTTAACTCAGAGAGAAAGCGATCAATGCTGCTTTATTTTTTTGCCTTTTTTTTTTTTTTTTAATGATAAGAGAAACTCAGGTATGGGCAAACTGAAGATACTAGCCCAAGTTTCAGGGGCATTAATGTTACCAAAGCATTTCAAATAGATCCCAACAGGAAAAGCATCTACCGATCTAAGAAGAGTAACTGTAAAATAAAGTTAAAAGCCTAAATTTGCAGTAATAACATTTTCTCAAACAGCAGCAACACAAAAAAGGTTGAACAGCATTCATTTTGATTAATTTCATTTTTATGATTTCCTTCTTTCATGAAATCCTATGAGCTACTTGAAAATAAAAATTTGCAGTTAGGAGACATTATAGTGAACAGTTCTACAGTAACAGCAAGACTTTACAAATTATATGGCTGTCTACATTTTTGTTGTTCCATTATTATTTTCTCAAAAGTACAGAGCAACTTGGTATTCAAAAATAAATTCATTCTTTCTTAAAGAACTGACTTACAATTAGGCAGTAGCTGAATGACAAAAATGTGTAGAAGCTGCTTGGGGTGAAAACAGAAGCTTGACATCATAAATAAAATCCATATTTTTCTTATCCGTATTCTGAAGAATTTGAGGAGAAACCAAAAATGTATCTGAAAAGAGAAGGAGGGCATTTAGACAGTATCTTAGCAAAGGCTAAGTGGGTGCAGTTATAAGGGAAAAACAATAAAAATATTCCAAAAATTTAAATTTATTCTCTGTCATCAAATACAAGTAGTATCTCAGGAAAGTAGTTTAACTCTTAGAAAGCTCAAGTGTGGTCCTAGGTCAGTGTCATACATATAGGAGGGAATTGTCCTAAAACGAAAGACTTTATGATGCATCTGTCCTTGGTTTACAAAACTACAGAAAACTTCAGAAATCTACAGAAAACTTCAGAAATCTACAGAAAACTTTCCTTCTTAAAGAGACAAAGGTGCATTCTGTGAAGTTTAAATTCAATTACTGTCTCTTAATAGAGAAGATTAAAATAAACAAACCAGAAAAGAATCAGAATCAAGTTGAAATGAAGCTAACTCTGGCTTTGTCTTCATTTCCACTAGACCTCCTTTGACCACAGTCCAAGAAGAAGGGAGAACTTAAGAAAGCAGGTCCCATACAATTCCCTACAGGAGGTCCCACCAGGCTTCAGTTTAAAGGAACAGTCACTGCTGCCTAACCAACTTGTACAAATTGGATGACCTAGTAATAACCAGTGAAAGACAATAATAACTGAAGGAGGTGAGTAACACAGTATGCATGTGTTTTTGAAATTACAAACACCCTTTTCAGGAACAACAGAGCCTAAAGGAAAAGCCTGTGCAATTAGGTGGGATAGGCTGTTCAGATTCATACCAACTTCTGGTCTGAAAAAGAACCATAGCTAACAAATTCTAGAGAAGGAAGCAGCATTTTAAAGACTGCTGCTACTGCATAAGTTAAAACTGGAAATAAAGCAGAAGACACGGTTTTGTAAAGACATTGACAGCAGCCAGGAAGGCTTGGAGAGAGCATATTAGAAAGTAATTATGGTTTTGTAGTGTATTTTGTGGACACAAAAATGTCCCACTGACTGTTCCAATGAATTGTCACTATGGTGTTCATGTTGTGTTTGAACATTTCTACTACCTTTCCTCTATATAAATTTAGTAATTATTAATAAAATAGTTCCCAAGTCACACACTTTCATCCATTTTCTTTGCCATTCCTGTTGCTTCTTACGCAAGGCAGTAACTCTATTTTACTTTCTCCTTTGAATGTAATTTTTGACTGTGGAATTCATATTTCTACTTTAGAAAGTGTAATTTACAACAAACTGGTTCAGACAACAAGTATCCTGCCATTAGAGATCTTTTACCATCTTCGCTTTGAAGTAGCTTAATCACCTTTTTTCCACAAAATTGGGAGCTGTAAGTTTTGACTACAAGATTCAAATATATTCTCTTAAGAATTCTCAGCATCTAGTATTTGTAGTTAACTTAGGGACAGAAAAATATTACTAAGTAGTTTAATTGCTTTTATTATAACTCCCTCGAAATTATTTTTATAATGAGAATTTAGTTGTTAGTTCTGTAGATACTGGGACAGAACAGAATCCACCTCATTATCTCATCTGGCTCTACAGTGCAAACAGAAGTGAAAACTCTGTTCTAGAAAGAAAAACAATCAGATAAACTTTGAATACAGAGTTGCTACTAAAATGAACGAATTATGAGTCTGCTTCATCCTCAAAAAAACATGCATAAATATAGATTCAGTTGTGACTTATGTGCCCAGGAGGGAAATGCCATACTCAGTTTTTATTTTTTTGGTTCTTGGAACTGAGTCTAAAGACAAAGGCTCTCTTTAAAGATTTGGGAAGAGTTATAACTTAGAATGATGATATTAAAAATAGAGAACACATTAAGCAATGGACTGCCTGAGGGCTGGGCATATTGCAAGGTTCATGGAGCCAAGGACACAACAAACAGTGTGTATTTAGGGAATTGATTTGTGAAATAACGATTATCATAAGTGCAGACTGGGAAAGGGAAACTGAACAGATTTTGACCCCCTGAAAACAGTTTAGTGGCACTTGTGGAGAACTTTCCCTGAACTATGAAGAGTAATCTCTCTGTTAATCAGCAGGGCTTATTAAGAAAAGTGTAGTGCCATAGAAATAGCATGAGAAAGCTGGAGCTACAGTCTTTTCACTAGGGATCTCCTTACAGTTTGATCCAGGACACATTCTTAGTACCTTTTGTTATGAAATCCTCTTCTGCTTCAAGCAGAGGCCTCAATAACCAGCAAGAAATCATACATGACTGGGTTATTTAATAGACTATAGATTCTTCCTTCTTCTCTTGGTAACCTGAGACAGGAGGAAATGGCTGGATTGTGCAATGTCCTTCATATTAAAAAGAAGTGAAAGACAGAAGGACAAAACAATTATAGAGAGAACACCAATTACAGGTACCAATTAAAAGTCTTAGGAAAAACATCACTACCTATTCTAATTTTCTTGAAATAAATATTCAAAACATACTGTTTTCATTTGGGCTGATTTACAGTCAGTCAATATGCTCCAAAGATCTCCTCTTGTTTATTACATCACCGGTTCTGTTGTTTGGATATTTTTTAACTGACATTGTTTTGTTATCTTATGACTCAAAATTGCCAGCATATAAAGAGTTCCCAAAGACATGGTAATGCCTGTCAGCTCTTCATTCCCACAGAAAAGTCCAGAAACTTTTCCATGTGTCCACAGAAGCTCTGCAATAGAATACCAGAAATTATGACTGATCTACTCTAAGGCAGATTCTGGGGCACTAAAAGACTAAATGTTTACTTGTCATGTTGTGCCATTTGTCTGTTCTCCACAAAACATCATGTATACCATGTATATCAAGCATATGTCATAGTAAAGTATACTAACTTTTGCAGAGTGGGATTTAAGTAATACAAGGCTCTTAGTAAGCTAATGAACCTGGAGAACTGAGCAACATCTTTCAATTACAGATGTCTTTCAGTATTTTTATCTGCCTCTATTTCAATTTTTTTCAATTATTCCCTGGTATGAGTAGACAGGACAAAAGAATATTGCCTCTTAGAGTGTAACTCTTGAATATATTCATCCCAGTATTTTACCCATTTGGCAGTCTCTTTAAAGAAAAGTATGGGAAGAGGTTTAAAAATAAAATGGAAAATAGAATATTGACCTACCATGGGAAGGAAAAAAAATTACAACCAATCATTCCTTCAAATTCTGTCATCAAAGCAAGCTGGGAAGTTCCAAAGCATTCATAGAGGCAATCATAATTAGTTTAATTTCAAATACTCAGATGATACATACAAATGATTCAGCTAATAATGCAGTTCCCTTTATGCCTGTAAAACTACTTGCCTGGTGCTGTACCCATCTAACATGAAGAAATTCACCCAGTGGAAGGAGATGAAACCACACCTATGACTTCAGCATTCTCATCTGCTGTCATGTTGATTGCAGACTTGAGGCCAGAAAGTATTCTTTACTTTGTTAAAAGGAAAAGTAACAAACTGTCCCAATGGAATCTAGTACTTTCTGCAAAAGGTTATTAAGAGAAGTAGAGTTCATCAGTCAGGATATTTGAAATGGAGATTACAATGGAATTAGTAGTCCCCACAAATGTTTCAATTCACAATCAAATTAGCAGCTTAAGGTTTAGGGAGAGAATTAAAATATATTGTCTCTTCAGTCTTCATAATTTTTCATTCCTTCCTTTTATTTAGGAGATAATAGTTAAATGTGATTTGAAATGGTATGTAATACATTACTGCTTAGAAGTGTTTCATGATTTTAACAAGAATAATTAGATCCTCTGATATTATTTGAAAACACACTACTATAACCTCTATTAAACTTGGGGAGGGGGGAAGGAAAAGAAAAGAAGATAAAGATGAATTTGTCTGTTTTATTAGAAATCAGAGTAAAACTATCTTTAAAGAGATACATTCTATTTTTATTGCCTTAGATGTCTAGGGAAATCTCGTTCCATGCTTCCTCTACTTTTGACTAAAATAAGATTTCCTAAAGAAATAGCTTCCAATGGCATTTGTTCAGTGACAAAAGTGTAAAGTGAAAATTAAATTTCAGGGAACTGAAGGAAACTGACAGGGCCCTCAAGTAACATGGAATGGAAATGTAAGATTAGTTAGAAGGACATCTGAATCACTTCTAGCACCACAACACAACTGAACAATTAAAACTGCTCCAAAACTCTCGAGTGCATTGCTATCACTGTTCTTCAGATGCTGGAGTTCATTGACGGAAGGAAGGAAGAGAGGGAAGGGAGGGAAGGGAGGGAAGGGAGGGAAGGACCTGCTGGCAGCAGAGCTGCTGGCTGCCAGCTGTTACTCTCTGAAATAAGTGGTTGGCCATGGACACGACAGCAGCAGATCTGTAGGCTGCCTGATATTTTATGAAATATAAAAAGTAAGAAAGTAGAAAGGAACATAGGAAAGTGTATTCATATATAAATATATGATTTAAAATCAACACTAAGCAGATAGTTTCTCTACGTTAATTAGACCTGAAGCAAATGATGGCTCATATCCTCTGTTAAAATTCTGAGTTCTTCATAGACAGATTTGTATGAAGAGATCTTTTTCTTCAAATTTGTATGACAACACTGTGCTCTTTGAAAACTTTACTAAAGCTCTCATATCTGTTCCTTTTCTTTAAAAAAAGCTCTCCTTTATTGAATGATAAGAAGGATCACACTGAGAAAGAGATGCTGCTATTAAGATTTTTGGAATGAAAAGTAGCAGGCCTTGAAAGTGATCTTTTTAATTCATGCTGCTAAATTGAGGATTAGCCTTCACTCTTTTTCTATTTCTAATTCTTTCTTTTAGCTGCCACATATTCTAAAGAATATAAAACCAAAGTTAGAGCTGGTCTTTTTAATAATAATAAAAAATACTTCTTTACTAAGTTCTTCTATCCTCAGATAAAGAGTGACTCTCAGTATCTCTCTCCATAAGAGAAAAAGGGAGATTGATAGAAAGGTGTGCAATGCATATGTCTTAAAATATAAGAAGCCTTAAAATACAAATGCTTAAAAACAACAAGAGACTAATATATCTACAGGATACATTGCTTTGTTTCACCCCAGAAAGGAACAAAACAAAGATTTCTCCACCAGAAGCCACCTGCGGATTTCACTTCCTGTTACACAAGCATGGCAATGTCCTACTTTAACTTTGCCAGACAGACTTTTACTATTACAAATGCATTCTAATACAAATTCTCAGTCTGCTTCATTAGTTATGTTTTACTCTTCATATATTTCCTCTAATAGACTCAGAAAATTAATAACTTACAATTTTTAGCTTATATTTTTTAATCTCTGCTCCCAGTATTTACAAGAGTAATTAGCTCATTAAGCTTATAGTTGTGAGTTCTCCTTTCCTCTTTCTTAAAATTAACAAAAATCCAGTGAAGACCTTTAATCTAATAGACAAAATCATAAGATCTAGTGATTGAAAGGTAAAGTTAGAAATATTTAAATCAAAAATAAAGAAATATTCCAATTGACAATAATAGCTTAACATTGTAAAGAATCAAAAAAGTATTAGAGCTTAATAAGTAAAGGTTATTTCATCATGATTCAAAGCAATTTATCAGAGACATTTCTAAAAGATAGCCTATAGTTTGGCCCCCAGCTGTTGAACTCTGTCCTTTCCACAAATTAAGCTGCAAAGACTAATGTCCTTTTCTCAAAAATTGCCAAATAAAATACTAAGGCTTTCATAATCATAATATTATCAAATACACACCTTTCAAGCAGCCAAGCTGTGGGTTAAGTGTTAGAGATTCAGAAAAACGTGAATTGACTGCACAGTAGATTCAGATTTAATCTGGAAAGGTTTAATAGCTCAGCTGTGTTTTATGGCAGAAAAACTATGATTTTCCTAAGATATGAAGAACAATAAGTTAGTGAATCCTACTATAACTGTGCTGACTTCCTGCTTGACCAGCTTGGACATTTATGTAAATAGCTTCTGCAAAATCGAGGCAGAGGCATATCACTGTCTGAACTTATTGTCTACTAATTGTCAGTGTGGATCCAAGCTCTAACTGGGATATATGACAACTGCAAGTTCTTGATGCAGACTTCCAGGAAAATTGCTAAGTTGTAATAAAGAACTGTGAGAAAGTACATTTTAGATCCATACAAGATAACGAAATATGATGGGTTTGGCTGGGGCGGAGTTAATATTCTTCACAGTGGCTAGTATGGCGTTATATTTTGGAAACTGTTGAAAATACAGAGGTGTTTTTGTTATTGTTGAGCAGGGCTTACACAGAGCTAAGGCCTCTACTGCTTTTCATACTGCCATGCTGACAAGTGGACTGGGGGTGCATAGGAAGGTGTGAGGAGACATAGTTGGAATAGCTGGCCCCAACTGACCAAAAGGTATTCCAGACCATATGATAACATGCTAAGTATATAAAGTAGAGGGAAGAAGGAGGAAGGGGGCAATGTTTGGAGTTATGGCATTTGTCTCCCTAAGTAACTGTTAAGTGTGATGGAGCCCTGCTTTCCTGGAGATGGCTGAACACCTGCAGTGAATTAATTCTTTGTTTTGCTTGATTGCACATCCAGCTTTTCTTTTGCCTATTAAACTGTCTTTATCTCAGCTCTTCTGATTCTCTACCCAGTCTCACTGGTAGGCTAGTGAGTGAGTGGCTGCTGCTCAGTTTCTGGGTGGGGTTAAACCATGACAAGAAGGTAAAACCAAAGACAGGTAAACTTGACAAGAAGAGGATTGTGAGCAGCTCAAGCGTTCATCAGGAAAAATGCTATCAGAAAAAGTTACCAAAGCATAAAAGGAAAAAATAGAGTAGGAAGAGACCAGCTCAGCAATGACAAGACTCAACCTGATCCAAGGAGGAAAGAAGGCTCACCCTTCCCCATCTGATCAATGACCACTTGGTGAAAGATTCATTAGGTGTAGTACAGGGGTGGTGAATGTTTAGCGCCCAGCTACATTAAGTGTTGTATAAGCCAGTAGCTGTTTTTAAATTATTAGTATTTTTAAATTATGTATATCTTGCACATGGCTTTGTGTATGTCCAAAAGTAACCTGAAAAAGGATGGTTGCAATTTGGTTTTTTTTAGATCAGTCTGGTGCTTTTTGCACATGAAATTTGGTACTGTAAGTTCAAAGAGAAGTAAACAGCTCCATAAGAATATGTAGGGACAGTACTGTTGAACCAAACCAACACAATCGTCTGGTAACTAAGGCTGGAAAACCCAGTGTGAGAATATATGTAGCTCTTTTAAAGTAGGTTCAAAGTGCATTTTTCAAAGCTGAGCATGGTACTATGACCAAAGAGGTTCCTGTTGAAATTCATCAATGATTTAAAACTAACCCAACTTTCAAGACTTGCTCTTACAGGGTTTAAAAATAAGGCAATATGTTCTAAGGTACAAAGCCTCAGTCTTTCCTCTGAGCCTTTGACTTCAGTCAACAGTTTGACTTTATTTAGGAAGGGTTCTTTTGTAATCTACAGTGGAAGAAAAAAATGCAGACAGATCAGTAAATACTTTTTAGGCAGTATTTAAATTACATATTTATTATGTTCCTTAGAGATTGAAATGGCTTGCTTGGAGCTGTTCCAGTGTGTTATGCAAATCTATTTTTAAGATATTTTATGTAATAGCAGAACAATAGGACTAAGAGATGGAAAAGACCTGTTAGGTCATCCTATCTCTTTCTCTGTCCAGGCAGGATTGTTTCTATAAATGTTAATGGTCTTGGGCAAAGCAAACCAAAGTATATTTAAATAATTCCTTTTGAGTGTACCTGCTTCTGACCATGATCCTTCTGCTTAATGTCAGAAAATAGTTACCATTCAGAAAGTTGTTTTAAATTTTGCCATTCTTATCCAAAATTTAGGATTTAAAAACGAAACACAATTTTAAAGCTACAGCAACAAATAAAACACAATGCCAATGCATTGTTTTTTATATCTTTCTCATTGCACTATCTCCTAGCTAGTAACCTTCAATTACATAGGGTACATGGATGCTCTAAATTATACCAGAAGTTCAACTGTAAATTGCAGATAACAGAGACCAAACCTGGTCATGTCCTTGTGGCCCTGTTCAGCCTTACTGGAGTTGTGCCTCACCCGGGTTTCTGTCCCCCTTTCTCAGACTGGCATCCGAGCCTGGCCTCATCTTTCCTGCCATCACAGAGGTGTCTGATGTCCTAAGTTGGGTTTGCTCTTGGATGTCCTCAGTAGGGGTGGTGGAACAGGTCTCAGACCCCACAGAACCCTCAGCCCCTGCAGTAGCCTGACAGTTTCTATATTATTTGTCTTGAGACAAATTGCAGATCTGCAATTTAATACAAATCATTTTTAGGACTTCAACTATGCTATATTACTAAGTTTATGCAGAATTTTACAGGAAATAACTTGTACTAAAAATCCATGAGAAAGAAAATTAAGTAAAAGCTAAACTTAATAATTTTGCATTCTCAGTCAATGGAAATCAAGAGTGTGATAGCATAGATTGAGATTACTGCTTTCCTCATTTATTTTTGCTTTTGTATTCAATTTATTTAGTTTAAAAATCTGAGCCAAAGCTGATGTTTACCAGTGATATTTATAACACCACTAAGAATGCACACATTTGAAAAGTCACCTTATGACTCATTTTTATTTTAATTCTATTTAGTTTCATGGTTCGGTTTTCATGGCATAGAACAATGTAGTTTCTAACCCTCCCCACAATATTTTATTTTGCAACAGAATAAGAAAAATCAGGATGGCACTGACATTTATCTATAAAAATGGCCAAGGTGCTTTAATTGATGCACTTAGTAGTTCAAACTGGTTAACATGTGAAAAACATAACACAATGGTGTTTAGTCTATAAGCAAATCCAGAAAGAAATATTTTTATTGTATTAAAAATTAGTTCAAATGTTTACTCATTCTAACCATAAACTTTTTGTTACGTTAGATCATTCAGGACATGAATTTAGACTAGAAAATGGCCACCAGTGAGATAGCTTTTGCTATAAAGTGGGTAACTGGAAATTATGAATGTTTCACTACCACTGACTCTGGCCACTCTTAACAATTTATGGTACTTAAATTCAGAGTCATGAGGACAATTGTTACGGTTACTTCATAGACAATGGTGGATTCACCTTGGCTAGACACCAAGTACCCACCAAGCTGCTCCTATCTATCCCTCTCCTCACCAGGATGGAGAAGAAAAATATAACCAAAGGGTCCTAGTTTGAGAAAAAAACACTCACCAAGTACCATCAATGACAAAAGAGACTTGACTTGGGGAAATCAATTTAACATATTGCCATTCAAAAGTCAGATTAGGCTAAGCAAAAATACCAAATTTTAAAACACCTTCCCCAACCACTCCATTCTTCCTGTGATCAACTACACTTCCAGTTTCTCTACCTTCTCCCACTTGAGATTTCTTTTCTTTTCTTTTTAAATAAAGAGAAAATTAACTTTTTTTTTTCTTTCTGCTACATTCCAGTGGTGTGATGGTTTAAAGGTAAACCAGCGGGAGAAATGAACCCAACTCAAGAGAGATTACAAATCAGAGTTACAATTTACTAAAAAGATTATAATAAATACGGTGATACAGAGAAAAACTGCTATTAACCCACAAACCAACATTATAATCCAGCACCCTTGCACACGAACAGAACAGTGTTCATCAGCCCCTGTGCCGAGCACCACATGGTCCTCCTGAGTAAAAAGTAAAAGGAAAGGAAACCTGTTAGTGCGGATGATGGTTGCAATTCTGCCAAAGTAATGATTGTAGTCTTGTTGAGAGTGGCAGTCGCAGTCCTGTTCTTGTCCTCCTCTGGATCTGATGAGGGGTACCAGAAGTCCCAAAACCTGAAGATTATACAAGATCAGGTTCAGGCCCAGCACCTTCCCCAGGGTGAGGAGTTTCACAAGGGGTAGTTTAACTCTGTGACTCCTACGATATTTTTGGAATCTTTGATGGTCTAGGTCTTTGCAGTTGCCTATAATGTCAGTCCATTATGGCCCATTAGTAGAAACCCCTCAGGCTGGGTGTGAAGGTGTTAATGCCTCCCCGGAGGGGAGTTACTACAGCTGAGTCATTGGTGTGAAGAACACTCCCCTGCCTCCTGGGTTCTTTAGCACTCAGCCTGTAGCCTGAGTGGTCAGGTGTGCCCTGGACAGCTGCTGCAAATGACCCATTATTAACAGTTCATCAGAAATGACACAGAGCGTGTAGAATACATAGTTTTGTTTATACTCAGTGATAAACTGGTTCCAGCTCCTGCAACTAGGACACAGTGGCTATTTCTTTTTCCCCTGGACTGCTGCTGGACTGACCCAGCTCAGGTCACACAAATTGCTGCTCCTGCTGTTTGCCTATGCCCAGACAGCCCTTGCTGCTGCTCTGCAGCCCAGCCAAGCCAAGTGGACCTACACAACGTGCCAGGGAATAAAGAGACTCCAAATACTGCCACTGCCGTTAAGACTTGAACATAACTTGATGGCATAGAGTGGCTAGTTTAATAGTATAACTCCTTGTGAGCAACACAGTTGTCCTGTGTATTTTGCTTTTGTCCCTGTTCTCCCATTGTTTCTTTTGTTTAGTTGGGCAGGTGAGGGTGGTTGGTGGGGTGGACCGTCTGCCATTCTCTTTTCCCTTTGTTCCTGGGGAATACATGATGGGGTGAACTACCTTTTTTTTTTTTTTTTTTGTGGGTAAAATGTTTCCTTTGTTGTGCTTCTATTTTCCTTGTCATTAAATTGTGGGATTTTTTTTCATTTATATCTCCTTGCATTTTTGTCTCTGTGTTAGGGCAGTGAGTTCATTTTATTGGAGTTCCTGCCACAATAGTTGTCTTTAAACCAAGACAACGTATCTGATGCTGTGGTCTAGTTCACTTGGTGGTGAACGGTCCAAGGTTGAACTTGACCTTAGAGATATTTTCCAACCTAAATGATTCTGTGATTCTGTCACATTCACAAAACCTACGCACACAACCTTGCTTTTTATGATGATGCTAGTATGAGAGCTGGTGGAGATATGAAGAGGATAAGCGTGTGTATTGATGAAGAAAAAGTAAAGGTATTACAATAAAAGCCTGTGATCTAACTTTGATCTCTGGACTGAAGAATAATCAAGAGGAGCACTTGCCAGCCTGTTTATTTATTATAGCCTGTTCTTTATCTGAAGCTGTATTTGGATCACATTGATCAAGAAAGAGTAAGTTTAGAGCTGACTGTAAATCAGTAAAGAATTTAATGTGCAAAAGGAGGAATATTGCAAGGAACAAAATCTATTTGTTTCCCAATTGCTGTATACAATTGAGTTTTAATTGATTTCAGGCTTAGTTCTTTGTTAAATAAACTATCGTTTAGCCTGCTGCACTTGCTGTGTATTACTATTCCTCATTCCTCTCCAGTGCAAGTAAGTTATAAGTGAAGGTGTTCTGAGTGAAGTTTTTGGACTTTGCCACAAGGTGTGTTACTTTTTTTTAAAGCAGAAGTGGAAGGAAAAGAATATTATAATGACTCAGTATGCTTAAATGCAGCATTTTGTCTTGATAAAATGTTCTTCACCTATATTAAGGCACCATAGAAACCCATGAAACAGTCCGTTAACAATAGACAGTGTAGCACCCTTGAATTAGCTCTAAATGACTTTTGGATCAGGAAAATTCCCTAAATATAAATCCGTATAATAAAACTCTGAATGACAGAGGTTGTAGCCATGCTACTAAATGAAGCCCAGGATTATTGCCAGACCAACTGTCACAGAACAGAGCATTCCTAGGCAAACAAGGTCTTAAGTGGCTACACACACTCTGCTTACTGCAGTAGTCACCATAACGTTCTGCCTTTTCCTACCAAAAGTCTTCAAACCTATTTTATTCTCACTGAAATTAATGCCAGAACTCCCCTCCTTTTCCTGGAAGCCCTTTTTTCTCATCTCAGCATTTTAGCAAGCTCCTTCCATTGTTAGATAGCACAACAGCTAATGAACTATGTGCAATACTCTATTTACTTATTATCCATTAAGCTACTGTCGCTCAACCATCAAATACATACAAAAGCCGTGCACAAAAATCTACATCATCAAAATGTATTTAAATGGCCACAATAATTACCGTAACAAAAGTAGTACAAAAACATACTTAAAAATGGGTGCAGCAGAACCACTGAAAGCACCAGGTGTAGGCACAAGGGCTTTATGCATTTCTTTAAAGTAAATGGTGAATTTTATTGTATAATTGACAGTCATATTGTTTGAGTAGTATTTAAAAAGGGAAGTTTATTGGAAAAACAAACTTTTTTTTTTCTGAGAAAGGGATACCTTTACACAAGCATAGCTAAAAGGAACATGTTAAAAACAAAAATGGTTGAAGTAGTCGCCTATAGGAGCTCACTAACAGAGTGAATAATCTTTTCAAGCAAGCATAGTTTTACTTTTGTAGAGAAATATAGATCCTTAACAATCAGTGCTGTATTCAGCATCTCCCTATTATGCAGTACTTCCTGAATTAAAATTGCTCTGTCTTACAACTGGGAGATTTAATTTTTTTTGAGTCTTACTGATGCTGTCAGAAATAAGTACAATGAATTCTTTTCCACACTATTTAGCAGAAGTATGTAGTGCTGTTCTGGTTGTTCTCCTTCCAGTTTCAATACATTAAAATATTTCATATCTCAATTAAAAGCTGTTTATATTTCCACTTTCATATATTTCCACATTCATTTCAATTGTTCATGTATTTCACTTTATAATGTGAAAGCTGTACTCTCATATTTTAATAATAGATCTAATTCCTACAAAAAAGTCTGACTTCTTATGGCCAAAAGAATTCAATGTCTAAAAATGTGCAAGACAAATAGAAAAGAAGGTAATTTTCAAAGAACCTTTACACAGTAACTTTAGAAAACCATTGGCATTTTCTGAATATACATCAGTCTTCTAGGGATTGAATGCATTTAGGAATGAAATATTTAGTTCCTGTTACATTCCTGAAAATTTAACTTCTTCCCTCCTTCAGTTTTCAGTAGTCCATTGAACCAATAGAAAAAGTGTAAAAAATGAAGTACCCCACTGGAGACTGGCTATGAAAGCATTCATTGCTCAGGAAAGACCTCCATATGGAACTGGAAGTCTTACTTAAGCAAGGTAAACAAAATTGTTCTTAATTATTTTTTAACAGAGTCTCTCCTGCCTCATCTAATACTATATAGCTGCCCTAAAAAGTATATAAATGTGTAAGAATTCTAACTCTGAACAATATAAGTGATCTATAAAACTTGTGAACATGGCACAGATAGAATTCTTCATATCATAATGATGATACACACTAGTGCTTAACTGATATTAAGGTGATGTAGCCTTATTCTTTCAGAGGTAAGATTTACAAGCATCATCATAGCATCTTAATCAAGGGAACACCAATGTAACACCTGTGTCATTCTGTTTAAAGCTACAAAAAGTAGTCTTTATTTGGAGCTATGTTTATATTATATTTGACTCATTGTCATGTTTGCCTCAATTTTCCTATGATGAATTTATTTTGAACATTGATCTGCAGGGACTTTAAGATGCCACCAACTTTATTAGAGCTGCTATATGTACACACTTTTGTCAGATGCAGATTTTATTATGAGGTGAATACTTAGTCCAGCTGATGTTATACTGGTTATTCAAGGGCTACAGCAGTTCCTATACACTTTGCACAAAAATGTGTAATGAATTGTACAAAAACCATGGCTTTATTCATAGGATTATTTCTAAAATGTATTAACCTAAAGAAATACGCTGATGTCTTTTCTAGGTACCTCTAACACCTGTCCACGGTACAATTTTCTTGCTTTTGAAAGTTTTCACATCTAAATTTTACTTTAATTTGGTGTATAACATAAAAGAAATGTTGGTTCTCACTGATTTGTAAATTATCTCTCTAGTGCATTTTCACATTTTGTTAAATTGTTATCGAGTTCAAAGAGCTCTGCTTCAAGTGCTGATCTCCGTAACCTTTTGAGTGTCAGTTGTTTCCTGTTTACTTATATATTTTTATTTTTTTTTACAATAAACTCAGTAAAGTTAAGTTAACGGGGGAGTGCATTGTGTATTATTTCCAGGTTGTGATCGCTAGAGACAGAATTGTATCTTGATATCCATACTCTAAAACTCTTGTTATGTGCAATGTCTTTATAGTCATTATTTACTATCCACCGCTATTTGGGATCCTCTTCTGTTTTATTTTTGTAGGATTTGGAATCAATTACATCGTTGTTAACAACAGAAAAGAATACTATTTGTATCAATAGTTATTTTGTATACCACTATTTTTCATAAAAGTTTACATATCTGGCTTTATTCCAAAGCGAGTAATGATTTGTAATTACATCTAAAGCATCCAAAATCAGCCAATGACACTTTGTTCTTTTACTGCATGGAATTTAAGAGGAGAAAGCCTATAACACAAGGCAGTAAAGTGCATTGTAAAGATCTGCTTATTTCAAGAGATACATCTGATTCCTGGCCACTGCAGTGAAAGTCTCAGGAAAGGTTATATTTTTTACTAGAACTTCTTTAACAAACATTTAAACTGCAAGAGTTGTAATATGTACATAGAGTTGTAATATGTACATATGTTTATGTACATGTAATTGTAATATGCAATATGTATACTGTAGTGGTCATGTGAATACAGTGATAACAGATTTTTGTAACCAAAAGTTGAAAAACCCACCTAAGCCTGCCCAAACTGTGCCTTACCGTGCATGTCATAAAAGTCAAACCATAGAATCATAGAGTATCATGAATTAGAAGGCACACACAACTCTTAACCCTGCACAAAACTACCCCAAGAGTCACACCATGTGCCTGAGACTATTGTCCAAATACTTCTTGAACTCTGGCAGGCTTGGTGCTGTGACCACTTCCCTGGGGAGCCTGTTCCAGTGTTCAACCACCCTCTGGGTGAAGAACCTTTTCCTGATATCTAACCTAAATCTTCCATAATGCAGCTTCATGCCATTCCCACAGATCCTGTTACTGGTCACAACAAAGAAGAGATCAGTACCTTCCTTAGCGAGAAAGTTGTAGAGAGCTATGAGATTTCCCCTTAGTCTCCTCTTCTCCAGGCTGAACAAGCCAAGTGACCTCAGCTACTTCTCATAAGGCTTCCGCTTCATTGCCCTCCTTTGGAAACTCTCTAACAGCTTAATATCTTTCTTATATTGCAGTGCCCAAAACTGCACACGATCTTTAAGGTGAGGCCACCCCAGTGCAGAGCAGATCAGAACAATCCCCTCCCTCGACTGGCAAACGATGTTTGCCTGATGCCCCCAGGACACAGTTGGCCCTCCTGGCTCTCAGGGCACTGCTGACTTGCTGTCAACTGTTTCCACAGGGCTGATCTCCAGCCTCTCATTCCCCAGTCTGACATACATCCCAGGTTGCCCCATCTCTAGTGAAGAATCTGGCACTTATGTCTGTTAAACTGCATACTGTTGGTGATTATCCAGTCCTCTAATTTACCTGTGTCTCACTGAAAAGCCTCTCTGCCTTCAAGGGAATCAACAGCTCCTCCCAAATTTGTATCATCAAAGTGTAAAACTCTGCAAAAAGCAAGTTGTTAAAAGTCAAAATTCTGTCAGCGTAATGAAATGAAATCTCCTGATTTTTAATGATACAGAATAGATGTCCCACACCAAATTTTGCAGTTCCTGGGAATACTTTGCATTCTTAGTCCTTCTACTCATAAATGAGAGTCATATAATACACAGTAATTCCACTTGAGCTTGAGTTAGTAATAATCTTAGCAACTGGAAGTTTACATGTCATTCCCAGTAGTATTTGAGACGTCTTAGGATCATTACTGTGGCCATCATTACTTACAAGGGACAAAAATCTGTTAATACCCAGTATTAATACACACTTTTGACACATATACGTATTATGCGTTAAAATTATTATAACGTTGGTATCGGACTCAACAGAATGATTTTGATCTCTCAACTGACATGCCCAAATGTTTTATGCAATCCATAGAAAATGGCAAGTAGGCCACAAAAACAGCTGAGAAAATGTTAAACATTTAGGAGAAACTGACCAACAGTAATCAACAGGAGAAGCATAGGTGGGACCAAATGTTAAGCACAAGATGTCTATCCCACTTTCTCTTCCTCTTTAGGTATTAGGATTTTTTCTAAATTCATGAGTCAAATCATGATCTCTTCACGTATGTTTTTTTTCTTTAAGAGGAAATGAAAAGAATCATGGCACATCAATTTAATCTGGGTTTCCATCAGAAAAGTGGGAAATCTTGACTTGACTTCCACCCCCTGGGTATACTTCAAGGCACTATGCATCATTAAAAAAATAATTCTAAGTTGCAGAACAGTTTAGACAATTGTATCATAGGTGCTTCCTAGTGAAGCTGGGCCATGGTCTAAGAGAACTCAAACCACAGAGATAGAAGAAGCAAGCAAAATACATTATACTTCTATAGTTAAGACACTGATGTGGGAAGGGGCATTTTCTGTTTGGTATTGTAGAGCTTAAAAAATGCAGAGGTAAACAAAAACTAGGATGGAAACCCAAATATGAAAAAATTAATTTTTCTTGGAAGTTGAGTACTTTTTACTGCATATCAGAATGAAAGACTGGAAATGCCTTGTACTGTAAAGAACTTCTAAAATAAAGAACTCCATCAAGAAGGGAATATAGTCTGTGAGAAATCAGTGTCTCCAGTTTAGTTGATTGCTGATCTTTTTTAGAATAAGTTGTTTTTATTCTGTTTCACAAAGTTTCTACGTTGCACTGTCACTGACCTTGGGCTTTTCATTCTCTAACTTGGCAAGCTTCTGCTGTTGTGTAGGCGTATCAGAAGGTGAATCATTGCTTTAAGGAAGTACTCAAACTTAAGACTGAGAGGTAGCTTGGGCTAGGATTACATAAGAGGCGGGAATGGAGATTTCATAATGACTAAGGAAAAGCATTTGACTGTAGTCACTCAAGCATGTAAGCACTGGTGAGACGTGCTAGAATAACCCATTTGCAGAGACATTATTCACAGTTTATTGCCATGCTGACTCAGCAATGTCCTCACCACAGAATGACAGCAATACATTTCTTAGAGGCATGTAGAGTAAAAGAAATCTGGTGAATAAAGCTCAAGTCACCAGTGGTCAAATTTGTCACAATTAGGGAAAACTCAATCAATACATTGATATAAAAGTATATCAGAGAATATAAAACTAGAATATTGGATAAAGAAAAAAGTCTCAAACATCTAAAAGATCAACACAGAAATACTCCGAATGTTGTTCTATGTAGCTACCATGCAATATATTTCACACAACTTCGTTTTGTGTTCTTTCAGTTAAGACAGGGTGCATCTGGATCTTACACATGGAAAAGTACCTTAAAATTTACCTGCAGTATTGGTTTCTTCAAAGAACAGTTTTAGAATAAGAACTTTAAAAACAGTATGTCTGTCTGATAGTGAAAATTTTAACTTTTATGTGCACCCAAAGTGAAGATAACTCAGTATTATTTAGGGGGAAAATTTGTGCATCATCAGAACAGATGTGAAGCACAATGTATTGACTAGATTTGTTTTTTTGTTTGTTTAAGAAACACACTTGTATGGTATATTGCTACATATACAACACAGTATATGGTAATTAGGTTTCTCAAAAGAAAGCTTAAGTATAAATAGGAATTGAAGAGAGACTTAAAACACAATGCATAAAACACATAATAGATAAAACAGATATTAGATTTAGCTCATTTAAGTATCCAAAGTAGAAGCATTTAAATGTGCATATTCTTCCTGTTTTATTCACAAATTAACTGTCCTTGCTCTAATATTTGAATACCTTTGAATAGTGCATTAAACAATATGACTTGCATTTACAGTGAATTCCCTTTCTCATTCTTTTTCCCAAAGGGAGAATAGGGTGTGATGGACTTTTATTTCACACAGGGTTTTGTTTGTTTTTTTTTCCTTAGTAAATACATAATCACCTCCAATCTTCATCTTGCCTACAAAGATGTTTTTGCACTTCTTAAAGAAGATAACACTGCTCAGGCTTCCAGAAAACTCCTTTGAAAATTGTATATATGGAATCATTAAACAAGAATGAAGCTCATAGTCCCAGTTCACATCAATGATAAAAGGACATCACACTGGACTACACCTCACTTAATGTGGTACAGTCAGGAATAAAGATATGCCAATGTTTTGGTATCTTAATACAATGGTTTTGTACAATTCAAAGGTAAACTCAAAACTAAATAAAAGACATCACTGCCTAAGGAAATGCAGTCACATATGTTAGTTAATTCGAACACAAAAGTAAATGTAAACTGATGAGAATAGGCAAATATCTTCCTGAGTTTTAATACAATATAAAAGGATATGTAATGTATGCATATTAAAATAAAATTTCTGACTTGAAAAAAAATCATAAGACTAAGCTATTAAAAACCAAAAGCTACTTTGACTTTATTAATAAGAGGTCACTAGGCAATTCCAACTTTTAAGGTGTAGTATCACTGATTTAAGAGTTGCATTGGGTGCAACTGGTGAACAGATAAAGGTTAGGTTATAAGCATTTTATTAGTGGAGGAGGAAGTTCAAAGACAAGAAATGCTCAACTTTCAGACACTGGCATGTGACAGCTTCCTTAAGCAGAGGAAATCTTGTGAATCATAAGATAAATTATTTTATGAATTGAGAGCCTAATCACCACCGAAATTCTGGTATGGTACAACTCAGCACCATGACTAACCAGTTTGAGACAACACTAATCCAGAGAGAGGAAATTTTATGCATAAGTTCCTGTTAGTCTAGTCAAAACTACTTGGTACAAAGTAACTCCAAGCAAAAGAATTATTGCACAGCCTGAAATTATGGTGCTCTGCTGTTTACCATACAACATCTGCAATTTTTCCTGGTCATCAGAGAGAGAAATATGGTAATGGCTGCATTATTCGAGTTAGGGTGGAGGGAGGGTGTGTTTATGTATTTCTGTGCTTGAGTTATGACAGATAACGCAGAAAACCAAAATTCATTAGTTTTTCCTCTTCAGTGCTTATCAAAGAATGAATTGGAAAAAGGCACTACTTTAACTAGAAATATTGCAAAAATTTGTTTTCTAATAAAGGCATGAAATCTGCATTTATAAATGACTGATTACGGTATGTTATACAAAAGCCCATTTGAGTACATGGATCATCAATATATATCCCTTTTCAGGATAGGAGGCAAGATGACAAAGCAAAAATACACTGGTAAGAAGAATGGAGGGGAAAAAAACCCTAAGGCACAGTGTTGTAACAGAGAAAAGATGTGAGAAATTAGAATCTGTCCCTCAACAATTTCTATCATATATATGTTAAAACTTGCATATAAAGTATTGGTACTCAAGTGTGAATTCAGTGATTTTATATCTCACAGAGAAAAGACATTAAATTGCTTCAGAAATCATGATGAACTAGGCCAATAGAATCTGGTATCCATATAAATATCACTCAAGAGATACGGAAATATATACTTTAAGGTTCAAATCTTAACAAACATTTAACATTTGGTAGCTAAAGATGGAATGCAAAGTGAAATTCCAGCTTTGCCTACTAACTAGAGGATCACGTTGCATCACAGACTTATGGTCACATGAAGAGTGCATTGGTATAATCTCTTTCAGGCTAAAGAATGTTATCCTGTATAACTTCTAAATTGATAAAGAAAATTATACACCATTCCTGTACATCCTCCCACAATTATTTCCATAGGCACATGATTACTAAATCTGTTTACATTTTCTTCTGAGAGAAATATTAGTAGTGTTTGAGTACCTTGAAATGAACTGAGAATCCTGTAGATAGTCACATCTATATTTGTAATTTCAGTATAATACTAGAGAGTGATCCCCTTCTCATGAGTATTGGGAATCAGGAAAAGAACAATTCAATTTCCAAACACTTGGACAGTTAGACTCTATTTCCAGAAAGCTGCATCTACTCTGTGCTTTCTTCAAAGCAGAGAACTATCATAAATAGCTTCACTTGGCTGCTTAGTGTTGCCATTATGCAGTATTGCATATAACAGTTGAACACTATTGATTTACCATCAATTCCTTTCTTTTCAGCTCAGCTGAGGTAGAGAAGCTGCTGACAGGCTGTGGATTTGCCAGAGTGCTTGTTGATGGCCAAGGTCCTTAATCCACTTTGCTGTGTGGCCTAAAATTGTAAAAGATAAATTGACATTGACACACAAGCTTACAGCTTGCCATCAGTCTACACTGTCCTCTTGGCATGTGCTTCATATGCCCTGATAATCATCTCTACAGCTGGTGATGAAGTTTTTCTTTAATATGAAAGACAGTGCTAACATTATTAATGTAACTGCAGGAAGTCACCAGTTTTGTGAACCTCATATTTTTTTCCCTTCCTCTTTCAGTAGTTAGCTAAAACCTTCTGGGCACAATGAAGGCTGAAGGATGGGAGCACAGGGTATCTGGGGGAAGAAGCACAGGAAGATGAAGTAGAGCAAGAGGGGAGGGAAGGGATGAATAACAGCAGAGGTTATTGTTGCTGAAGAGCATAGGGAAGGACACTTGACACTAGTATAACTAGCACACCTGAATCAGATGGTAATCAAAACCAAACAGAAAACACTAACAGCACCAATTTATAGATGTTTAATAATCAGAATTATCTAAAAAAGTTCAAATCAGCATTTGACAGCTCTTATTTTCATTTAAATGTGATCAATCTGAACTTATTTTACATTTACATTCATTTTTAAAGGCACTAACTGATATTTGGTTACACAAAGTCATAGAGAACTGCTGCACCAGATTTTAGTATACAAACAATGTAGTTCATGATCCACATTTGAATTTTTCTCTTCAGAGGAAATTTTTATTATCTACCCTAGAACTTACATTTCATCTCCCACATGAGCTAAAAGAGAACACAAATCTATGAAAGCAGTTTCACCTCTGAAATGGATAATGACTGTTAATGAGTGGCATTAGGCCACATTACCCATATGTTTCTAAAATGTGATTTATTTATAGATATTATGTTTAAATGTGAGTAAGCTATGTCTCATGCATTGAAACACAGAATCTGTTTTACCTGTTTGGCAGCTGTCCATTTTGTAAGGAAATTCTGAGAACAACATTTTGTGTAACTGCAATTTTATAGGCAATACAAGATTTTGCATTTGAATAAGGAAAAAAGTTTTATAATGCAAACAACATTGTTCTGTGAACTTGCAAACTGATGTGATAAAATAAGCTTTACAGTAACTAAAATCTAGTGACCCTAAGATCAATCCATAAAGTACTGTAAGATACTATGAATAAATTTGGTTCTAGTCTTCCATAAGTTCACTCCTGTAATTTACTTTATACCTTGCAAGTAATACTACTGACTTCAAGGTGAAAATCTAGTCCAAGCTAAGACACTGGCAGAGCTTCCATTGGTTATAGTGCAGACAGAAATGACCTATTGTGTAAAACCTAAATACATGAGTAAGCCTTTGTTGGAAAGCTTAAACTCACTGTGCTCACTGATGGTGTTGGGTACTGGCATAAGAGCAGAGCATACCCTGCACCCTGCACCCTTCACCTGTATGAACAGGGCAGCATGTTACCACTGGAGCTCTGCCCAGGCAGCTGCCTCAGCCGTGGTGAGTGCAGAGCTTAGAGAAGCCATGGCTTTCCACTGTGTGGGTACCATTGCTCCCTGGTTGAGCTCGCAGAGCTACAGTGCTGTTCCTTTCCTGCCCACCCTGCTTACAGATTTCCTGGTTGCCAGGGCTTCTAGGAGCTTGTTTTATACCGGAAAAAGGGGAGGGAATGGGGGACCTGTGGACTCTTGCCAGCTCTCTTGGCTTTCCTTGAGATTTCCCTAGTGCAGTAGATGCCCCTGTACACCTGCTCACATTGGCAACCCCAGTGACTGTCTGCATAGACTGATTGTCTGTTCAGGCAAGTAACCATAAAATTCGATTCATTACCTGGGATAAACACTCAAATTTTCCACTCCATCATTCTCCAATACTTGTCTGCAAAGTTCACAACTAAACTCTGCCCTTTAATCACACAGCATTGGTATGTCATGGGCACTGTTAACTACAGGAATTTAACTTTAGTGTCAATTAACATACATCTAATTACTGGTTCTGGTATTGAAGAAAAAAGGGAGCTATTCCAGTGTGGCTTACCTACAGGCCACAGACCCTTTGGGAATGTCCTGCCTCTGACATGGTTTATCCACAGGCATATCCTTGCTTTGACATGGTCACCTTAGGGCTGAAGTCCCCTCAGGATCATATGCCTCTGCCATGGAGCACCTCTTTTCAAGAGTGCATCTCCACCTGTGTCCCCTTTTTGTGTCTCCTCTGCTTGCTCCATTTTCTCCTAACACAACTTCGGGTCTCCCTGCCTGTCTTCATATCTTTCCTTTTTTATGTCCCCAGGTCTTAATCTTCTGCTTCTAGCAGTTACTGCCTTTTCTGACACATATTGAGCACCTTCATGTCTTCCTCTGACTGGAGGAAATTTTGGCATGTAATGAGTTAGTTATTTTCATTTATTTCACATCAGGACCAGCTGTGACTGGGTCAGGGTAGTTCACAGACTTTCCCCCCTACAGGACACCTTGCAGGCACCTTGTTGAAACAGATTATTCAAGAACTGTTTGAATATCTATCCACTTTAAGTCCCTTTAATATCACACAAGCTTAGCATATATGCATTATCAAATCTTCTCTTCTTGTAAGAGTAATTGACAGCAGTAGCACATGCACATGCCTGCAGCTGAATTTCACTCCTTGACCCAGTAAACAGGTTTTCAGGGTTTATTCTTATATACTGTATTTATTTCTCAGAAGCTTCAGCCGCTCGTGTGCAGACCACCAGGTTTTAAGGGTTAACAGTGTAACAAAACCAAACAGGTTACAATAGGAGAAACACATCCATTCTTCACCCCTTATCTCTAAAGCCTAGCTTAGTAGTTGAACATCAGAATAAATGGAACACTTATTATAGCATTTAGGCTTTGGCTTTATTCTTGACTGTGGAGGTGTAAAAGACTGCTGAGCAGTCGTGGACCCTTTTCCATCTGTTCAACTGCTGGAACTGGGTAGCCTGCAGGAGTTCTGTTTTTCTTTCTGTGAGGTTGGAGAGGCCTGGCTGAGCCCAGTGCTGGCCTGTCACAGTCTCAGGCTGCCCCCACAGCACCCAGGGCAATGGCCATCACCCAGGTTAGCAGTGCATTGCCTGGACAAGGGCCCTCAGCCTGACCCCACTCTGCTGGGTGGCCGCTCTCCCTGCAGCCACCCACTCAAGTCATGGCAAGCCCCCACAGAAACTCAGCATGGGCTAACATAGGTCTCAGACTTCCCAGTCACTGCTCTGCGTGTGATAAGGGACTGGGCTCTGGGCCACCAGGCAGAGACTGAGAGAAAGACCAGTCCAAGTTCTTTTCAAGCACCTTCCTGCCCTGTCAGCACCTTCATGCATCCTCTTGGGCTCCCCATTTCTCTCCTGTTTCGTGTACCTTCCCCCCAGACAGAGCTGGGGCACCATCACAGCCACATGACCTCCCCACACCAGGATGATGCTACCAACTGGACTCTTTGGACCACCCTACTCCCACCTCAGGCCATCCCCAGTCTGGCCATCACTGGTGTTGTCCACCTGATGTTGATCTATCTGTCTTGGCATTAGTCCCCCATGGCAGTGCCTCTCCTGGGCATTCCAGGGCAACTACCACCAGCATGTTACTCCATCAATAGCCCTCACATGGCCATTACCACCCATTTTTGAATAAGCTCACATGAGGTACCACATGCTCCTCCAACTGTCTGAAGTATTTGTTGGGCAGTGGTTGCTCTCACCCTCCTCAGGAGAAGCTGGAATTGGCCCAGAGCTGATTACGCCTGCCCAGTGCAGGGCAGCTGGCTGTCCCATTGCCCAAAGCCTATCACTTATGCCTGGTGCAGAACACAAGTGGGGTCCCATCCTTGGGGGAATCTTCTTGGATCCCACTCCTTGTGTCTCTACCAGTTAGCTCGGGACAAAATCCTAGAAGCCTGTTGCTGCTCCTGCTGTGTGGTTTGACCTACACTGTGTCAGGGCTTTTTTGTACAGTACACAGCTTGTATGCAGGAGTGAAGTATAGCCTTTTATTTTTTAATATAACTTTAATTTAAATAATAAATAGCAACTTTTTATCTGTATTTCTAGCAGTCAGTCACTCCTAGATTTTTTTAAAGTGCATTTGCTAGATGTTACAAGTTATTAAATTTTTTACAGTCGTTTTGCAATCAAAAGCAGATGGTTTGCTGAGCAGTAACTTACCAAAAAACATATATGCACATCTCCTGGTGGTAATCTAGGAAGAAATATATCAGCTAAATATTTGATCTGAAGTTATTTTCTTCCCATTTTAATCCCCTCAACTGGCTGCTACTCAAGTTTATCTCAATGCAGGGGAGAAAAGTGAGAAATAGAGAAACCTGTTTCTGCTGCTTTAGAAAGCTGAAAGAAAAATCTTTGGAATGTTACACAGGGCTAGAGAAGAAAAGGGGAAAAAATTAAACCACAATAGTTTTTGAAGAAGAATTCCAGTGAAGATGCAGTGTCTTTAGAAGAAGAGTTCATAGCTTAGAGACTTGAAAGGAGTTTTGTTATCAGTAGAGTGCTGAGAGACCAATGCACATAAGCATTCAATTAAAAAGAATGGAGATGAATGGCTGGAGATTTTGTGTATGTGTTTTTCTCAGTTTTGCTTTTAAACCAGAGATGAGATTGCATTTCACAGATAAGGAAGCCAATGCACCAATTGATCTTCTACACAATTCACACGGGCAACTTGGTGGCAACTAAGAAGGTGGCTATGGAACATTTTACCTCCTTTTTCTCTATTACTATGAGATATCAAGTATGCCATAATCTGACTGCTTCGTAGAAAAAAATCAAATTTTTCACTCGTATTTCACTGACGTGCTTTACAAATGTCAGACATGAAACTGGCTTTTTTTCTGGAATGAGATTCTCATGCGTTATGAAATTATAAATCACAAAGGCGTGCAAAGTAAATTTTTTAACTGAAGTTCTTTTTTCCTTTTTAGAATTGACATTTAACTCTTCAAAAACTTCACCCAAGCATAGAGAAAAGAGAGTAGTATCTCTTCTAATGGTATCTGTAGTGCCATGCACTGAAGAATTAAGAATAATGGACTGACAATAATTATGCCTTAGTTCTTGCTCATCCTGCCCCTTGTCTTTTGTAAGATTGAGGAACAAAGAGGAGAGGTGTGGTATGGATTAGGAAGGAATTATTTGCTTACAGCCAAAGTAGAAAGGACATGTTTTTTTGCTTTGGTTTATTTTTTTTAATTCATTTATAAACAAGTCAGTGATCTAAGGCAGTTGATCAAGGGGTTAGATGTGAGTTGCTGTGATTTAAGAGACAGAACTTTCTTATGCACTATATATTAATTTGCATGAAGAAATGCCTCCTGATAAGCTAAAACTGAAAATTAAGCAAGAGGAAGCTCATTGACAAATGAGTTGAAATTACTTATTTTTGACACAGTAAGAATTTAAAAACAGTCCCCTAATTCTCATATGACTAGGTGAAAAAGAGTCCAAAAATGGGCGAAGATTATCTTTCTAACAGTTGCATCATATTTGCAATGTATAAATTAATGTCTAGCAGTTCTCTGATAAATTAATAAATTTTCTGTTTAATTCAGCCATATTCTTGGCATTTTATTTTTTACCCAGCTGTCCTCACCAGTGTAACACTCCAGCTCCAGGACTTCTTCCCTCTGTTTCCAATTCTCTTCCCCATCCCACTGGGCAGGGGGGAGAGAGAGAAAGTGGCTGGGCAGAACTTAGTGGTCAACTGGGGTTAAACCATGACACCTGGACAGATTTGGTTTTGGAGAAACAATATACAGAGAAAAGACAAAAGGGAGATGATCACCTCCATTATTATGTACGTGTATATATATATATATATATATATATATATACACCATATTCTTTTGAGGGCTCTTCCACATGTTCCTGCAGTTACCAGGAGTGTAACTAGAAACTGCCAGGTGAAATTGTCCTGATAGCTTTTTCTTATGTTTTGGAATTATTTTTTTTCTTGAGATATTTTTCTGAAATCAGGTTTTCCCTTAAAACTACATAAATCACTTTCTTCCTATACCTTCCTGTTCCTTTCAAAACATTTAAAGCAAAGCACAACACAGTTAATTGCTCTGAAGCCAACTAGAGATTTTGAGACAGTCTCAGTTCACTGAGTGCTGAATGAAAAAATGTTGCTCCCATCACCACCTTTTTTCATTTATTTGTTTGTAACAAACATATCATATTAGTGTTCTGGCTGAAGAAGCCTAATGTACCTTGAAATAAGTTTTATTATGATGAAATAATGAATTGACATTAGAATGCTTCTGGAGGACAGAGAAGTTTATAGAGATTTGTGCATCATGAAGGATAAAAAGTAAAATAAAGGCATAAATCTCAGGGGATTATAGATATTGCTTCTGCTGAAACTGCAAGGATTTTGTAATAGTAAAAAGCCCCCCAAAATTAAAATAAGTTCTATTTCTGTGCTTCTAATAGTTAGTAACTATTCCCTCAGTTTCTATGGCAATATTTCCTGTTAAGGATATATCTAATCTGCTTTTGACTCTCTAGCACAGATTCCAAACTTGATTTTGAACCACAAACTAATTTCCCACTGCTTATTATTTAAACCGATTGCCCTCTTTTCTAAGAATGGGGTCACCAATCTTCCTATAACTCAACAGGGGGAAGAAAAAAGGGTAGTTGTGTTGCATACTAGCATTCTAAAAATTGAATAATCCTCCCTGAGGCAATGCACCCAAATCCCTACTCTTTGAGACACAGAAAAATATTAAGAGGAGCCAATACCAAACGCACCATTAAATCATCTTGATTCTGCCATAAAGTGTTTAATATTTGCTTTCCCTGCAATGATCTGTGGAAGGGTTCAAATAAATGATCTTAGGATCATCCTCTAAAGCTATGGGCATAAAGTCATGAACATAAAATCTTGGCAGAATCTTAGATAGTGATAGTCACGTTTGACCTGTCTGTGTTTTGATAGTTATGCTTTTATATCTTTGAAAACCTAATACAATTCCAAAATTATCAGTAAGGTTTTTTCAACAGTTAACTACTTATAAATCAACCAAGTATAAATTTTATGTAGTCCTACAGTAAAAAGCAACTGGGTATGTACAACAAAGAGAACAAAATATTAGAAAGACACCAAGAAATCATTAAAACATCAAGGGACATCAAATGACCAAGGCTTATGCCTCCCTTCCTTCCTCTCCTCCTCCCCTCCCCTTCCCTCTTTTTTTTTCTTTTTTCTTTTTTTTTTTTTTCCCATTATTTCAATACTAAAATTAATCCAGGTCATTTCCACTCAGTTCACATATGGATATTGTGGAAATAGATCTACCAATCCAAATTTGCTGTCTTACTACTTTTCATATTTAAATGTGTAATTGGCAAAATATAATTCCCTGTATAAATTCAGGGTAAAACTACCTTATAGTTTATCCTATTTTGAGAATTAAATTGGTCACAAAAAAGAAGCACCCTCTTGCCTCCTGAGAAATCAGTGGTGAACACAGATTCAACTAAGACAAACTAAACTGAAGACTGAAATATTTAGGTGCTTACTTCTATCAATGACACTATGGCATTAGTTTCATTCTGCTTTGCTTTCTTTTATTATTATTATCTTAGCGACCATCACTTTCTATGCAGATAAATGCACTGAATTAAATGCCCAACAACTGCTCTTACTTCCACAGCAGCCTTGTGATTTACCAGTTTGTTAAATCCCCAGTGAGGTTTCACACCAAGGTTGACAGATGCCAACAAGGTAGTAAGCTGTGCACCTGTCACCTGTACACACACACACGCACACACACACACATGCTACTTCTGGAGGGGTTCCCTAATGCCATTATAACAAGGTTCCTTGATTGCAACTCACTTCTGATGCCACTTGTGTTATAGGTGGAATGGAGTAAACAAGAGCCCAAAGGGAAGCTGAATATTGGGGTATGAATTAAGAACCAGCAAGATTCAAGGTTTTATTCTGCTTGATTATCTCATGCACTCACTCACTCGCTCTTCGCTAGCTTGCTAGGTCTGGGCTTCCCAGCAGGGCACATAATGGTTAGGCAGAAAGTCACGTCAGCTCCCGCTGCGCTGCTGGTTGCGATCACCTGTCTTGGGCACCACCAGCCACGGCCTCTGGGTGGCCCCAGTGGCTCCTTGCAAGTGTCAAATCTTGAGGCTCTTCCCCCACTTCCAGGATCTTTCCTCCAGGTAGGATCTTTGTCTTCTTCTTTCCAGGTTTCCTTTTTTATTATGAAGACTACTTCATTTTGGGAAGTCTTATTTTCCACCACATGCTCTTCTTTTCAGAACCCCAAGCCCTCCGTTTTCCTAGCCTGAATAAACTAGATGTATAATACAATGTGTGAGCAGCATCCTGTGTTTCATGTCTTTGTTAACAGGAGGATTTGGAACATGCCACTTTTCTTTAGACCTGTTCTCAAAATTTACAAGCTGTCCATACCAGTTGCAGCAGGCAAGGAGCAGGCTCTGCTTTAAGGTTCAGTTTCAGGTATTTAAGTTTCAGATATTTACCC
>JAWWTY010000156.1:20589509-20612736 GCA_035222235.1 Margarornis squamiger
TTTTGAGGGCTTGTTTCAGATATCTACCCCTACACACAGCTGTTAGTGTTTACAGGTTGGGGGGGGGGGTTTATTGGTGTTTTGAGGGCTTTTTGGGTTCTTTTCCTGTGACAAGTATAAGCTAGGAAACAGTTGCAGGAAGAACTCAAATGACTCAAAGACCATGGCCAAATAAGTACTTTATTTTAGACGATCTCTATCCAGTCTTCTTACACTAAATGCCAAGCTGTGCAGCCCAGTAGGGCTTTAAGCTGCAGTAATTGACCTCAAATGAAGACCTGGCTCCTCTGGAGCTTTTAAAATCAGAAATCTTGCTTAAATATATTTCCGCATTAAATTTCTAGCACTTTCTGTTCCATAATTTAGTTATTTTATCAGATAGAGTGAAGGAACGTCAAGACTAATCCTGGTGGACGTATTTTATATACATATACTTCACACTGCTTTCAGATATCTATATACTTTAAAAATACTCTTTCTTGTAAGTAATTACCAGTGTAAATACTATGCCCTAGTTTTTAAAGTGAAGTAATTAAGAAAAGCCTCTCTTGTGCCATACTTTTGTTTTAAGCTTACATTTTTTACATACTCATTTAAACAAAGTTTTCTAGCATTATTACAGGCAGGTCAAAATTTTGTCTCTGAACAGTGTTATACTATATAAATGTATGACAACTGAAATATTTCTGTTACATAAAAATCACAAACCTTAGGAAAAAAATTGTTGTAGAATTGAAATTCTTGTAAACATGTTATTGGAAGATACCTCTCACAGCAAGGGTGCCTATGGAAGGGCACCTTTCTGTCTCTTGAGTTCTGGCCCCAGTAGTGAAGTCCAAAATATTAGTCAAATGCACTGATCCAGCTCTTTTCTATTGACAGCTCTCTGCAGCTCAGTTAATGCACTAAAGAGAACTAAAGTTTTTTGTCTGATTTTGCCTGAACTAGATGGACTGAGTAAATTGATAGACTCTGTTAACTGACTAAATGTTTGGTATACATCATAGCATAGAGTCTTTTCCTTGTGTCTGAACAGAAAATCATGAAAGAATGAATCTTGCTCCAGTTCTGTGAAGTGCCAATCAAGTCAGTGGAAAAGTAACAATTTGCTGGAATGTCACCACAAGCACAGTATTTCAAGGCAGCTGCTGGTTCTTCAGAGCTGTAGTTTTGCTGCCTTGTACTCCACCTTCTAATGGCCTTCGTTTAGTAGTTTTTTTTACTGAGTAAATGGGGTTTCTCTGTGTTATATTGGTAATAAACTTTTCTTTTTTTTTGCAGATGAGTGGTGAATAAAGTGTGACAAGGGGAAACAAACTATGTTGCAGAGGAACAGGATGATATTCTTAAAGAAAAGCTACCAAAATCACATGAAAAGGACCTGGTAGCTAGACATGATATGCAGCTCTGCTAATTTATCATTGTGCTTAAAATGAAACACGCTTTAAACAGGAAAGGTGTCAATATCTAAAATAACTGCTTATGCTTTGTCTGGCCATCACAGAATGGCATCCCCTGAATTTTCTGTATGAATTTCCCACACTTTCTTCAGAGTGAGTTAGAGTATTAGATGTCCTAACATTGCAGTAGCAAAGTGTAATTGACTGCAGTACAGGGAGAGCAGAAGCACTGTCACTACTTTGCAGTCAGTGCTGGCAGTGATCTTAAACAAAGAGTGGGTATGATTATTGGGGCAGGACTTTTACTTTCTGCTCTAATTGAATGGACTGACCTGCTTGGAAAACCAAGACCCTTTCATCCAGAACTCAAGAAAAACACATGTTATAAACGAGTTTTTCTAAGATGCATGTATCTCCCTTAGGAAGAGAAGGTAAATCCTGATTCCCCTGTTGGAAGAGGAAGTAGCTGAGAATAAAACTGCTTGCAGTTACTTCAGAAACTGCTTTGTATTACATGTATTAATTCTGTCCAAAGAAATGATGGGTGTCTGAAAGAAGTAGCCATAAATCCTACTGATTTATGTCCCAGAAATATAAGGGGTCTGATTTTTACACTAATATATAAATACTTCTAGCTGATTTCATTGGATTATTTTCTGGTTTGCTTCAGCATTAAGAGAAATCAGAATCAGGCATAAAAATTTCTACCTGCTGTCAGTAAGTAAGCTACAAAGCAGATGGCCTTGACTGCAAGTCAAATGGTGAAGCATGAATGAATTAACTTCAAAACATTTTTCTTTCTTCCTTTCTAACTGAAATCGCTTTCAGCTTTCTGAATTTCTAATGCATCCTCTGGTGATCACTTCCTCAGTCATCTCCCGTTCCTCTTTGCTCCCTCATCTGCTCAGCTCTGATGATAATGCACCATGCAGAGGTATGAGCCATATTTTTAGATGCCAAGACATTATAATTGATTTTTCCCCTTCAGTTCCTGTGAGGAGTAACTAAATACTTTGTCACTTTTAAGTCTAGAAACTCACTATTCCTTTACCTCCACCACATTTCATCATACCTCAGTGAGGATTCTGAGAAAAAATATGAATCCCTCCTGCAGAGCCAACAGGCTAGCTTATAATTGGCTTTTATGAATCATTTTCAAAATGTTTGAAATTGTAGAAAAAGTCTAAAATAATTTAAAGGAGTTGTTCATTGCATTTTTGTCTTATTATTTTTTTTGAAAAATCATTTTACAAATATGCCTAGTTGCATCTTAAAGAGTTTTACTTTGTCAGATAAATTGTTTAAATCCTTGAATTAATGTTTCCAGTTAATGACCACAGAGAAATTGTCTATTAAAACATGGTGCTGTAGACAGAGAAAACGCTTAATATTTTGTTAAAGGCTATATGAAAATGAGATCTAATTGCTAATACATGGTACCCAAGTTGATTTTGTAGTGGTTTGAATTAACAATCAAGTCACAAGCCTAGTGGCAGTGCTGCTGCACTTAGTAGAAGAAAGTTTTCATGCCATAAAATAGAACTTCCTTGGGGATACATATCCTATATTCTATACAATCCAGCAGATACTCAGACCTTATTTATTTTTCATTACAAAACAACTAGACTATGACATTCCTCCTTTTTTTTTTTTTAACAAAATAAAAACTTTTCCTTTCCACTTCATGCTCCATAAGACAACATCTGTAACTCAGTTCCTTTAATGCAAAAATGCACAAACATTAATTTTTTTAAAAATTCTGGTTTTGTTTGTTTTGTTTATTTTTTGTTTCTTGTTGTTTTGTTTTCTTGTGGGTTTGGGGTTTTTTGGATTTTTTTGGGTTTTGTTTGTTTTTATTTGATTGGTTGATTTGTTTTTATTTGATTGGTTGATTTGGGTTTTTTTTTGTTTTGTTTTGGTTTTTTGTTTGTCTGTTTTTTTTTAAGCTTGAACTGTTATCCATTGCCATCTAGCAAAATCATGCACAGTACACTTGGAAAAAAAAAAAAAATCCCAGGAATTTCTTGATATTTTTTCCAAGGATAAAGTAATATTCTTTTTATTGATTCATTTGAATTTTTCTGATTAGTCATGCAAGAAGTGCAAGTTCAAGTTACTAAGTTCAAACAAGTCTTAGAAAATAATAGGATTGCAAGTCTTGCTCCCAAATGCAACACAGACTTCAAAAAGAAATGTAGTCATGCAGCATGGAAGCTACAGCTTACAAACTCTGATTTCTCCTGTTGTGAGTCTTCTGTTATTTGTTTTCCATGGGAGCATTACATGTAAAACAACTGAGACTTGAGAACCTTAAATGTTTCTGTTTAATTCACAACAGATTCAAGTCTAAGAAATTAAATTAAGTAATAGAATAAATTGAGCTTATATAATACAGTACATCTTTGCAATAGAATTGTCATTTCTGTTCATTTAATAAGCTCACTTTCTTGCCAAGCAATGCTTCCTTCATATCTCTGTATCACCAGGAGGTTTTCTATTTGCTTTCTCAGTCTTAGGCAGAATTTAAATTCTTCTGTTTGAAAAAAAAGAGAAATACTTCTAAAAATTTCAAGTATGTTAATTCGTACATAGGAAGAAACACAGAAAGGACTGATGTGAGCTTTGGGTTAAGTATTGAAGAATCTTAGATTAGGAAATTGCATTCACATAAAAAAGATAATTATATTTTTTCCTGTGATAGCCAGTTAGCTTTCTAAACCATTATTGATATTAGTATCAGCTGTAGTATCACTTTTTATGATAATCAGCTGGGAAAGAAAAAGGGAAAGAGCAAGAGAGCATCTAGTAATAAAAGCGGTTTTTATTTTATTTGATAAAAAAAAAAGAGAACCACTGAGATTATTGAAACAATGGTATCTCAAGGTGAGAAAAATAGTTTATTTCTTATTTCCTGAAATATTTTGTATGCAACAAAACATATTAGTAAGGTTTCATGGGAAACTTTTTCTCACAACACTTTTGTCAACCTTCCCTAGACTGCTTAGGAGGCTACAGCACTCATTCAGTAAAAATTGAGACAAGACTTTCAGGACTGTTTACCAGCTGTGTTAAAAGTACAAATCTTTCTACAGGTCACTAAATGTTGTAACCATCACAGTATAACAAAACAAAACAAAACAATTGGACATTTTCCAAAATTTGCAGTTATTCATGGGTGCTGATGAGTACAGAATCTTTGGGCTAAACAGCTTGACAGAAGAAATAGAAAACACAAAATTAATTGTGCACACTGATGCCTTTAATTATAAATAGTCTTATTTTTTGAATCACTGTGTTCATAGCCTATTGGCTGTTCTTGGACACAGAGTAAGTTATAGAGAATACAATCATGAGAACTCTAACTATAGATCTTAGCTTCCATGTTTTTTCCTATAGTATACAGTGTGTAACAATACATTCCTTTACTACAGCATAAAACTGAACCTTATTAAAAATACTGGTTTCTACAAAGAAATCAAGACACTGACAGCATCTCTAATGATCAGTACTGCCATAAGACACCTAACTTTCACCCTGAAATATGCTCTAATCCCTGGGAAACCTCTTTCATCTTCATGAGAAAGTTGAACACTGAACTTGCCTCAGCAGGAAGAGCAGTACATCTGAAGGAGCTCCTCCCTTAGGCTCTCTTTTTTTTTTTTTTTTTTTTTTTTTGGGTCAGCTGGAGGATAACAACAAATTGTTACAAGGATGTCCATGTCTGGATGTTGTATTTAAAATTTTCATCATTGTGATCCTGATGGGTCCCTTCGAAATCAGCATATTCTATGATTCTATAGGGATTCTTTAATTTGCAAGGAAGACACAGTAAACCAGAATAGCTTCTACCTATGGAAACAGTCTATGACTTCTAAAAGGCAATGGAAGTACACTGGCCAAACTGGGGATCATATGAAACTGAACAAGCATACATATTGAAAAAAAAAAAAAACAAAACATTTTCTAATCCTGAATAATGATGTCAACTACTATTACTGCCATTGGATAAAGAGTATTTTTTTTTACTGATACTTGAATATATTTAATATTTTTCTGCATTCCCTAGCTAAGAAAAGAAAAAAACTCAACAAGCCCTGCTCAAAGCTATATCAGAGGCAACTTCTTTCAGGCAACAAACCAATTTCTCTAAACATTTTTAGCCACAGTTTTCAAATTTGGTAGGAATCAAGAAAGAATTATATAAATATCTACCTCCGGGATAACTTTCAGAATACATCATTTTTTGTTTAGCTATTACTACTTGAGATTTGCTAAGGGTGCATGTTTAGACAGGTATTTATATTCATGTATTCATTCTGCTTTGTTACTGATGTCAGATGAACTGTGTGGCAGAAACTTGCATCTGTATGTTTCACAGTTCTCAAAAAAAATCATTAAAGATTTTCTCCCCTTTTTTCGTGCGGCTTTTTTTTTTTGGTTTTTTTTTTTTTTTTTTTTTTTTTTTTTTGCTTCGACTACTACTATTCGCAGTTCTTTGACATTAAAAAAATAAGTATTGAAAATTCTTCACACATTTGAAAATGAGAGAACCAGTAAAAGGCACTTGAGAGATTAATCACTCAATATTTTCATATTTAGATAAGAAAATGCTTTAGAATATATTTTGGAAGAGTACAACACTCCCTGTGGGACTGGAATTTATAACTTTATCTGTCTTTTTTCTTTCTTTTCCCCATGAACTTTTAGAAGGGAAATTTTGTTTAAAAACTTTTGTCCCCCTAATACTCTGAATTTTATAGAGCCTTTGAGAATTCCTATCATAATTAATGTTCAAAAGCTTTTCTAAAACCACCTGTAGTCCTCTAAAAATGCACCTGACAAACTAATAATATATTCCCCCTATTAGTGGTATGAAACATTAAATTTGTCATTTTAAAAAGCTTATTTCCATGTCATTTTTCTATTATTTGATGGAAAGAAACACTGGCAAAATCTCTCATGCTGCTCTTCTGTTCACCACAGAAGCTAAATATGGAAGTCAACATGTATTAAGTAGCATTATATGCTAACATTAAAATGACTGCAAACTACTGATATGCTTTCACTTATTATCTCTCTGGGACATCTGTCAATATTAATACAATAAGTGACTAAGCAATCATCCCTAGTAAATAAATATCAGATCCAAATGCATCACACTTTAAGCAATTAAATGGAAGTGTAAGGATAGAAGATTAACATACCATTATTTTTGATTACATTATTTATACCCATTTTTACTTTACGAAAATTAATAAGTGGTTAGAAAACAAACAGCAAGAATGTGCTCAAATCCATTGGGACTTAAAAAAAAAGTAATTTTTTTATTTATTAATTTAATACTATCATTCCCTCTGACGCAAAAGAAGATGGTAGGTCAATTCCTTTTGCCTGGCAGATGAAGTGCTATTGGACTTTGTTTTCCAATCAGCCACAGGTTTGCTGAATGGCTTTCAGTGAACCAGTGAATCTAAGTCTCTAAATATATCTTATGTCTATACAAATGGAAAATAAATATAACGATCAGTAGTACAGAATAAGATAACACACAGATAATGGAGTTGCCTCATTTCCTCAGTTGAAAGGGAGTCTCAGTGTCATATATGATGGACCATGTGAGTTTACTCACTTCGTATCTACCATGACACATAAGAGAAAAAGTTCAGAGATTCTGCACTGTAATAATAAAGAAAATATGGAAGATAACATAGAATTAAACACAAAAAGCAAAATATCTGAATTTTTATAACTGGTAATAACTTGATAAAAATGATGCATTAATGAAAAACCCATTAGATTCTGGTGTATTAGAATCAAATTTATTAGTCTGGGAATACATCTTTTGCTACTGCTTTCTGAGTAAGGTCATCCTCTAGTTCTCACAAGTACTTCATCATCAGCTGGCATTGAAGTGAAATGAATTCTTCCAACTTATGCAGTTTGGGCCCTGAAAGTAAAAGTACATCATGTGATATCATCACAAAATTCAAAATTTCAAGTTGAAACATTCTGTGGAAACTAGATGGTAACTTGAGCCAAGGTACATCACAGACTAAAGTACAAATCTATACACAGAAGGTGCTTTATTACACTCTAGTTATACAGAGTGTCAAAACATTAGGGCCATGAAGTTGACCGGAGGGCTGGCGCACCTCTCCTACAAAGACCAGCTGAAGGTTCTGAGGTTGTTCAGCCTGGAAAAGAGAAGTCTCTGGGAAGACCTCACTGCACCATCCCAGTACTTAAAGGGGGCTTATAAAAAAGGAGAGAGAGTTTTTACATAGGCAGATAACAATAAGACAAGTGGGAGGGATTTTGAGCTAAAAGAGGAGTGATTTAAATGAGACATTAGAAAGAAGTTCTTTACCCAGAGGGTGGTGAGATGCAGGAACAGATTGCCCGGAGAAGTTGTGGATGTCCTTGTGTTCAAGGCCAGGTTGGATGTTGCCCTGAGCAACCTGATCTGATGGGTGAAATCCTGCCCATGGTCGCTTCCAACCCAAGTCTTTCTATGATTCTGTGAAAATGCTTTATTGACGGAGGTTGAGATACATTAGTCCTTTGATGTCCTACACAAGACTGCCCAGCTGCTTGTCCTTGCTTTCATATGCATTGCAAAGTAAACAGCTTATATTATGAATTGAACTTTATGGGTAACCAGCAGGTGTATCTTGAACTGTCATCTTTAAATGAAATGCCAACCAATTTTTAAGAAATATTAGCTACAAGTTGGAAGCAGTAACTGTTACATGTACCAAGTAGCTCTTCACATATATATACGCTGTTCCTGTCCAATATTGCCTCCAACTTTTGTATCTGAAACAAAGGATTTTTTTAATGAAATGACTAGCACTGAAGAAAGATAAAGTGCATAGCTGCCATTATAATCAATACTTTAGTTCTGATCCTAGACATGCTTGCTCAGCTCTTTTTAAGGAGAAAGCTTGCTTGAAGATAGAGAATTTGCTTTAGCAGTAATTATCAGAGTGCACCAATGCCTTGGACTATGTACAAAATATAGGTTAGAATAAGTTAATGCCACTTTCACTACTACCAGCAGCATACCATTGAGCCTAGAATCAGGTAGCGGTCTCCATGACCTGCTGCTACTTGGAAAATGTTTTGTGGCATGGGTAAAACCTGTTGTATGCTGGCCACGGGATCTGGAGAGTCAATTGTGGCTTTCAAACAATAGGAAAGGAAGGGTCAGGAGTGATGGTGGCTGTGTATCTGAATCAAAAAAGATGGAGTCAGGTCTTGCCTGCTCATCTACTGAAGGGCAGCACTTTTCATACTGGGATTGAGGATTTTACAAAATATATGAGGACAGACAGGATGGCACAGGGAATGTTGTAAGACAGATTTGGTGAGAACTGACAGAAAAATCTCTGTAATTCTAAATATTTAAGTTCTGCTGCTACAAAAATTAGTAGAAATCCTCTAAGCTATGAGAGTAAATATGCAAGATTTCTTGCTGTGATTATAGTCCTAGTAAGCCTCACTACTGTTTCATTACAGTGAGAAGCTGGGAAAATATCTGTGAAGTTTCGGACAAGTTTGGACAATGTAAACTGCTGTATAATAACTTAAAACAGTCTATTTGATAGATGTGGTTGTGTCAAGCAGTGTGTGACTAACTTGAAACTGTGGGAGTGGAAGGGAAATAAGATATCAGGGTCAAAGTCAGGGGGAGCTTTCAATCATGCTTGGAAATACGACATCCTTTCTCACACAAGTGATTTCTCATTAAGTGTCTTTTGACATTCCCCAAGCATTAATACACCTGTTGAGAAAATGACACTGTCCTGAGGACAAAAAAGAACATCAGTTTTAAACAGCAAATGTTGGAAGACTACTTAGTGCCAGTAGAGATTGTTGTAAATTTTGGAAAAATAAGTACATTCAATAAATAAGTAGAATTGTAGAATGATCATAAAAGCTTATTTTGAATTTTTTTCTGATCAAAATAAGGAGTCCTTATGAAGGGCAATATTTTATAGAATTAAAGATGCAAGAAGTATATGAAGTATATTAAATCCTATTGTTCACATCACAAAATCATTTTTGTGTGGATTCTACTTTGTGTCCCCATTTCTACCAGAGCTAGAGTAAAAAATTAAATTAATTACTATAAAAATCTTGAAAATCTCAACAGTGTTTTTTTTTTTGTTTGTTTGTTTTTTGTTTTTTTTTTTTTAATTTATTTTTTAAGTGTTGTTTTGTTGTGGGGTTTTTTGTTTGTTGTTTTTTTGGGGGGGTTTTGTGGGTTTTTTTTTAGGAAGAAATCAGAACTTTATATGACAAGTTTTATTACTGTCAAAAACTTATTCATTCTTTTTACAGAATAAGGAATGAACTAGAAAAATAGCAGCAGTAATAGAGCAACATAAGGAAGAAAGAAGTCAGTAAGATATTTTACATATATTGAATTGGTATCTGAAAATATGTAAGACTACATACTTTCATAGATCACAGTTTACCTTTAAATATGTTTGTTGATGTAAATTTGTCACTATTCAAATAGTTCTAGTTACCTTCTGCATTCATTTTCGCAAATTTGAACCAGGAAATAAAATACTATGATACAAAATGAAGGAAGGAACTGTTGATGTCATGACTAGACAAAACTCTTGCAAAGCTCTTTGATCCATTAAGCATCCTGATATTAACAAAAAAAACAGCAATGGGTTCAGTATAACTCTAAGAGATATCCAGGAGGAACACTAAGGATGGAAATTATCACTGATGACAATTTGTAGTAGAAGAGTACATAAATTTTCATGCAGTGGTCTCTTCTAGGGATTATAAGCCAACTGTAAAAGGTAAAGTAATGTGAACAACAACTTGTCTACTTAGAATATTTGAGACTAGTTTATGCAAAGAATTTGCCATTTAGAATTACAGTCCTTATATAATTTATAGGGATGTACTAATTACATAAGAACATATAGCATTTAGAATACAGAATCACAGAATCGTTAGGGTTGGAAGGAACCTCTGGAAATCATCTGCTCCAATCACTCTGTCAAGTAAATGTGTAGTAATACACATTACTATAACACTTCATACTGGCAAGCAAGACACTTCATAATGAAGCAACACTTCATAATAGGCAAGCACTGCCTATTATGTGAGCCTGTGAATCACTTGGTACTTTACTAATATTTTATATTTAAAAGCTCAGAATTTTGCCTAACCATTATTGTTGTACTTTTAATGCAACACAATGATGTCAACCCAAAATGCAGTACATTTTTTTTGATGATAATTCAAGGTTCAAAAATCTAGCCTTAACTGAGAGTCTTTGCATTCCCAGCTGGAATAACTTCATGCTTCATTTTAACATGCCATTTATTAAGAATAGGGAGGGCTGTTAGTTCAAATGGCAACTTTATCAAATACAAAGCAGCATAAAAGCTAAGGTAATGTAACTTCTGCTTAAAGGCAAGCTGTCTTTTTCTAGAAAATACACTTACGTTTGTTTCCAGATATCCACAGTTTGAAGGGGCAATCGGCACAAAAAACTTAGAGGGTGAGTGTACAAACATGATTGTTCTGCAAGCGGTGATTTCTATTATCATACTGAAAAATGTCTGCTAAATACTGAAATGGTCCATTTTTGAAAAAGGTTTCTGTCTAGATGGCTCATCTCAGATTACCATAAACTCTAAACTTCAGTAATTTTCTACTTTTTTATGATGTAAATGTAACTTCTTCCCTTCCCAGGTAGCTTGGTATTCAATAATATATATCTAATATTCTTATATTTGCAAATAAGCATAATTGTTATTAGACATGTTTCCACTAATATATGCATGTAATGGAATCTACCTATATTGCAAAATTACAATGAAGTAATGAAAAATCTTCAGTTTATTTAGTGTGTGAATTACAATTACAGTGGAGACAGACTAAGAGAATTAATTTTTTACTCTCAGTATTCTCAGATCTGAATAGTACTATAGATATTAAAAGAGGGCACTTCCTTATGCTTAGTGTTGGATCTACAGACCTCAAAGTTTTGATCATTCAGAGAGGATACTGCTATAACTCAGTCTAGGAATTTAGCTATGTGTGGTGCAAAGCCTGCCTTTTTAAAACAGCTCTCTGACCTTGGCTCGTTAAGCTGTAAGAGGGAATTCTATGCAAGATAAGAAAGAGAAGAGCAGAGATGTTGACAATTACTAACTCAATTACTTGGGAGAAAAACATCAGTATGAAATTATACAAAAGCCTAGGAAAAAGCTTTTAGGTGCAGCAACAGAACAACACTTTGAGTAACAGAGAACGCACCTTCACCTCCTATGTGATGATTGCCTTACCAGCAGAGACTTATGACATGCCTGCATTATGAGCATGCAAGTGTTTAACCTGAAAGTGTGTTATTCGTAGTTATTCTTCATGAGTATTAATAAGTAAATAATTTCTGTATGCTCCTAAACTGTGTATTGTGCTAACAGAATTTCTTTATGCACAATAGTAAGTACCTAGAGAGCCCCTGTAGAAAGATTACACCATGGTTCAGAGTTAATTCTGCATTATAAGAAGATTTTCAAACATTCTCATCAATTTAGCTTCCTTCTTCTATAACAGGTTAATTAACCTTGGAAATCTGACATTCCTATATTGCTTCAAAAAAAGTTCAGGATCTGTTCTTAATTTTCACTGATTTTTTTTTTTTTTTTTTTTTTAATCATTGTAAGGGTTATAAATGCTCATTCAACTTAAGTGGCAAATCCATTTTACAGTTAAAGGAACTGCCCTCAAAAGAATAGGATTAAATGAATTTGAACTGGGTTTAGCATTTCTGAGAATAAGTCCTTAAGAGACTTGGGAAAAGGTCAGTTGCTGAACTAAGAATATCAAACAGGAAATCTTTCACCAGATCCAGTCATCTGCAGTCACAAGCAACTCTTACCTCAACTATTATAAACTCTTTTTAAAAATTACATGGTCTTTACCTCTACTATTTCTAATGGAAATCTCTTCAAGAAAACTATGCCTATGATGACTAAACCCCAATTTTCTATCCTAAATTTATTTATGCATCCTAATTTTGCTCCTATGCTGACATTAAATCTCTTTTTTAAGTTCAGTAGCTCTTTTTTTCTTTATATTTGTACTCCCTGTGAAATCATAGAGAGAAATCAGTTCCTGCTCAGCTTTCCTTTTTCTAGACTAAACAAGCTAAGCTCTGCTAGTTGTCATTTGTAAAACAAGCTTTATCTTCTCAGTCAACTGAGTTGCCTCTACTAACACTTGTTCAAGTTACAGTGTCCCTTTAACATGCATAAGAAAAATTTTACAGAGGTATACAATAGCATGAAGATTTACCCATGAGCAAATTAATTTTGCCATTTGAATGTCTTTTATACTCCTCAAAAGGACTTTGCATTTACAGTTCCAGGGAACGTTCAGGCAGATGGAGATTTATTTCATGCAGTTTAAGTAGTTCACACATTACATGCCATTATTGTTTAACCTATATTTTTGAAAGCTGCTAAGGACATCCATATCCTTCAGGGTACTAAAAAAAATGCATTGTATGTAAGTGAGCTCCAGATTGGCAAATGTGATTTGCATGTGGCTTGCTTGTGATTTCTATCTCAAAATGACATGTGAGTTCAGTGTTAGTATTGTCCAGTTGGTGTACCCTTTGGAAGGTTCTTGTCTGGTATGTTCAGGAAAAAAAATAAATTAGTAATTTCGTCTATCCAAAAGAGATCCAGTTTAGGTTCAGACTGGAAAAAAAAATTCCCCATAAGGACAGTCAAACATTTGAACAGGTTGCCCAGGGAGGTTATATATCCCTGGAGGTTTTGAAGACCAGAGTAAACAAAGCCCCAAGAAACTTGGTTTGATCTCACAGCCGATTTTGTTTTGAACACTAGATTGGACTAGAGACATCCTGATGTTCCCTCCAACCTGAGTTATTCTATGATCCTAAGTATTTGGCTAGTCAATGAATATGAGACTCATATTAGTATATTTCACAATACAGTGAATTTGCATATATTAAATTAATTACATCAAATCATTAAATATGAAATTAAAAGTTAGATTAAGAGTTAGCATGGATGGATTTTAATGCTGTGTCTTTATTCCTTTCCCAGGAATTATTTCTTGATGGTATTTATATTCTCTTTCTCTTTTATTACATCCCTTTCTTCTAAGAATAAAAAACTCCTCATTTTATAATCAAAAAGATAATAATTTAATTTGTTCATAAACTAGCAAAGCCAATTTAATCATACTGATTATTATGAAAGTGTCATGACTTCTTAAAGGATGAGTGGCTGAACTAGCTAGTGCTATGCAGATTGGAAAAGAGAAGACCAAGGATGAGATAAACTAGGGACCTGTATAGCTCAAAGGGCATGGGAAGAATAGATTAGAATGAAACTAGAATCATCTTTTGCAGAGCAAGAGCTAGAAGTTATGAGCTGAGGCTATGGGAGGCAATTCCAAGAGACACAACAACTTATCACACAACTGAAGGTTGAACTTTAGAACTCTATGCCAAAGCCTGCTGTGGTAGCTAAGCATGGATTCAGGGGAGCAATGGACAATTTAATGGAATAAATGCTGGTATTTACTGAACACGCACATTGTACATCCAGCTTCCATGCCTGCCCAGTTTCTGCATTTTTCTTTAGGCATGGCTTTATTGACAATTGAGGGCTTGACAGATAATCCTTTTTGATCAGTGGCCACATGTTTTATTCAGTCTTCCAATCCTTGGTCTATAACAAGCTTTTGCAAATAAATGTTGAACGTCAACCATAAAAACAAGAACATTTCTTGTGTTTACTGTGATAGCATGAATTTAAAACTAGGCAATCCTGTCTGTCAATGAGTAGAGTAATGATTAGAGATTCAAATACACCTTACATAAATCCTGAAAAGTTGAGTACAAACTTTTTTTGGTAGAGGAACATTAAAGCCTTTGTCTCTCTGCCTTTCTGGTCTTACGATGCCACATAGGTTCGAGATCTGAAGCACCTGTGTACTTTCAAGTCTTAGAAAGTATCAGTGTAACATTCATTTTAGTCACTGGGGCAGACAAACAATAGTCAGGTATCTGGAAATCAAACAATTCAATCACTACAATTTGCAAAAAGTTTATTCCTAGCCCACTTGAAGGAGAAAATGACATTTCTGTGTGTTCCACAGGGGAAACAATTGTTGAGGTCTTCAAATAGTCAATAAAATAAGGTTAAAACAAATGGAATGATATAATGAGAATTTATTAATTAAAAATAGGTCCATGGTTTGCTAACTTTTTTTCATCAAACCTGGGGAAATTTTGCATTTAAAAACAGGCTTCACACACTTTCAAATTCAGGCATTTTATGGCTCTCCTACTTACGTGTAGGTGTTGGGAGTTCTGTGTGTTGGTTTTTGCTGGAACAAAATATTTATAATTCACGAATGTATGAATCATAACATTTATATAGTCCTTCTGGAGCAGATGCCACCAAAATCTTAATTAAATATAAAAGCCTACCATTAGAAGACAAAGCCAAATGAATAAACTTTACTAAATGATTTAAAATCCTGCAACTGAGAACCCTAGAAATAAAGGTGAAGCATGACATGAATATCACACAGGTAAGTTACATGAAAAATACAGTCTACTAATGGGCAGACAAATGTATCATAGGAGCAATTATTAGTATGCAACATCTTGTATTTCAAAGCACTCTACAGCACTTTACAAGTTCTCTCTGAATTGGTAGGAACCTGTAAAAATTCGATTGAAATGCATGTCATAATATACGTTTTTAATTTGCCAACTCTTTTAGCGGCAATTATTTATGATGATACTCTGTATGATACTAGTGAATGTAATCTACCATATTTTTGAAAAATGAGACATCAAGGCACCATCTGCTATTGAATGCCTACTGTAGAGTGGGAATATACATCCAATTACCCTAAAAATTATAACGTATGCAGTTTAGCATAAGGTAGAATATCAAGGTCGTCTAATTAATTTATTTAAAAAAAAATAATAACATATCTGAGGAGCTAATGTTAGCTGATTTAGCATAACAGCTTCTAATGAGCAGATTTTTAACCCCTAAAACCAACATGAATACAGTGATTAAAGAATAGCTACTCCTTTCTAACAATAGCTAGCTCTATTTTGTCTCAAGTAGAAATGAGATATTTTTTGAGCTTCAACGTGGACTTGCATATTTGTATTAGATGGCCACTGAGGATTAATGAACTCATTCAGACTGAATAGTACAATATTCTTGCTTCAAATCCTTTCAACAAAAGCTTACGCAACTCTCACAAGCTTTCTGCAAGCTTCCTTATTTCCATTTATTTGCTCTTTCTGTGAAAATTAACTTCATTTTTCCAGAGCTGGCAAGAAAGTAATTAACAAAAATTTGTTTGAAGAGCTCTCGGTAGCAAGTTTCTATATTAATAATGATTATTTCAGTTCTCATTGATCAAGAGGACTATTTTTCTGAGGTTTCCAGGTCACTTAAAAAGATTCAAAAAGTCTAAAATAGCAGAGATTAATTATATGCGATTGGGGTCCATATTTGTTCTATAAATTGATAGTGAGCTTTCTTCATGATGTAAAATTTGTGACTTGGAGTCAGGGCAATTTTGACATATAAGGTACCAAGAAGAAACAAAAGTTTGAATAGAAGTAAATACTGACCTTTCATCTCCTCCTATTTCTAACCAAATGACTGTTGCATTATTTTTGACTCAGGTAAAAGCTGTGGTGTTTCAAATTACATCTGCAGCAAGGCTGTCTGACAGAAATACAGTGGAGGTGGAGGAAAACAAAGATGTCTGTTTCTTTGCTGAAAATGATACAGTATGTGTCAATTTTAAAAATAAAGGGGTTTTTTAGGACATTTTGCTGTGGTTTTATGTCACTACAAATACTATCCGTGTTTCAAGTGACATTTATTACTCTTCAGAGATCTGAAACTATAGGACATTTTTGTTTCCTGACTAGCAGTTGCACAAACTATATGTCATTCTCCCTGTTTTCTTAACAGTTGTTTGGAGACCAATTTGGGTTTACTGAATGATCACAGCAATACATAAAGGGTTCCATTTTGGTTCAATAGAAAGGGAGACAAGAGGAGGTCATGAGGCTACATGAGTGAGAACATGAATACTTCTGGCCCTAATTTCAATCTTGTGCAACAATATAAGATGTCCCCTGACACATATGGAGCTGCTCTGCATCTTTAGTACTTCCTCTAAGTGAAGTTCACGGCTGTGCAGAAGGTTAACCCATCCTCTATGAAGCTGCAGCAGGAAAGAGTGCCTGTGAAGTTACCTCTGGACTAGTTTCCATAAATCACCAGCTTGATCGTTTTACTGATTTTCACATGCTTCGTGACATAAGTTTAGAATTCAGGCACACAGTATTTATTGTCATCTTCTCTCATTCTTTTCAAATAGGATTACTCTTACCATAATCAGCAGAAATCGAGATGATATAATCACACTTAAATAGCGGCAGATCTCATGTATGAAAATTAATTCTCTTACTCTTAATAATTCATTGTCTCATTGAAAAACAATAAGGCCTAAACCAGAAGAAAGTCATGTCATATCCTGAATGATGTTTTTAATGATTCTGTAGATTGTTCAATGATAAAAATTGCTTTCACACTCACTGCATTGTCAGACAGACACAAAATGAAGACAGAACTAATTCTACAATACTTGTGTTTATGAACTGAATGATATATTTTAAGGATATAGTTAATGGTAGGTAAACAATTTAGACTGAATTGTATACATTAACTAGCATATTGATAAGTGTAATTCCATGTTTACAGACAAAATAAAGAATCTATGATTTGACCCAGTGAGTCACACTGTGCTCTGCAGAACATAGCTAAATACAAAGTCTAAAATAGCTTTATGTCTCTGTTGTGCTTCTTGGATTACCTGTTTTCTTGTTGAGGTTGTTCTGGGCATAGATGTGCATGATATGGCATGATACCATAAACTGATACAAAAGGCTGGACAACATTTGTGCAGATATGTTGCCAATGCCAGTGGTTGCCAATCCCCAGACTTGCTTAGAGAGATGGAAGTGCACTGCAAGTGGTGCGGGCCCTTAGTAAAAGCATTCAAACTTTTCAGCTCAGATCTTAGTCAACCAGATATTTCTCCACCATTCTCACAAAATTAACATAAATGAGACCTAGTAACTCAGTTTTACCAGGACTACAGCTGGCAGTAGGAGGAACCTGTTGTCCAAAGAAAGAAGTGATACAGAAATAAGTAACAATGAGTATCATCAATCCTGGGTTAGGACTAGGTAGGCTGGAAGCAAGGATTCAAGCACACCATTACAAGGCAATCCAGATTGTAGCAAGGAGACTTCAGCCAGTAAGACATGCAATTTTCTCACATTCCTCCCACTGTGGAGGAGCTGGGAACAACTACTCTGCTATATGGCCTGTAATATATTGCATTATTAGAGTACAAACAACTGCAATGCGGTTGATTCCAACAGTCATTTATTTACCAGTTTTGATTTCACTGCTCAACTAAATAAAGTAAAAAAGCCAAAACAAATCATTACAATTCCTATTTGCATGGCAACTATGTTTTGGTTTGGTCTCCGCAGGGCTCTTTTTCACAAAAGGTGTTAAGCAGGAAACAGTTAATCCTCTAGCAGAGAGACTGGACTGAGACATCATGGCTCCTTTCTCTCTTTCATCTAAGAATATTTGCATGCTTATGTCTTACCTTCATAGAAAATACAAAACTTCAAGGAATACTGGATGCTTGAGAAGAACAGAGAAAAAGAGAGTATGAGAGGAAGACTGGCAATTTACTGTGGAAAAAAAAAAAATATGTTGATCATATGTTGACACTTGGTATGACATAAAATTTAGTTAGACCTGGCAGTTTCCCCAAGAACTGACATCCAGGCGTTAGCTTCAGACTACAGCCATTTACATTCTTGTGGTTTTTTGAGTGATTATTTCTGAATTTTGTACAAAAGAAACATCAATAAACAGCGCAGACCTTACTCAGAATTCTGTAACTTGTGATCAAAGATATGGGTCTATGTAGAGATTCAAATCTGTATTTGATATAGGAGCACATTGACCTTTGGCCCACACTTGAACATGCATTGGTGACTTGGTGTGCAAGGGGATTTTTTTTGGTGCACATTTCTCCAGTAATCATAGCTGAAGTCTCACAATATGCACTTGAGTGTAACATTTGTAAGTCTCAAGAAATTTCTGTCTTGGTAAAATGCCAGTAGAAGTTGTATACTAGAACATTATGTAGATTACATGTCTTGCAACACAGATGCAAGGTCCTCCAGTCATTACTGCTCCAGGCATTCACAGTGTGCATGCACACCTGGGCTAAGAAGGTGGCACAAGCTTCACCATAGAATGACACCATGTGAGTATGTGATGTTAGAGCTATAATAGATTGCAACACATCACATCCCGATCCTTCCTTCCTGCAAACATTAGTTTTGTAGATGTCTAGTCTAAGCAAGCTCTTAAATAAAGAAATTGTCTATGTCAGAGAATTACAGGATCACTGAGGTTGAAAGTACCTTGTGAAGTAATCCAGTTCAAGCTTCAGAAACCTGTCCGCCACAAATTTTGCTTAGGTGGAATTAATCATCACCTCAATTCAAATTTACTACTTGCTTTATGACAATTTTAACCACACTTTTCAAAGGAACATACCAGAGATAAAATAAAATGAAATTTCTTAACTCTAATTATGTATTACCATGTGTGTCCTGTCAAAATATTATAACGTAATTGTATTAAATTTTCAGCACAACATAACTTTTTACTTAAGGTTGTTGAAATCAATACTTTTACTCTTGAAAAAGCCCATATTTCAGTGTCTGGTACCAGCTAAGATGGATGCTTTCAACCATGCATCAGTTTTACTCAGGCCCTTTCACTGATGTAATGGTTCAAAAATGACAAAGCATAGTATAGGCACAAAATACTGTACCAGTTCTATCAAAAGAATCTGTGAACTTTCATAAAACACTCACCAAGTGTCAAAAGAGAAAAAGTATGCTTTTCAAGTATTCTACAGGTCTGTGGACCTCTGTAGTCCTGTAGAGGTAGACTTAGAATCTCAAAGAAATAAAATTATTTCTCTTAAGTAAGAGAAAATATTACCTCTCTCCTCTTCAGTCTAGCCACCACATTGTTGTTTTAATGTATTTTGTTATAGTACATAAGGCAAAGGGAACATTGCCTATACAAATTCCATTCTGAAGAACTTTCTAAGCATTTTTGATTCATATGAAAATGTGATAATGTCCCAAAGATTGAGGTCAGTTCAGGCATTCTCCCAGCACTTGTGAAGTTGCATTTCAATAAGCAAAAATAAGCTTTCTATTAAATCTCTAATACTCAATAGAAAATGCATGCTCAGCTATTCAAGGAAAAAAGTTAATTCTATCACTTATATTCTATATTCACTCCTGACCTTTTCACCTTCTTCCTCTGATTACCTCTTCCTCCTCCCCTTCTAAGCTGGAGCAGGGAATTGGATAGCATTACTAGCTATATGTAACATTCAGTCATTGTACATTATCTGGAACAATCACCAACATGTCCAGGCATTGAAAATGTGATTAACCAATTATCTTCTGGTAGAAGATAGAAGGACATTAGCAACTACCACCCTGATATGTATCAAACACCGCTTGCAATTACATGACTATATTCTATCTCAGGCAGTTCATTATACCAAGCAGTTTAAATCTGCACCTATTTCAACAGCTTAGTCCTGTTAAATACTGAACAAACTTTAAGCCACAACCTCTATCAAAAACATATGTTGCAGGTAAATATTTGCTCTGCTTCACATACCGGCAATTAACCACGGGCAATATACTTTAAGTAATGTCCATATCTTGTTAAGTACTATGAAAAACCATGTACTGATGGAAAAGGCAACTATAAACCCCACTGTGGTATTTGAGGAGTACAAGGGGAACAGAATCATACTTTGATCATTGCCCTGAGCTTCTAGATACACAAACTGCTAAAGCAGCCTTTTACTGCAAAAGATATGGCTGACCCACTGCCAGTACACTGGCAGCAGTATTATACCTTTCGCATTTGGCAATCTTTCTTTTAGGTTGGACAATGAGCAGCCAACATTTGTTATACTCTCCCAGTGCAAAGCCATTATGCATGTTCTTTAAAGATGTGAGAAGTTTTAGCCCTAGGAGCATGACCATGAAACAGATGTTTTGAGGTACCCTTAATATGAATATATAGTTCTATAATGTCAGCCTAGTGGGTTTTTTTTAATTTATAGCTCAATTAAAATACAGAAGCTACACATTGAAAACATGAAAGTAGCATTTCAATGAGATTAACTCCAATTGAATTTTTTTCCCCAAAGATTTAGAATCTGAAAGAACTCCCCATTTCTAGTAGGCAATATTGAAAAGTGCTCAGACATTATGACAGATCTGATAGCCATCTTAAGCCACAGTTGCTCTACAACAGGTAAGATCTGGATTTAAATTTTCAAATGAGAAAGTTATACCTCTTAAAATGCCCTTAGCTTTGTCAGAAAACACTTAATGGATGCCAAATATATATGTACTTAGATCTATTTCAATAATAAAAATAAAGCTTGAAAGTAAATATAGTATTTTTAGTTACATTCTTTCAATCACAATTAATCTTTTACTTTTGCTTTTTTGCCCAAGTAGATCCCAGCAACATGGAAAAGCTATGCAAGTAAGGTATAGTAAAAGTTTTTAAAATCAATTTACAAGAACTATATTGCTAATGTTTTTGTGCTCCTTTTCTGTAGGTAGCAGACTAAAAATTTTACTGCCAAAAATGGTAATATAGATTTAAATATCATCTGTGAAAATGGAATTCTTTATTCAGTCACATTCATTGCTGACAGAAATATCTCTGTCCACAGGTACCTAAATTTAAAAAAGAAGCTTTATAACACTGGGCAGTATTTCTCATTCTCTTTCCGACAGAAACTAACAAGCTTTTTCTCATGGTAGTACAAAATTTGAAAGTAGGCAGTGAATTGACAGGGGCTCCTGGTGAAGACTTAATTTGGAGTACCTTTTTTCTCTTTGAGACAATTGACAGTCCCTGGAAACCATTCAAGGGAGAATAAAGAATACAGGATCCCTGAAGTACACCAGAGCTGGGGGCTTAGCCCTCTTGTACACCACTTTCAATGAATGGAGGACTCTCGTCTATAAGAAAGGTTGTAACTTCAACTAAATGGGAATGTAAGTGTTTATTAGTCAGATTAATGATGCATTTGAAGGAATAACTTTGGTAAAAACTACATTTGTCTAGCTTCAAAGGGATGAAAGGCAAAGAAATGCAGATATTTGTCCTAGAAAACAAAGTTGGCAAATAAATATGTGAAGTTTTTGCCTGTTTAAGCCTAATTTTGTCGAGACTTTTGCTGGTTCTTTCAAAGGAAGATGAGCAACACCTTTATTCTCCTGTTGTATGACAAGATTCCCGTTCTAAATTTGCATGTTGCACACTTCATCCAGCTTTTCCAAAATTTGCAAATTCTAGTAAGTGTGTATTTTACTAATTGCTGTTTTGGTGGCATTTTTAACTACTGATTTTGTTGTTGTCTATTACTTTTGAAGGATAGGACATATTTGAGTTACTACTGTAGTACTCACAGTAACATTGAAAGAACAAATAGATGAAAATTAATCTAGGGTGGCTGGAAATGTTGCAAGCTTGTTACTCTACATATGCTTCTGGAATGGGAATTGATGCCATAGGATTTTATATATTTGTAGATTTTTATATAGCTGTATAGTTTCTCACATTTGAGGTAGCAGCTGACACTTTCTACCTCTGTGCTACATTCCTGAATTTCTGTCTCAAGGGTGAGATAGCAGCTAGAACATCATGCTAGGGACACATAGATTAGAAGAACATAATAAAATACCATTTTAGTCAAAGTAATAGAAGGCCAGAGACCTCAGGGAAGCTCCAAAAAAAGGATGTGATATGAAGATGATGATGGTGAAAAAGAAAGTGGTCTTGAGACCTTCGACTCAATTCCAGGGGAGGTGTGCCAAGGGGCAGACCTGAGGGAGGTTCTGGGAGTGGATGGTTCTTGGGTTGGATGTAAGCTTTAGTTACAGTAATTAAGTAGTGTTATAAATTTGTAAGACCCCTGTACTGGGTGCGCACATCTATATACTTTGTGAACCTGAAAAGCTTTTCAGTAAAGAACTACTCTCTACTTTACCCAGATTAATATTGCCTTGAATTTTTTTCCCTCCATTTTAGGCAACAGAATCAGTAGTAATTAAAATGTTCACCTAAACAGTAACTAGGAATGAGAATTTGAATGAGTGAAGGATTCATATGGCATGATTAAAAGAATACATTTAATAGTTATGTATTCAATAAGTATAGTCTGCCTCCCAAAAATTACAGGTTCCTTCAGAATCATATGATCAGAGATTCTGTGATAATAAACATTTAAAATGATGGCTTTTAAAACTGCTTCCAGGTTTTCTCTCACTCTTGTCTTCAGCCTCAATGAAGGTCCTGCTTCCCTCAGTAGAGTGGATTTCCTTGGACCAAACTATATCCATTACATGCTTTAGATGTTATCTCTTCACAAGTATGGATGTCACCATTGCAAGTCAGGCACTGTGAAAGGGGTTTCTTTTATTATTTTTTTAACGTAAGAGAAATCACATTATCACATTTAGAGTGTATTTCCTGTTGGAGAACACTGTCTCGAAGGCTGCCAAAACAACCAGGGTGAACAGTTTCAAGCAAGTGAACAACACCAGAAAC
>JAWWTY010000156.1:20612836-20624114 GCA_035222235.1 Margarornis squamiger
GGCCCCACCCTAGCCACGCCTCCCCTTTTCCACAATTGTATTCTCCCCTCCCCTCTTCCCCATATTCGCCGCGTTCCACCCCCAAACTCCTCCCACTTCCCAAGCTTCTCCCTGAACCTATATAAGTCTCATGCTCCCTGAATAAATGAGTTCTTGCCTGCACCCACCATTGGCTGGGACTGGTCCCTTCCTTCCCTTCGGCACGCGGCATTTCCAATAAAATTTTAGAAGTCGATTTTCAAAGGAGATGAACCTTGCCCCAGATACGCCTATTCTTTTCTGCTCTAAGGGACTGAAAAAGCACAAATGGAGATACTAAAAATACAGTTAGATTAGATGAATCTCTTGAAAATTTTTACAAACTATTCTAGCATGACAGCACATGTAGTGTAGTTAGTTATTTCATACTGGGGACATCAAAATATGGAATAAAAAGGAATTATATCTTGATCATGTAGATATAACCTCTGTAATTTTTTTTTAAAATTTGTTTTTAATCCACTTAAATTTATTTTGCTTGATAAATGTATTTTTTACCCCAATGCTAATCCACTGTCACAACGGTGTTCAGCCTGAGGCTAGGCTCTAAATATAAGCAATACCAGATCCTGTGGTTTGTTCCAAAAAAACTGACAGAATAAAGAAACAATAACTTAGCTGTCTGCATATAATTCAAATTCTATAATAAAAAGACAACCATTCCAAAGTAAGCGTGGAAAGTGACCTAGTGTTGTATACTAAAAGTTCTGAGGAAACCATAGTTATCATAATACTCTAGTGTGTAGTGTTTGATGTGAACATTGTTGAGTTTTAAGTAAAAATTGACAAAGATTACTGTGGTCAGATAGAGCCCATTGAGTACTGAGATAAGAAAACTATGTGCAATCATCAAGTAGAAAACTCAATATTGTATTTATTAAGTTTAATAATCTGAAAAAAAAAATTAGGGAATACTACTTTTCTATTATAAATAGAGGAACAAAAAAATACATTAAATACACTGCATATCTGGTGTCTTGTAGGAAATTTCATTGCCAGCACAGCTTTTTTGGAGAAAAGAGAACAATCAAGTAAATTATGCAAAATGGGAAAGTGACTTGGCTAATCTCATGCTTTCACTACAGGCCTACTTCAGTGCACATCTTAACAGTCCTTCACTGATTGAGGACATGTGACACATATTTTCCATGGACCACAAAAATATTTTACTTCCATCTGACATTCTAATTGCTGCAAGATCAGCTCAAGAAAAAAATGAGACCTGACTAAAGCATAGCAGTATAATAATTAGACATTTTAGCTGAGATGTGGGGTGTTTTTTACATCCTGCATTTGGAAGATACAAACTTCATAGAAACATCACGGCTTAAAAAGTGTTAGTCTTTGGGAAAATGTTTCTTGCAGGCTTCCAGTGGCAAATGTTACGGAATAATTTGATTTACCAATGTGTGTAGCCAGGTAGTGCTGTATAGAGATAACTTTTGTTGTGCCACAGTGAGAAACAGCCAAGTGTGGAACCATAAGTATTGGGAGATATGTTCCTGCAGTGTGTAGCACTAATAAACTTTTACTCTAAAAATGTTTTATTTCCTTTCTAATGGTTACATGACTTTTAAGGACAAATCAGAGGGGATGTACAACTTCTGTCTTCTGTGCCTTTTGGTTTTAAAGCATGCCTTTATGGTACTGGAAATTTAATAAGGATGGTTTAATGGGTTAGACCTATCTATGGAAAACATCTCAGTGACTTTAACATTACTAACCACATTAATGCATGCTTCACAAAAACAAGCTTTAACCATATTTTCAGTCAGGAAAATCTGATTGATAATAGATTAAGAAAAAACAGAACTGTTACAAATAAGTTCATGCCAGGTGGCTTTTCCCTTCCCAAAACTGTTAGAGTGCCCACCTAACTAAATTTCAGCTGTTTGAATGCAGAGATCACCCAGAACATTGGTAAATAAAAGGACTCAAAGATTAGATGTCACATCATTTTATGTTGTTCTAGGAATAGCTAGCTAGGTGCAGAATAAAATAGTGCCTATGAGTGGAAGGATCTATAATCGATGAGAACCTTATAATTTTTTTGTGACTTCTTTAGACATCAGTTTCATTTGTTGTTTTAAAATGGTCTTTGATTGTCAGTGAATATTAGCAGCAACGTTATATATGCTTACAGCTTTTCAAAGTAGAAATTTATGATTAAATGGCAAAGAAATCTTGATATATGTGTAGCACATTGACTCACATTATCATGTTAATTTTTTAAATCACTTTAAACATCTAAAAAAAATTTTAGTCTGTACAGCCTAGCACTGTAATCAGAGTAATTAATCTTGATACTTTAGATGTCAGCTGTTCCTACATAATCACTAAGCCTAATAACTGTCATTTACCACTATCAGAATTGCTATTAGAAAACAATATTATGAATATACCAAACTATACACCAGCTTTTCCCATATAAAGATTGTATTGGGTTTTGTTGTTTGAGTTTGGTGGGGTTTTTAGTTTTTTTTTGTTTGTTTGTTTTGGTTGATTGGTTGTTTTTTTTGTTTGTTTTTGCTCTTGTTGCTAGCATCCTACTAATAATGTTTATACACTCAATAGTAACTTTTCTATTTGTCATGTACAATAGGCCATAGGAAAACAGCATTTAATAACAAAAATCATAATCAAGTGTTTCATACTGTCATACTGTTGGATCATTGCAGTTACTGAATCTGGCAGCAGAACAGAGAAACTGAAGTCACATCATTAATTCAACCAGCTTGTCTTCAGGAAAGGTGAAGCGTCCTGTGTTTTAATCCTGGTACATTTAAACACTTGAGAACTTTCTAGGAAAACTGTTGGCTGAACATTGTCTCTGACAAAGCAGTGAGCATTGAGACCAGAAATGCATATGCCACTACAGAAGCACTGACAAATTAAGGGAACAACAAATTCTTGGCTCTCCTGAAACTAGGTAGTTCATAAAAGTGCATATTCTATCTTGTATTTAGTGGAACAGTGACTAATAATTGTATGAAACTTTGGCTCAGGCCACTTTGCTTTTAAGAGGGGAAAAAAAAAAACAACAAAACCCAACCCTGAATTGCCCCTTTTATGCTTTTATCCTATCTTTTATCAAAGATCTAGTTGACCTCTCTATTTTAAAGAGAGATAATTTTCAGAAGCCCCATGCTTTCTGTCTGAAAATAACTTTATACAAAAGGGAAGAGTCATTGTGTGCTCACTGACGAAAGTGAAGCATGCAAGGATGTATGAACTAAAAGGAATACTGTATCTGTATTTATAAACTGAACAATGCACAGAGGTAATTATAAAAGTTATACTTTTCTGCCATGTAGCACAGCACTAAATGTTAGGGAAAGGTAGGACTTTTTAGCTCAGCCGTCAATCCATTACTTCTCTGGAAGTTCTGTTGGTCAGAGTTCAGGGGGAAATCACGTGTTCCCAAAATATGCCACCAAATATGTACCTTACCAAACACTGAGGCTGCAAGAAAAGGGCCATGACAGGCATATATTTGTATACTTATGCTATATATGAGTAGTGAGGACATTCCCATGAGTTAGCTTGTTTTAGAGCCTTTTCTGTCTGCTGGATCTGGAAATTGATCATTTTATTCTCTGGAGCTTACATACTTCTCAGAAGAGCATACACATAGGAATCTCCCTTCCTATAATAATCATCTGACAAATAACAATGAAATGAAAGAACTTTTGATTATCATAGTGAAAAAAATAAGGGAGCATTGCTGGGTATAGATGGAAGAGATAGTCAAAGAAGTGAGAAAGCATTATGGGCACAGTTGACTTTGGGGAGTATTAAATTTTAAAGTTTTAAATACAGCATTTTACCAGCCCTTAGTCTAACAGCAAAATCCAAGCTATCCTTAATAATTCTACCTTACCTGCAAGGTCAGTGTGGAGTGGGTACCTAAATTAAATGCTGCCCTATGACTTTCTAAAACAAAGCCAGCTGTAATGACAAATAAATCATGAGAACATTTCCTGGTAAGCTTATATGTTAGGAAAAATATGACAAACATATTTCTATTGAGTGTTCCGTAAACTAAACATCTTCATAAATCAGCCAAATTATCCAAATAAAAATTCTATATAACAAGTTTGTCAGCCTCTAGCTAATTTGTTTTATTATTTCTGTTATTTTATTATTTCACCTCTCAGGACAGTAAGGGTAAACACTGGAAGAACCATGGAGGTGAGATCCCACAAAAGTCTGAGTTTGATTAGTTCCCAGAAGTATAACTCAGATACAAGTGGTAACACAAAATTTGGGATTATAATTTTCTGCAGAAAGACAATTTGACATTGTGACTTAGATATGTTTCTCCAATCTGCGTATCCAGGAAATGTATTACAACCAAGAGTTAGCATGAATGAACCTATAACTCATAAGACCACTCAGTTTACAAATACCTATCCATATGTACTTAAGCTTCATTCCTGTTTCTAGATTTTTATTTGTTTAATAATTAGAATAAATGTTCTATTTTTGAGTAAATGCAGGGAGAAGGGTTTTGTTCACTTCAAGTCAAGTGGTCTTTTACACACTCACATTTGTATGAAAGTCCCATTCAAAATGTGTAATCAAAATTTGACCTTATATATCAGTGTCTGACTAAAATTTCTTCAGTGACTCCTATATGGAATAAAGAACTTATAATACTTAGAAATGGGGTTAAAAATTTAGAGGATTTGTCAGTTCATACATAAAAGATGTGATTCCTGTAACTTAAAACTACTGGCTGTTGGTGTCTCCAACCCAATAATTAAGCATAATTAAAAACCCCAATCTTTTCTCCATTGTATTATATTTTTCAGCACAAAACTTGAAGTAAAATGTCAAAACAGAAAGTCTGTTCATGCAACCTTGACTGTAGTTCTGAGAGGGGCTTTCACATAATTTTGCTCTTCAGTACATAATGCAAAAGCTTGTCTCTGTTCAGCAGTCTCTTAGCTAATCTTGAGGAATAAGGCCCTTATACCACATTTGGCTTAAGAAAAGAAAAAAAAAAAAAGAGTAGTAGAAATGAATCCTTGAAATATGTAGGTGAACTATTTGTTGTTGCTCTGTCACTTTATAAAATTTCTCTTAATTAGGTAAGTGCTGCTACAGTCTTCTAAATACTCATGTAGTTATATTAGCATAATTCCAAAGGTGTACAGGAATAAACTAACACAAGGACAAACTGTTATTCAGGTATTTTAAATCACTGAAAAATTTTGTTCTTAGACATTATTTACATTAGTATTAAGTCATTCAAGTCCTACTTTTTAAATTCAGTTATTTCCCCTTTACGCTGGTACCACAATTTGAACCAGTGTGCTAGGAAATAAAATTTCCTTTCCAAAAGCTGACTGGTCTGATCTAATCTAATTTGAGATATATGAAGCTAGTTATAATTTCAGCAAACAACTAATATTTGAATTAGGCTCTAAAGAAAAAAAAATGAATAAAAAACCTTTTAAATTTAATTGCCTAAAATAGGTACCCTAATTATATTAACTTAAATGCATATTTTTATATTTATAGAGTTGAACTTTTTCTGTTTTCATCATGCTTAAAGAACCTGGTCTTATTAACAAGGATAAGTGGTGCTGACTAAAGACAAAAAGCAACAACAGTCAAACTATAGTTATCCAAAGTTCAAGCAAATTTCAGCATGGTTTAGAGAAAGATTGAAATGGAAAGATACAGATCTAAATGACATTCAGGTAAGTAATTTCATCTTTTTGCTCTTTGCAATGCTTTTGAATGATTTAAGAGAGAATCCATTGTCAGCATAAATTTTTTTTGACTAGAATGCTGCAATACCAAAAGGTCAGTTTTTAAAATTATTTTCACCATAAATCAGTGCAGGATTAGTCTTTGTTGTAATAAAAGAACTGAACACTTCCAACATTTTTATCAGATTTGAATAAGGCAGATGTTGATGGGATTGAGAGCTTAAAAACACATAAGTGAATATTTTTCAAGGATAGCCAGTTTATTTCATCAGTTTGCTGAATATTAAACTTGGATTCTAAATTTAAGCTGCTTTATACTCTTTCACAGACACATTAGCATCAGATAATTTCTGCTCTGTCTCTGAAGGTTAACAGATTAATGACAGTCTACATATTCAAGTGAGTACGCTACAATCTTACCACTGTTCAGATGGATCAGAAATAGAAAACAAAACGTGAAGGTCCACTGGCTGCCATATTCTGGAATGCAGAATGGTAGTCCTGCCCTTTGCAATCTGAACAGAAAAGAACTGTAATTGGATTAGAGAACCAGCTTCATGTTAGTAAACTAGGTTATTTAAAACAAAACATGGTTCACCTTACTCTCTAACTTGAATTGTGCATTCCTTAGTGGAAGGATTTTATTCTTCCTGCATCACGTCTGGTAATATACACAAAGCCAACTTGGTATTTTTCTGGATAGCTGGAATTTTCTCTGTCTTGTTTTACAGCCACATTTATGTCCCACATGTACAGATAGAGGAAGTCACCTAGGCTAGTATATACTTCTGACCCTACAACAACTTATTCTAAACTGATTTTTTTTATCAAAACTTCTATACCAAGAGCAACAAAAAGGAGACTGGTTTTCAGATTAGGATATTTGTTTCTTTTATTATTTTCAAAATGTTCTTACCTGATTGCTTGTTCCTACTTTGGCAGTAATAGAGTTGACTTGATGCACTACTCATATGAGAATGATATTATTCTTTCTATATAATACTTGCAGTCCTCTGCGTCTCCTATTTCAGCTAACATTTCATCAGGTCTTACGGTTGTTTGATTTCTTTGTTTTCTATTTGACTTTTGTACATGAGAAGAGTGCTAAGTCGGCAGCCCAGGAGCACCGAGTCCTTTGTTCATACACAGCACAACAGCTGCAGTTGGACACATAACTTGAAGAGATTGAAAGGCAGTGTTAACTCTTGCCTACCGTTTCTTTGAAAGCTAGGACTATCTAGCATAAGAATGCTGCAGGCTTTGCATGGCTTGCAAAGAAGTCACACATTATAACACATCCTAAAATTTACCACAAATTTTAGCAGTAAACAGGATCCCCCTTCTTTTATTTGTCCTTCAGAAATGGATGGCTGCACTCAGACACTGCCCTTGTTCACACTCACAGTTGTGTGGGTATGTGGAGCTACAAAATATGATGTTGGGGCTGTCTTGACTTCTTGTCATTATGAGAAGTTAATCCAGTTTTTCTCTTTTTCTTTCACCATGAGCTTGGTTCACTTCACAGAACTTCTTCACAAACTCCAGTCCCCAGGAAAAGAAGGATACAGAACAAGATATGTTTCTTCAATTGTCACTGAAAAGTGACAATTCTGTCACTTTTCAAAAAATCTGAAGCTGCTTCAGCTAACATCCACAATGGCTAATTAATTTATTTTACTGGTCCATGTTTATTTTCATAAAGCCAATTTCCTCTTTAAAATCATAGATTGGTTTGGGGTTGGAAAGGACTTTCAAGATCATCTTGTTCCAATTCCTCTGCCAGGAGCAGTGACACATTTCACTAGACTGGACAGCTTAAAGCCCCATCCAGCCTGGCCTTAAACACTTCATAGATGCATAGAATCACTTAGGATGAAAAAGACTTCCAATATCATGAAGTCCAACCTTTGACCTAATACCACCATGCCCACTAAACCATATTGCAAAGTGCCATGTTAACTTGTTTTTTGAACTCTTCCAGGAGTGGTGACTCCATCATTTCCTTGGGCAGCCTGTTCCAATGCTTAACCACTGTTTCAGTGAAGCAATTCTTCCTAATAGCCAACCTGAACCTCCTCTGGCACAACTTGAGGCTGCCTTATTACTAGTTGCCTGGGAAAAGAGGCTGATTCCCACCTTGCTGAAACCTCCTTTCAGGTAGCTGTGGAAGATCTTCCTTGAGTCTCCTTTTCTTAGTACGCTAAGCTGTTCCTTACTGTCCTTATGTTCCAGACTCTTCACCAGCTTTATTGCCTTTCTCTGGACATGCTCCAGGACCTCAATGTCTTCCTTGTAGTGAAGGGCTCAGAACTGAGCGCAGGTTTCAAGGTGTTGCCTCACTAGTGCCAATTACAGCGGAATGATCACTGCCCCCACTACCCATGGTCACACTGTTTCTGACACAGGTCAGAATGCCATTGGCCTTCCCTGCCACCTGGGCACACTGCTGGCTCAGGTTCAGTCAGCTGTCAATCAGCACTCCAGGCCTCTTTCTGCCAGGAAGTTTTCCAGCTTTCAGGGAAGTCCAGCCACAGCTTTGCTGGACAACCTGTTCCAGTGTCTCACCTTAAGAATAAAGAATTTCTTCCTAAAACCTAATCTGAATCCACCCTCTTTCAGTTTGAAGCAATTTCCCCTTGTCCTAACTGCACACCCCTGTAAACAGTCTCTCTCCAAATTTCTTATAGGTCCCTTTTAGGTACTGGAAAGTTGCTCTAAGGTCTCCCTGGAGCATTCTCCAGGCTGAGCAATTCCAACTCTCTCTGTCTGACTTCATAGGAGAGGAGCTGCAGCCCTCTGATCATCTTTGTGACCCTCCTCTGGACTTGCTCCATCAAGTCCATGTCTTTCTTACATTAGACTAATTGACATGCTGGTCATGTTTCTGTTGATGCAGCCAAGGATACAGTTGGCTCTCTGATCTGCAAGTGCACATTACTGTCCCATGTCAAGCCTACATTCACCAACACCCCCAAGTCTTTCTCCTCAGGGCTGGTCTCAGTCCATTCTCTATCCGACCACTATTGGTGTTTGGAACTGTCGTGGACCAGGTGCAGGACCTTGCCCTTGGCCTTGCTGAACTTTGTGATGATTGTATTGCAAAAATTCTTTAGTTTGCTGAATTTAATTTGGAGTAGACTGACCAGAGAAAAGTTGCAAACTTGTCATAATTGTCTGTTTTGACTTTAGTCTATACATAATCAGTTGAAGCTCTCCTGAAATGAGAGTCTTTCTGAAAAGTAAAATGTCTGATTCCCTGTAAAGCTGTTTCAAAATAATTACTCAACTTTAAACATCTATACAGAAAGTCATTTATGCGTCACATTTCACCACTAATTTTTAAACACAACTGCCTGTGTTTTCATGGTTATAATTAGACAGTTCCCCATTTCATCCCTCTTTTCCTCTGCCACATAGCCCTTAGTTTTATAATGTGGCACTTGTTTCCATGTACCATATGTTATCAGCTTTTAAAATCTTATTTTTTGTCTAAAGGAAGCATTCCATGCATTGAGGCTTCAACTCTTTGCTCCAAAGATTGACTGAATCACAGTATTATCAACACCATCAATACAGCACCATGACTTTTTCTCCAGTTCTTAACCACTGAGCATAATTACCAACCACAGGAACCCAATATCCTCAGTACCAGAGACCAAAGTTAGAACTCAAGGGAAAAAAAATGAATATAGTATAAAAATCTGTACAACATAATAATCAGTTTATTTTTCCAAATAGAAATAGCCTTCTAGCTTAACCACAGCTTTGGAAAAGTTACCCAGAAAATTGCATGTCAAGATGATAAATCTGTCAATTTTAAAGCTGCTTGTTGTTATCGGCATGACACCAGCAGTAAAATAAGGAAAATATCATCTTGGATACAAGAAACATATCACACCTGACCTTCAATTACTTTATCATGTGACTGGCTGCATTTATTCATACTATTCTCTTATCCATAAAGTAAGAGAAAGGAAAATAAATTCATGCACAATTTCCTGCATGAAAAGTTGTTTGTCTATACAATAGGCAAAACAGCACGACAGCACACCCAGTATATAAATAATATTCTAAATATCAGGCCCTGGTTGTCTGTGTAGAAACCTAGCAGACAAGGGAGTTAATGTATATGTCTCAAACACTGATAGCTGACAGCTGTGGAGACAACTAAGGATTACTGGTAAGAACACACTGTGATAAATAACAAGATGTGTCTGGAGAAGGAGGCCATACAGAGGTAGGGCAGTCCTTTTCTGGGAAAAAAGTCCTTGTTTTGGCTCCTGGAGATAAACACAACACAGTACAGCACAAGCACAGGAATGAGGTTGAGAAACATGAGTCATGGCTTGTTGACAAAAGGCCAACCCTGCAATGAGCAGGGACATCATCATTTAGATCATGTTGTTCAGAGGTCCCTTCAACCTGACCTTAAATATTTCCAGAGATGGGATACCTATCACCATTATGGGAAATCTGTGCCAGTGTTTCACCAAGCTTGTGAAAAAGTTCTTCAGCAGACGCTCAAATTGTAGTTTCAAAGGAATTAAAGGAAAACCTAAGGCATAAAATAAGTTTTTTTAAAGTTTAGGAATTATCACCTAAACATCAGTTAGAAAAAGACTACCATTGCAATTCTTCCTTTCCCAAATTCCCAACATCCCTGTGGCAAAACCTAGAGACTACTTACGTAGAAAAGAGATTGAAAAAAATAAATAAATTATGGCATCTTTAACTATCAGTAATTTTCCGGATAGAAAGAAGGGAGTGAATCAAGAACAAACTGGAGATTTAAGACCAAGAATATTTTTTGCATAGAACAAGTAGGATTTAAAGATTGCTATTTGAAAAGTATTAATTATAAATCTTAATCAAGACTTCATTTTAGATTTCATGAAGGTTATGAGTGTATCTCACTTCTTGCCACTAATTATATATTCTGATTATCCCCTTTCATTATATTTGTGGGTGGCAGTGAAATATGCTTAGCTTTTTTCCTTTAAATTTTGTTTTATATTATTCTACTGACTGACATATGTTAAAATTGTTTTAATTATTTTTTATACTTAATCCTTCTAGAAGCATGATCCAGATGTTTCTTAATTACTAAGTAATAAATTTTTCTTTTTGGTATATGATCTCAATTTTGGCTCTGGCACAGACGACACTGCAATACCACACATAATTCAAGGAAGTATATTGGTCCTTTGATTCATTTGAACAATCATAGAAACTCTACAATCAGATGAAGGTAATTTCAGAATTCTGAAGACAAGACAAATACAGAACAAAAACTAATCACTAAGTTAGTACTTGTGGTTAAAATATTACTGTAACAATGCATTTTGAAATATGTTTTATTTTGAGTGAAATCAACTGTTTAGGAATCATAGCTTAAAAATTTTGAAGATTCATGACAAATTTTCCTGGTTTTGGTAATGGCACATGTGATGGTTTGAAAATTGGCCAACTGCCAAGAACCAGAGGGCCCAGGACAGAGGTCCCAAAGGCCCCTCCCGGCC